>JADMLD010000757.1:8885000-9300000 GCA_017589585.1 Phylloscopus whistleri
CATAGTAGTAGACTACTTATTTTAATCAAGCAGAATAAGATGAAGCTGAAATTATCTGTACACAGCATTAAGCATCAGGACTAAAAAGCCAGCATTAGCACAGGTATCATTTGACCACTGTTTAATAATTTTCCTAAACAACCCAAAAGTTAAGGTTACATTTTATGGGTAGCATTTAATGAAGGTTACTTCTTTCATATTTCAAGAGAATAAGCATGGCAGTTTTAAGTTATTGAAACTTAAAAGTATTTGTTGGATTACTCTAATGACCATCAATTTGTTGTGAATAATTGTTTTCAGTCAAATATATTTGAGCTTATTCAACATAATTTATATGTACTTTTCTAGAGAGGTGGATGGAAATTTAAGACCAGCATGGAATGAAAACAAAGCTTTCATGCCTCTAAGGAAAACTCCTCCTGAAATGGTCAGAACCACATCCTAAAAGTTTCAAACTGTCTCTTCACTCATGATCACTCAGCACACAAGCCTTCCACCAGTGCTAGACTTCCACTACCTAAAGACTGTAAAAACGTATTAATTCCCCCAGTTCATTCACCTGAAAGTGCAGCTGTAAGAACTGGATCGCTGATCCTGGGGGAAGAGGCTGTGCCAGGCACTCAGCTCAGACTGTGTTTGATCTTACCTGCAAGGTGATTGGAGTGCAGCACTCTGCACAGGTGAGTGTTGCCTCTGATCCTCCTCCCCTTGGCTCTCCTATGCACAGCAGGCTCTGACAGAATTTCTCAACTTAGTTTGTGGTTCTATGAGCTGAAGTTGGCCCTCCTTATTCTTTTCATAGTGTTAAATGTCAGTTATTTGGGGATTTGTAGTCATAATGCACTTTTTAGACTGTTTTCTTTTCTCACTTATGGTTAGAGGGAGTGGCATATGTATTTTTAACTAGGATCTGTAAAACATAAAAATACAAAAATCTTAATGTTTTAGCTGAAATGCAGTGAAAAAAGAATGTCTTAAGTCCCTAATTAAGGGACTATTTTTCTAATACAAGATTACTAATAAAGTACACCTGTTTGTGAAGCATCATTCAAAAGAAAAGCATACTATTTTTAATAACTACATTTATCTCATTGAACCCTTCCCTCAAACTAGCAGACTCTTTTCCCAGATTTCACAAGAAACAAAAAATGAAACACTTCTGTTTGACTGAAAGATTTATAACTCATTTTGGTTTTGAGGGACTTGCCATTTATGGTTTTCACATTGAGTTTAACACATTTCAGCATGTCACTATGAGCCTGACATACAGAACAGTATAATAACATTTCTTCCCTGATGTTCATTCTTGGACCATATTCAGTGACTGCTGTCATAGCTGGACCCGTGGTGTGAGGTAGATAATTTTGCATGTGTCACAAACACACACTCATGCCTACATATGTGCAGAATCCAAGATTGTAGAGAAGCCTGGATGACTCACCTCCAGTACTTCTCTTTTTTTTTGTCAGCTAGGTTGGATACAGGGGTCTCTTTTTGTGCAAAGTCTTCCAGGATCATCCTCCACCTCCTCTCTTTCTCACAATCTCTTTACTTTTTTCCTTTTTTTTTTTTTTTTCATTTTATGTTGTTCATAAGTCCTGGTTTTGTTTCAGTCATGTTGTATTTCATGCCATCCTCAAAGTATATGAAAACAATGTTCATACATAAATTTATTAAAATGTCTTTTGATAAAGTGAGACAAAGAAATTTGGTTTGCTAATGCTCTGCATGTGACAATACCAGAAGATTCAGATCTTCTTCAGAGAAAGGACTATCTGTCAAGGGAGAAACAAAACCAACCGAACAACAAACAAAAAAAAAATCCCAGCCCAAACCGCACTTAAAAGCCACATATGAAACTGTACATAATGTTCCCAATTTATATTCTGTTCCCAATTTATATTCTATTCCAAATAAATCCACATGAATTTATCACTAAACTGTATTCTGTCTTGACAAAAATAAGGAAGAAAATTGTTCCTATTTTACAGGTTGAGGCCAAGAGAAACTCCAACCCAAAATCTGAGGTGATGGTCACTTTTTTTCTGTAAGTCATTGCACTGAAAACCATTGAATGGGAAAGCAAATGGCAGGATAACATGCATACATATTCCAGAATCAGAACATAACATATGCACATAATCTTCACTTTCAAGCCATGATTTCATCCAAATCACATGCATCCATATAGCTTTTGTGTTTCTCAAAAAACTTATTTCATATTCTTACAGAGAAGTAGGTAGTAAAATATGTTTTCACAGTTGAACATCCAGAAGACCTAATTTTATAACATTTTGAATGAGCATGTAAGTTTAATTGTCTTTCTTTTTGCTTATTCATTGCCAAGAAATCTTTTGGTAGGTGTCCCATGACATATTTCAAATACTTTCCTACAACATTAAATAATTTTTATGTTACTTGAATATTAGTAGTGAGATTTTTCTTTGTGTGTGTACACTCCTCTGTTTCTCACAGTGCTTCAATACAACTTTATTGGCCCAGCTTTTTCTGCAGGATTTCACCAACCTGTGCATTTAAGGAACCTTTTGACAAGTAAGATTAAAAGAGTATTGGTTTTTGTGTTTTCATTTGCACTGTGGACAGTACTATTACCAAAGAAAAACATGAAACAAATAAAAATGGTCATCTGATGGCCTAGAGAAGAATCAACTGAAAGGTGTATGAAGACAAGGTAAATTGTGGATCGCAATTTAGAGTGTGACACAAGTTTCACCAAGTCGCTGGCAGTAGAACTATTTTCTTTTCCAGGTGGAAAATATGTAGACTTATCAAAAAGCTCAGAGAAGTCAAGGATAAAAAGAATATTTAGAATTCAGCACAGCTGCTAGTGGAAAGTCAGAAAAAAAGGAGATTGTCTCTTTCTAGAAAATAATCTTTGGAAAAGATTTAAACAACCTAAGGAAAAATGCACTTACTGTCTTAAGGAATGAAAATATTTCTGCCCGAAATACCTGTTTTTAAACAGGTTTCAGACCTTAAATTGCCAAATGTAATCAGTGCATGATATTAGAGTAATGATGACACCATGAACTCTATCATGTTACTATGAAATCAATTTAACAAAGAATTTATTTTTTAGGACCAGGTTGTCAATCACATTTTAGGGAAGATGAGCTACTTGTGAGCAAACTTCAGAGTCTCTAAGACAGACTTCTGTAGATGAATATGTGCTAGATTACAATGAGCAGTCAGCCCTGTGACATGATGCTGCTTCAGGAACAGGAGAACCTCTCACAGTCCTCTACACTCTTTGATGTTGTGGCTTCTGTGAGGCTGTGGAGACCACTTTTTAGAAAACTTTTCTGATTAACAGTTCTACCTCTGTCTTCAGGTAAGCATCTATTTCCTCATTCACTCTTCTTGGGTTCTGGTATTACAGCTTCAAAAACTGTGAGATTCCTGAAATGAGGAATTTGAAAACCAAAATTACTTGAAGGGCTGCCCTACAATACTGGGTTGAAACTAATAACAAGCAAAGGCGTGGCCCAAGACTTCCTTCAACTGAGCTTGGAAATGGAAAAAATTCTTTACAGAAACATCTGGAACTGTACATCTCAGTGGGGGATCATCCAGCCTGCCTCGCCACGGACTTCAGGGAAATGTCTGCTCCAGCACTTGGAGCACCTCCTCCCGTCTCCTTCCTCACTGGTCTTGGTGTCTGCAGAGTTGTTGCTGTTACATATTCTCACTGTTTCCTTCTGGCTGCAGCTGTGCAGGTTGTTTTTCCCTTGCATTCATTATCCCAGGGGCGCTGCCATCGTCACTGATGGGCTCAGCCTTGGTCAGCAGCGGGTCCATCCAGGAGCTGTCTGACACTGACTCTGTCAAACATGGGGAAGTTCTAGTTACTCCTGAAGCCCCCCACTTCTAAAATGGCCATGAAAATCCAGCTCAGGACTCCTAATCACAAATTCAATGAGCTCTTCTTTGAAGGCAGTGGAGCCAAAGTTAAAATCTAAGCACTTCAATTCAAATTTCTAGCACAGACCCTCACCAAAGATGAAGTTTTGATGTTTCTCGAAGCATTTTTCTTCTACTAAGCTTGATCTCTCAGGTGAAAAATGACATTAAGCCAGATGGCATAGCTGTAAAAATGTCAGTAAAAGAGAGTCCAAAAAAAAAAAATTAAATGCTAAAGAATAAAAATGGAAAAAAATTACAAAAAATCCCCTAAACTACACTATAGAAAGGTTTGAGTGGTGTCCTAAGTAACAAGTAAAAGTCAAGCTAGTGGTGGAGAGGAACTAAGACTAAGCAGGAATATGCAGGGGTGCGCAGAAGTGGGTAAGGGATGCCACCATACTGTGGTTGGGGTAGAATGTAGAACACTGAGCACCAACCACTGAATATATTCCCACACTCTGGGAATCTACCTACAGACAATAACTTAGGAGGGAAATTTTAACTCTACGGGTATTATACTCTGGCAGGTGTATCACTTGATTGAATCACTGCTTGTCTCTACAGTGACGGCAAATCATGAAAGCAAGATAAGTATGTGAGTTAGTTGTACTTTAGGAAGGTACTTCTAATTCCTCTCCTTGAAACATAGCTATAGGTGTTTGATTTTTTAACACAAAAGGCAATCACATCCCAAAACGAAGATGAATGTGTCTCCATATTTCTAACATGCAGGTGTTGAAATATTTTTCTTTCTCAGTGTAAACACACATGGTGCAGAAGTACAGCTAGTTGCAGCAAGTTGATGGGCATCAAGCAGCACAAAGCAGTAATCCGTCAGCATGGCAGAGCTGCAGACTTGAGGCAAAGCAGCAGCTGCTAACAGGTGCCCTATTTTATACACCATTATTTGTGTTCAACCCCTTCCCATTCATTGCTGAGGAATGGAAAATTTGACATTACCGCTCCCTAAAAACTTTTCACACTTCAAATTTCTATAACCGTTCCATTACACTCAGTATATGTTGGACTAGAAAGCACAACACAGAAGCACAGGTGTGGTATTTGCTGAAGTAAGGCAAGAAAGACAGAAAGTTATACAAGCTATGAGGTAGGTGTGGCTCATCTGTCACAATGTGAACAGGTCAGTGTTTAACAAAAAGAAAAAAGTTGTGATTTCACATGGCCAGGGATGACTCACTGTCTGAAAACACAGACTCTAATGGGGTTTTCTGTGAAAAGGAGCAGACACAAACCTCCCTTTGCCACTGGCTCTGCACTAAAAGCACAAGAAGAAATGTAGACATTACCATACACTGCTGCAGGTTTCAGTAGGCCCATTCCTCTACAAATGAAATAGCAGCAACACATTTTAATCAACCCATCCATATTTTTACAAATATTTGTCTCTGCAATGGTCTTGACTTTCAAATAAAAACAGTACAAGAGAGTAAACACATCAAAGAACCAAGGAGGACTATAACAAGGAGCACATTTTATTGTGGGTTTGTTTGTAGTTTGGTTTAGGGTTTTCTTTTTGGGTTTCAGATACATTATTAAGCCTTCATTTTTTTCAAAGCAAAATACATTTTGTGAAAGCAAAAAAAGCAGTCACTAAGAAGCACTAGATTCTAACATACAAGCAAGCAAATCCCATGGCAAGCATAAACCCCTGTCAATTCATAGATACATGGCAATATCAGCTATCAATTTGATCTAGCTTATTCCATCCAAACCTCTTGCTATCTCAAAATCTTTAAGCCCCATGTTGGGGGGTTGTTTAAGCCAAGAGGATTGTCATGGTTCATCCTCAGCCAGTAACTCTGCACCACACAGCCACGGGCTCACTCCCTCTGCAGTGGCATGGGGGAGTGAATTGGAACAGCAAAAGTGAGAAAGCTTGTGGATTGCAATAAAGACAGTTTAATAGGTAAAGCAAAGCAAAACAAGGAATTAATTTGCCACTTCCCATGGGCAGGCAGGTATTCAGCCATCTCTAGGAAATCAGGGTTCCATCATGACTGATGGTTACTCGGGAAGGCAAAAGTCACCATTTCAAAGGTTCCCCCCTTTTTTCCCTCAGCTTTATAGACTAAGCATGACACCATATGGTCCCTTTTGTCAGCTGGGGTCAGCTATGTCCCCACCCAAATCCTTGTGCAACCCCAGCTTCCTGACCGGTGGGGTGCAGTGAAAAGCAGAAGAGGCCTTGGTGCTGTGTGAGCCATGCACCCCTCCCAAAAGTCACGAGTGAAAAAGAGATCATTAAGGTTAGCAGGAACAAGCTGCATGAAGAAGCAGTATAAAGTGACCCTCATAAATACAAGAAAGATTAAGTGCAAGGTTTCTAGAACTATTTGATTCTAGAAAGGAAATTATAAATTAATTTGTATGCAACTGGAAGAAAATGCATCTTCACAAGCACAGACATAAGGCTAATCAAATAAATGTATGTCTCACTGTCTTATATCAACAAGTTTTTCATTCAAGTCAACAATAGCTATTTTTCCCAACAAAACTAGTCATAGCTGTAAGCAGTATTACAACCATGACAAAAACCCTACACCACAGTGTCTATCAGAGAACAATCATAATTTTACCAAATCTTTTTATTTTGTCTTTATTGTCAGAAAATTTGAAGATTCACAGCCACAAAGTGTCTAACCACAAAATAAAACACCTTAAAAATTCACAATAACACCAACTGCCTTATGTCCTCCAAACGATCATATTTGGAATGAAGTTGATTTCTATGCTTTCTTGCTATTCTGTTTAGGACATTATTGTCTCTTAGGACTCAACATTTTATGTATAATGCAATTAAGATGTAAAATCTGCATAGGTAATTTAATTAATTAATGTTGGCTGTGTAAGCTTTACTGTGAACACCTAGCTAGACATCTTATCATAAAAGTCCTTTCCTATCCAAGAACAGAATTTTCCTTTCCTGGAAAGAAATGGGCATTTCCTGTGGACAAAACATTTCATTTAAGTCTTTGAATATCTGAGTCCAATTCTCAGATTCTCAGGTGCATAGTCCTTTACTGAAGATTTATCAGTTTTTCATTCAGTTTACCAGTTTCAGTCTAGACTTCCCCAAATGACAGTTACCTTTGCACAACACTAACCTGAAGTATCCTATGAATTGTTTTCCAAAAGATTACTAGAGGCTTTGTGCTTCCTATAATCCCCTCTCGGAACTATCGGATTCTTATGGAAGCCTACAGGAATAAAAGTGGCATTTCAGTGCTTGTGTTAGTGCTTCATTTGTGATTAGCCTATATTACTAAAGAGTAAACTATTTTGAATTAAAAACATCATGTTACTTGAGTGAATAGATGTGCTTGTGGGCATAGGATCCTGGACTGGATATGAACTGCTCTCAATGGAACAACCTTAATAGTGTAGCTTCAGGCAATTACTTAACCTCTTAAACTCCACTAACTCCGCCTGAGGACCAGAAATTGGTATTTCAGTCCCCCACACTTTATATGCTTGACCTGTTCAAAATTCTTGTAAAACCAAAAAATCAGCTCATATAAACAGAAAAAAAAAAATTCTAATTCACTTCAGCATTTTTTAGATCAGGTTTTGAGACCACAAACTTTTGTGTGTGAGACATTCAGATCTGAATATTGATTCATTGTGTAGGAGCTTATGCACTGAGGACAGTAAATCATCCTCAAAAAGCATTTTCTAAGTATCCTTTATCTTTCCTCCCTATACCAATATGATTGTTTCCCTGTGTCTGGGTAACAGGAACCACCATATCAGTTTTATCAATGCTCTGTTCAAACAATGAAAATGAAAGGGATTTGATTCAGCATGGAAATCTGCTGCTATACAAGGTGTGCTACAAGAAGGCAAACTTGGTAGTGTTTATGCAACTGAAAACTGCAGGTGGGAATTAGCAAGCATTGCCTAAGTGAAACATAAATATTTTACTCCTATTTGACTCTGGATATTGGAAAAATCAATGCTCTCACCCTCTGAAAATTTTGCAAACTCGGTAAACAAAAACATTTTTTCTAGCCTTGCATCTTCATCTGCCTTGCAACAAAAACATTGTCAGATTAGAGTAATCAGAGGTGAAAAGAGAGATCCAGATTCAGATTGTACATATTCTGTACATTGTTAGTGGTTATTTATTCATTTATTGCTAAAATAGCTGTAGTTTGCAGATTATGCCAAAGCTACAATACATATGTAGTCATACCCCTCAATCCTAGTTCTTCTCTTCTTTTCACACAATTACATTTGAGCCATTTATATGTAGAGCTGATGATGGCTTTCATGTGGATATTACTCAGCTTTTCACCCATAACACATGCTGTTAATTAGAGTTACTAACGATTGATAAACATCTCATTGGAGCCCATGCAAGATTTGGTGTTGACAAAAAATATCAAATTTTTGATTCTTCCACCAATGACAGCTAATGAACACCAGCCTACAGAAGAAATTGCTCTTATTAGACTTCAAGGGCTTTATGTTCATTTACTTTTGGGGACATAGCAAGATTATTTTTAATCTCTGTTCTGTCACTATTGTGTAGTGGACTCACAGCTTCCTGTGTTCTTTTTATTTATACAGCTGAACAACCTTTTGCTATTTGTGTAATTTCCTTCACAAAGTCTGGCCCAGGCAGGCTTTTGGCATGTCTCACATTATCCCCATACTACTTGATCTTCTAAATATAATTGCATTGCTGAGTAGAACTTTTTCCTGTTCTTGGTAGGGTGTCTGCTTACTCCTGCAATTTTCTTTGTGGTTTTTATTCATCCAGTGAGATCCAGAGTCCTACCATAAAATTTCCCCTGAAGTTCAGGACATAAATTGTCCTTTTCACTCAATAGGATTGCACACCTCCAGTTGCTAGTCCTCAATCTTTTCAATGCAAGTGACTTATCAAACCTTAACACGGTTATTCACATCTCAGATAGCAGCCACCACAATACTTCCTTAGCATCTGGAAAACTTCTGGCCTCACAAGCAGTCAATCAAAGAGACACAGTAACTTCTAAAAAAATCCATTCATCAGACCATCACCCTGATAGCTCATCTTCCACCATCAGCCTCTTTGTGTTGCCCACTTCCCCTCGCCTGAGGTGACTTGCCTCACAATATTTGCCCAATCTAGCCTGGTCTCTTTGCTAGTTCTGGACAGATCTCATGACTGTTCGAAGGACCATAACTGTTGTATGCTATTAGTCTGTTGTATGCTAATATACGAATCTTATCTAAGAAATTCACAAATGATGTCTCCACTTGTACTAACAAAGTTAGGAATTCTCCTTTTTTATGTATTTGATCTTTCAAGTATCAAATTAGTGTAATTTAGGGTTTCAATGTCCTGTCAAAAATTCATAAATTTTAATGAATAATTAATGTCATCAATTAAAGTTTTTTCTATTGTGTACATCCTATCTATGTCCAAAGGGGACAAGTCATCATGGCCGCAAACAGCTGGCTCATTTTCCTGGCAATCTCTAAGAAATAAGCTATTACTTACATTTTAATAGGTCATTTTAACTTAGGTCATGTCAATGAAGGAGGTCATCTCACCCAGCCCTGGATACCCATAGTACTATGACTGCTTTGCATGCACACCCTGCCATGCATCAGAGTTATGATGGAGGTGACAGGATCCTTTCAGCCAGCAGCTGCTCCTTGACCTCTCTAACACAAATCTTAAGTATAAGTGCTGCACCCTTTTGTTGATGTCATTTTTCCTGAGCACTCTCACCTGTTCTTGGTTTGATAAATGTTCCTTCACCTCTTTGCATCCCCCTTTCAAGCTTGCACCCACAGCAGTCTTTATTTTTTGTATGTGGAGGGTTCAGTACTTGCCAGGTTTCCCCTCTGGCTCATTTCCATGTTCCCTGACATAACTTTAACACCAGTTAACATTCTTTTGGCAGCTCCCACTGACATCCATATTGGTGAATCCCTCTCACTCCCAGGAAACAGTGAAGCCAGAAATTACCTCAGCCACAGCCAAAACAATATGCAGAGCAGCCAGGAGTGAGTTGACCCTTGATTATTTTAGACCCCATGCAGCATGTGTGAGTTGATGCTTAGAAAATGGATTGCACATCGGGCCATATGGTGAGGGGCACTGGAATGACAGGAGGTGCTCATTTAAGAGGGACAAGCACCAGAGGCTTCACAGTATGGGGGGCTACAGTGAGGGTAGGTGCTGAGTTGGACTGAGAAGGTTCACCTGCTCTATCATTGATGTGGAGGGATATTACTGCTATGGTGAAGAATCAGGTTGGTAGGAGGAGTAGCAGTGATCAGGCATGCAAACCTCATTTCCACAACCATTCTGTACCTGCAAGGATGTCTTGATTTCTCAAAATAAATGAGACAAGTCTGCAAACAGATACCAAGGCTTCACACCACAAGAGAACAGTGGCAATAATAGCTGGAGAGATCTCCATGGCACCAAAATAAAAATTTTGCAAAGTATTTTTAAGAACTTTTCTAGCAATGTATGCTGTTGCTTGGCAAAAGTACTGAACAAATCTTACAGCCAAACTGTGTTAAAATGTCATCATCTTTAATGCAAATAGGTTTGCTTAGTACAAAACCTCACAAGTGCAAAGGTGGATTATTGGCTCAGAAATTAAAACCATTAAGCTTTGAAATGCAGAAAGAACATTAAAGAGAAAAAAAAATAACCCTCTGTGAAAATTTCACCAAAAGAAGGACTTTCTCAAAATTTAAATATTTTTGGACAGTAAGTCCGAAAGCTTTCATTATCAATGCCATTCCTTTTGTTTCTGCTGTATAAAGACATCTGAGAAAGCACATGAAAACTACTCAGTGGAACCTCTAAAACAGCAGCATTATCTGAAAAGCAAATTCTAATAACACATATATTTAAATCTCATAATAATCCTGTAACAAAAGAAAAAGAACTATTATTTCAGCATAGACAGTCCTGGCATGGGGTGTAATTTAACTTGAATCTCACAGCTCTGTCAGACTAACCAATGCCCTGGGTGATAAACTACAAGGAGCAGATGCATAATAAGATAACTCAGACAGCTTGCAGAAGTTTCATCTGTCAGTGAGGCCCACTTGGTACAGCCAGAGTCCTTTGCCAAGTCTACTTTCTCACTCTGTATAGATGGCACTGCTCCAGTAGCGGTTCTGATCTATCCAGCTGCTCCACACACAATCTCAGAAAGGGATCTTTTGTTATGCTTACTTACAAAGGCCCACAAAGAACAATAAGACCTACCCACTAGTCCTTAGCAGGTGGTTCAGCATTTTTAAAAGCCCATTTTTTAAAGTCCTAGAGGTGACAAAACTCAGCTTTCAGAAATGGTTCAGGGCAAAGTGGACCCTGAAACCAGGCTTGGGATTTACTAAGTTCTAAATTTTTAATTGACAATTCTGACACTGTAGAAGTACTGAATTTCTTATGTAGTTCCTGAAATCATTTGGCTTCCCAGCTACGATATTGCAGTCCCCTTTAGAAGGTTTCTTTCTACTTGTATATTTCTCTGGCAGGGGTTTAGCTCCTCGCTTGAATTGCTCCACTAAAGCTTGCCTAACCTTGAGGGAGTCATGCTCTGAGGGGTCATCTGAGCTTCAGGTGGGTCAGAACTGCTCTCCCTGGTCATGTATGTCTGTGCAAAGTTCATCCCACGGTTCTGTGATTGCAGCATGCCGTGTTATTCTATCATGCCTTTGCTGAGTGACAGAGTGGCAGAACTTCTTTGACATTTCTAAAGGGTATTCTAGCTTCCAGGTTTAGCCTGGAAAAAAGATGTTTCTGGAGAGACCTTAATGCAACCTTTCAATATTTAAAGGAGTCTTATAAAAAAGATAAAGACTTTTTATCAGGTCCTGAAGTGACAATATAAAAGGCAACAATTTTAAACTGAAAGAGGGTATATAAAGAGATAAAAAGAATAAATTCTTTACAGGGAGTGTGGTGAGGCACTAGAACAAGTTGCTCAGACAAGCTGTGGATGTCCAGTGCCTGGAAGTGTTTAAGGTCAGGCTGGATGAGGCTTTGAGCATTCAAAGCCTGATCTAGTGGGAGGTGTTCCTGCCTGTGTCAGGTCCCTTCCAACCAAACCCATTCTATGATTCTGTGTTTCTATGACTCTATTTCTTTGCGAAGAGGCTCAAAAATACCAGCTTCACCTAAAGAGCTGAATAACTGTTTTAGTAGTATTTACAAGGTTTTAAATCCTCTTTTCCTTCATGTAAGCTGTTGCACAAACACTAAATGTTGTTAAAAAAGAAATTCATAGGGTCCTTCTATAGTGTAAAACCCACATGGGGAATCAAATCTCTCAAAAGGGACAGGACAGTCAGTCAACTAAATGGTGCCACAAATCTTTCTTGCAAGAGTCCTTACAATGACTCATTCACCAAACTACATATGTTGATGAATTCTTATGATCCAGTGGTTTTCTCTGTGTGGTGCAGTCTCTTGGGGTTTGTGCCGTGATGACCTCATTCTGCACATTTCTTACCATATCCCATAACTATTTAGCATGATTCCTCCATTTTGATACGTTCCAAAATTGTCCTTCACACTTGACAGTCCCATGTCTCAAAAATTTTCAGATTCTTTTGCTATGTTTTACATAAAGGATGCATATCTTGCATGTTTTAATATTTCCTCATTAATCCTCAGATTATTTATGAGAAAACATCATCATTCCATTGATTTGGAGGTTTCTTTTATTGAAAGCAAAATAAATAATAGTGTAAACATTTATAGATCCTGATTATTCAGAGACATTTGTAATTCTTAGGAAGTAACAGAAATTCTTTTGATTTTTTTATATTAGTTAACAATCCTCTCTCTCTTACTTTGGCTACCAACGAAGTTTAAGTTATGTAATTGTGAAATGGACTCTTTAGATGCAAAACATTAACCTCCACTAACAGATTTTTGCTTAAGTAATGAAACTGTATCCAAATACTGCATGTTTCTTACTACAGCAAATCAGCACTATTTACACACTCAAACTGAAGATTATACAATGCACTTCTGGATAGGCATCCAAAAAAAAAAAAATAAAAACAAACCAGACTTGAATTTCAGTTTAGGGATACTTTACTGCCTTAGCTGGCTTCTCCCATATTTTAGGGGTTTGGTTTTTTGAAGCTGAAACTTGATAAACTGAATATAAACTGGATTCCTCTTATAGATCATTAATAGGGCAGGGATATTTTTAACTTTATTTTTTTATTATTATTTTTTGTAGTGTGATTTCTACCCTAAGGTGAAAAACAATGCTCTGATGAATCTAGTGAAAATTTTTGTTCTGTAGCAAGGAGTCAAAATTTCTGGATTATGGTCTTGGACATTGCTAAATTATGCATAATTTTTTATGGTTTCTTTTCCCCATTATTAGATTAGATTGTCATAAAAATTAATGATTTTCCTACCAGATCCTTCAAATCAGATACTGTTCAGCAAGCCAAAAATGAAATAACTTTCAAACCATATAGTCTCTTTAAAAACCTACCAACAGACTCCAGAAAAACAAGTTCTAGAACTTGGATATCCATGAAGAAACAGTTCAGAAACAGATTGAGAAAAAATATTTCAGCATAGGGTTTTTTCAGCACAAAACCAGACATGTCAATGACATTTTTATGTCCTTTTCATAGTAAGTTGCAGAATGAAGCCAACCAGTCTGCAAAAATTGTACATGTACCATAAGTCAGCAAATATTCCTCCTGTTGTCTGAGCTGTTTGATCTCACAGTCTAGAAGAGAAGCAGAACTATATTTAATGACTCTGACAGCCAGAATTTCAATTTAAAAAACCATCCCTGAGCTCTATAGTCCTTTGAAATACAAAACCCTCCTCTCGTTTTCCTGTTCAGAGAGCTTGGAACAGATGATGGCAGGATCCTTCCAGTAAATTGCTGACAGGTAGCTGTCTGCCAGGACTCCAGCCAAATTCACAGAGGTCAAGGGTTGAGGTGAATGTTATGCAGCCATGGACAAGTCTTATAACAGCCATGTACAGAAGAGAAGTGTTTAAGAAATGGGGAAGATATGCTTCAGTCCCTTGCACTTGTATGGCAGGTGATGAAGTCTATAACTGAATGAGCTCTAAGGACATTGTTCAGTGAGAGAAACACTAGAGATATTTTGTCTGTATCTGGATTACCAGGTTCTCAAAAATATGTTATTTGTAGGTTGCTCGTGTGCTATGTCACCACCCCAATATAGTTTGTTAGTACTGGCTTTACTATTTCATTTCTTGGGCTGAATAGCAGATTCTTCTCTGCCACAGAAATATTTGTACTTTCTGTTTAAAAGAGAAGCTGGGGTTCATCATTTAATGCAAGCAGCACAAATATTACTTCTTCCGGAGGTATTTGTCTTTACCTTTGAAGAAATAAAGGAGTCTTCATGTAATTCCTATGTTACATCAGTGAGGGGTAAGATAACACAGAAGCTAAAGCCCCTTCAGTTGCTCTTACCAAAGGAAAGTTTTACACAGGTTAATGTGTGAAAGATGTTAATGACAGACTTTGCAGAGTTGTTCAAGAAAATAAGAGAACTGAGGCTAGAACACGAGTATTGCCAACAAAGAAAAGGTAAAAATTAATAGAGTTTGTAGGCACTAAATGGAGCATTAGAAATGTGGATATTTATAGAACAAAGCAGGAGAAAAAACTTCCACCAATATTCTCTGCACAACAGTGATATTCATGTTGGGGTGGAGCACAGAAACATTGATAATAAGGAGTTTACCTACATTGCCTTTTTAGCATTCCTCCCTATTTTCCTCTGCTTCATGTTTGTGTGCTTAGAAAGATAGGTGACACCAATTTATACTAGCTTGAATTTATTCCTGCTTTTTCCACTCTCAAGCTACTCAAATAGCTTATTTAACTTGAAATGCAAAACCATTTCACATTCCAGGACCTAAATGCAGACGGTGTAAGGAGTAAGCCCTTTGCAGTTCAGATGATGGATTGTGATTCTATAAGCATTTAGTGACAGGAAAGAGTTTGTATATATCCCTCCTCTAGTCAGGCATCTTAACTAAGCTTAAAATTTCTGTTATAATATCCTTTAAGTATGATCATCTCTGTTTTATAAAGATAAACTTTATTTCCTGACAGTCCGAGGTGAAACATTGTGTTTTTGTGAGTGAGGTGGGTATCTTGATCACATTTTGTAAACTGGGATTTCTGTCTCTGTCACATTGTAACAAAAATATCACATACCATGTATGAATGCATCATTTAAAGTCACATAGCTTTATGGGATACTGTGACAGCTCTTTCTCTCAAGAGTGTTCTGATTTGATAATGGTCTCAGACCTTAACATCAGTGCCTTCTGGCAATTGACCTACACAAGACATGTACCAGCAAATGATGCTGACTGTAGATAAAGGATAAAAAATACATGATGAAGATAAATCTTCCTTCCTTACTAACAGGAAAAAAAAATGGTAAAAGAGTGTCCTTGATTACTAATATACAGAGAACCTGAAGAACCAAAGGTTGTTGACAGTGAAATAACAAAGTGCTGATGGAAAATCTCTTTGGCAGCATGTGAGAAAATAGGGAAGAAACCAAAAGAACTCCATGTAAAATTTTCTGCCTGATCAAAAATCCTATATCAACCTTCCTAGGTCTACAGAAATTGCAAGTTAAATGTTTTATTTCTCAGATTTATTACTTTTAAGTGCCCAAAAATTATAAAATGTTTCCAGAATTGAGTGGTTGTTTATGCTAAAAGGCACACAGCACCATGCTACTGTGAGATAGGGAATTGCAGAAGTGCCAGTGCAACAAACCATTGCTAGAGGTGTCACTTGGAATATTTTGTGCTGGGCTGGTCATCTGCTCATCTATGTTCAAAAAAGATAAAATTGAACTGGAAGAGAAGCAGAAACAGTCTATAGAAATTATTAAGAAAAGAGAAAGACTTACAATGAGACCTTGCAGAAGTTGTTCAGCCAAGCAAAGAAACGAAACGCAAGAGGATAAATGAGGACTCTAGAACTATGTCTTTGGAGGAGTAGAATGGCTTAAGCTAAATACATGCACTAACATAAAATCAAATTACTGTAAATTGATCATGAATTAACCTATTCTGGAAATTCCTAGTATCTGAGGAGAAAAATTTTAAGAGTATCTACATAGGCTCTGGGAAAAAATGAAGGTAAATTTGTTTTAAGATGAACTTCAGTTGATGTATAGAGAGAGCTATATAAAGAGTAAGGAAATGTCTGGGACATTGGTGGCTCACTTCAGTCCCCTAGACAGCAGCAACTAGTGCCATATCCTCAGGCACTGCTCCTGGCCTCCAGCTGCCAGACCAGAAAAGTTCTTCTACAAGATCTGAGTAGTATTTGCCTATACCTATGTAGATTTTTCAGGTAAGTTATAGTGCTTCAAATGGCGTAGGGTGACAGTCTTTGAGCTTCTGAGTCAGGCTGTAGGCATGGGCAATCAGACTTCAGATATGTCATAGGCAGAGACATACCCTAAGTACCTGGAACTTTATGAGCTTGTATTGAATTTATAACATGTACTCAAGACATTTTACATGTCACATATGGAGGCATGGGAGGATTTCCCCAGGTGGATGCTCTAGTTTCTAGGGGAGGCAGATTTTGCTTCCAGTTTTGCAACTGATAAGTATTCACGATAACTGCAGGGAGGAAATTCACAAGACACATTTGAGGGTCATAGTGCATTATAGAGATTCAGGCTGATGCTAAGGGTTAAAGAAGTTATAGATTAAGAGAGAGGGTTTTCTCCCAAGTTTAATTTAAAGGACTTTCTTCTCTTGCCTTTCTATATAGAGAAGAAAGTAGGCAGTCCTTGAGTGAGTTTTGTTTAAAATATACTAGGCTAGTAGAGAGATATTCTCAGTTTCTCACTCATCCTTCCCATAGCACAGCTGTGACACTTAGCCTGCGTAAAACTATAAATTCACCACAGGGTGACGGAGATGCTTTGCAGTCTAGAGGATTAATTACTTGTGGAGTCTCTACAGCTTTTGGAACGAGAGATTTTTCCTCAGTTGCCCACAGCTCTGGGTGTTTCAACCTACATGATCCAGACTGTCTACTAGATCATGACCTACACTGTCTCTTCCAGCCATATGCTCCTATTTTTATGGCCACTTTAGCATAATAATCAATGCTGAATTCTAGGAGAACTTGCATTATGCTGCCCTGAATTTTCTGGGAAGGCTAGCAGTACATATTTTTACATTGATTTCCTAGCTCCTGGACATGTTTTTCCCCATGTCAGAATAAATAGCTGCTATTTTATTTTAGATGTTTGGTGTCTTTGCTATGGTCTGGCTCTTTTCTGGAATCATCTCAATGGATTTTTAGTGTTTCTTTTTTTCTTTTTCCTTTAAATAAAGGTCTCATACATATTGGATACACTTGAAAAATTCTCAGGAAGGTGCATAGCTACAGTTACACATTTAAAAGCATCCACATAAATGTAAGTATAAAATAACATTATGCACAGAGAACATAACCTATACTATATTAACCCATGAGCATTGTATGTGCCATCTGAGTTTTCAATTGTTTTACCTGAGGCTGCTATATGGTTATGAGGACGGGAGTATAAATGGCCAGGTAGAAATTAAAAGCAAGAAATTTAGTGATTCATTTAGCGATAAAATGCGGCTGTAAAAAAAAACCCTTCAACATAATAGATGGGAGATTAATGAAAAAATGTTTAAGTGTCTTCTTTTTCCCAAGAAAATAAAAACTGGTGTCTCAAGATCTCAGTCCTTGTATTCAAAAGCCCTTTGGGAGGGGTTTTGGGAGAAAAATAACAAAATTACCTCCTGAGACAGCCGCTGCTTCGGGGTGGGGGGTGGGGCGGGCTGGGTGAGAATCTGAGTTGTCACAGGAGTGCAATGCTGAGTCAGGGTATTCTTGTAGGAAATGCCCCAGTTTAGGATGCATGTGAGTTTACCAGGGAAAGTGAGCCAGCATGTAAACTGTGACACTCATCTACCACCCTCCTGGCCTGGGCATGAGCAAGCAAATCAGGATCCTGGTGCAGAGAGTTGTAGTTACTCTTTCCATTATCTCAGTCATTAGCCACAGCCATCACTCGAGACCTGGTAGCTGACTTCAGGCCAAAATCAACAGGCTGGCTACAATCACAGAATGTAAGGATATATTGAAGGAAGCAGGAATTACACTAGGTATCACATCTCATATTTTATTTCCTTGCCCTGTCACTAGAAATAGAGGCTGCTAGAGCTGAAACCAGTGTACACAGGTACAAATCATAGAATCACTGAATCGCAGAATAAATTAGGTTGATAAATACCTCTGAGATCATTGAAATCCAACCTGTGACCAATCACCATGTCAACTAGACCCTGGCACTAAATGCCTTATCCAGTCTTTCCTTAAATACCTCCCCAGACAGTGAATCCACACCTCATTGGGGAGTCCATTCCAACATCTAATCAACCTTTCTGTGAAGAAATTCCTCCTAATGTTGAACCCAAACATCCCCTGATGCACATTAATACTATGTCCTCTTGTCCTGTCACTGGTTGCCTGGGAGAAGAGACTGACCCCCACCTCACTACAGCCTCTTTTCAGGTACTTGTAGAGAATAATTAGGGTCCCCTGAGCTTCCTCTTCTCCAGACTAAACACCCCAGGCTCCCTCAGCTGCTCCTCATACAACCTGTGCTCCTGATTCTTCAGCAGCTCCATTGCTCTTCTCTGGATGTGTTCCAGTACCTTAATGTCCTTCCTGAATTGAGAGGGCAGAATTTTCTTTCTGCTCTGCTGTGTTTTAAGCCACTTTCAGGTGTAGTAAAAAGCTCTCCTGACCTGGACCTGAAATGATCTAGAAGTGCATTAAGGTCCAGAAGACCTCAGGTTCTTGCTTTCTGGTGCTGAGTTGAGATGCAGATCCTGACTGAATCCATTAGTCTGGGCTTTGCAGTCATTGACCTGCCAAACCCAGATGCAAATTTAGAATGTTAGCAGGTATGTTGATGACTGAACTCAGGGCTAAGGTTCAGTCATGAAACTACTGCAGCTTCCTCTGATACAGAGGCAGGGCAGAGGAAGTCTGAAGGAGGAAATTGTGTTTGGTTAACAGCTGGACAGTTGAACTGTATGTAGGAAGACAGCAGTGGATCATTTTATTGCTGTTTTTCTACATAATGCAACGTTCCTGTGAACAGGATCTTGAAAACGCTCTCCATGCTCACAGCTCCCAAGAGAAGAACAGCAGGTAGAGAATATTTTTCAGGCTTGCTGAAGCAATATCAGCTTAGCACACAGGCATCTGATACACAAACTCTCTTTTAAATGTGTAAGAACCACTGGATTCAATTTCAGAAAAGTAACCTTTTCTAAAGTCTCATTGAAACCAGGGAGTGGTATGGGTGGAAAGATTTACCTTATTTCAGAAGTCCTTTTAACTTTGTCTTAGCAAAAGACTGGTAAAATTTCTGCTAACAAAGCTAACAACTCATATTTTTATGGATTCATTCTATATATATAGGCTTTGGTGCCTTCTCAAGGAAACTGGTCCTTCTATTTTCTTCATGACCTCAATTTTAAAGGAACTTGTCTTTAACATTACTTCCAGCTCTAATCAGGGCTGGTTTTATTACAGGTCTTCTCCAGAAAAAAAATTGTATGTTCTGGGAATGTAAAAAGGTTAAGAAAACCATATCTAATTCCAGAATCAACCTAATTGGCATTTTTATGCATTTTATGCAACGCTATCAAGTGCTTCTTTGCATCACATTCTGGTGAAAAGAGGTCCAATAGAAGAACTCTCATCCCTTTTAGGAATACAGAAACAACAGAGTTCAGTAAACACAGGCTGGAGATAGAAATAGACTTGCATTTCTGGTGGTATTCCTATTTTCTCACATCTGGGAAAGTAGGAATCTGATCACATGTACAATCTTGTTCCTAGCCTGCTCTATCAGTTAGTTCATTCTCTTTTCTCCACAGCTTGAATTTTTTTCTTCTCTTTCATTCTCTGAGGAGGTTCAGCCCATCAACTGCAGAGTAGTACTTATATAAATATTATTTTCCTACAACCATGGGACCATTCAGAAGGATAACCACTACAATCTTATATAAAAGAAGGGCACAGTATGGTTCATATTGCTTTTCCTGTATCAGCTAAAACAGTAGAACGACTTGCATGGTCCTCTCTCTGTATTGGTGAAGTTGGAGTTTTATAACTTGAATTTGGAAACAGGCAAAGAAAACAAACTGACAGCACTGTGTAAAACAAAAGGGGGATCAAAGGCAAAGCAAAAGATCTTTGAAACTTGAAAGAATTTTTATTCTTGAATTAACTCTTTGAAATTAAGTATCTTTACAGTCATATTAGCCGTCACACGTCACAAATGCATTTTGTCCCTTAATAAAAAAATGCAATCAATCATGATTGAAAAAGAAACAACAGGTAGGAATTCCTTATTCCATTTGGCAGAACAATGAGTAGCAGGATACTTATACAAATATCATCTCACAAGCCTCATTTTCTCAAATGCCACAGTTGTCTTCTACTTCAATTTTTATTTCACGGTACCACTCTCCTCACACCTACATCCCTGGCCTTAAAGTTTTGCCAGCTGATGGTTGCATGAATCAGCCTTAGATGTAAAAGGTTAACTTCTGGAAGGCAGAGTTATTGAGGACAACTGATGACAAACCACTGAAGTCAGTAGGTGTTAGCCATTAAATTTTTCTTAATGAATGAATCCCACAACAGCAAAAGCAGTACTCACCAGACAATGAGGGAAGTGGCTGGATGTACTCATGCAATGCCTGGAAATGACATGACAGAAAACACAGTGTTCTAGGCTGGAGCAGCACCCATGTCTCTTCATTCTACTAAAGCATATAGTGTTTACATCTATTACAACGAAACTAAGCACAGAGAAAAAAAAAGATGTGATACAGATGTTTGCTTCCACGTGCCACAAATAAAGACCAGATATAAAATACAAAAGGGAAAGTCAGGTTATAAGGAAGGCTGACGTCTCACAGACCTTAATTCATGCATAGGTGTTCAGGTCAGATCTCTTGGATCAGAGCCAAATTACTGAACTTAAGCCATATAAGCTAGCCTGAACTCTAGTGCATTTCAAAAGAAGAGAATCTGGGAGGTAGAGGAGTTGGTGACAAGGATGTGATGACCTCATTCAGTTTTTAATGTTTTCCTGAAAACCAGGCCTAGTCTGATCCTGCTCATTCAACACCCATTAGCTGTTGGAGGTATCTTCCTGCAGCATTTCTACCAGTTTAGTTTCAGAAGAACAGAAATCCCGTCTGTGTTATCCAAGTGTGAACTCTGAGGTCAGCAAGGGAATTCACACTCTTGCTCCTTATTCAAACTAGGGCACCTAGACATAAGGTCTATACATGTATCTGCCTTTTATCTATTGTGTCTATGCAGCTGTATCTTTAGGGCACTCATATTTGTGAGACTACAGCCTCCTTCAATTACATATATATTATTATTATTATTAAGGTACTATGACCCAACAGCTCTTACATTCTTTGGCTTTGATTTTATGGTAAAAATGAGAGTTATATTTTCCTTTTTGCTAAGGAACTGATTGAACACCTGCTGGACTTGTGTGAAAGTCTTTCTGAAAACTTCAAGCAATTGTGGAACAGCTACCAGGTAAAATGCTTACTCAGTTGCTTTGAGTTGGGTTTTTAAGTGAATTTAACTGTTACTCAGTAGTGCTGTTTTGTCTCAGTATCAGTGCAGGACTTGTTTTGTATTAGCAGGAGCAGAGATTCCTTCTGCTGAAAAGACAGGAGATGGAACAGAGCCAACTACAGTTTCTGTAGTTCCAGTGCTTTTCCAACACCTTCTGACACAGCACTTTGGCAGGTGTTGCAGCAAAATCTGACCTTAAGCACTGTACCAGTTTTTTACATCTACTGCTCTCTGCAGTCACATCTTTTTTCTTTCACTTTTGTCATGACTGGGTGTATTTTGCATTGCTCTTTTTCCTCTATTAGCCCAAGGCCTGGCAATAGTGTAATTTTACAACTACTACAAATACTATTTACATTTTAAAAATACTCAGATATTCACCTGCAGGAAACCTAAAACTGGTCGATGCTTCACGTTGGTCTGTCTAATGCTCTTCTTCCCTCTGTGACTATATTCTTACACCATTGCATCAGGAGGCATGTAACACGGTAAAGTACTGCCAGCAACAGCCACATCTCTGTCCAGGGAACATATTCCTTTTCACTCAGCAGCTTCTCTGCTGCAACGGGTATGGTTCATTTCCTCTAACTGAAACGCAGGTCCCTAGAGGAAAGTGCCTGCTGCACATGAAAATACACTGTCAGGCAAAAATGATGCATTCTTTGGTTTTAATGTTTAATGTGATTCCATGATGACCCTCAGCCCACACAGCAGGAACCTAGATGATGTTGGGCAACAGAGAGAATCAGTTAAACAAATGTACTTTCCGTTCACTCCCTACATGTTCTACCACTGAGCACTTTTATTGCAAAATTAGGTTTGTTTGAAGTAAAGCTGGCAGATAATTTTGTGATTAAATAATTATTTGTCAGAAGCCATTGATGTGTTCAAATAGAAAGGTATTACTGAGAAGTACTCCCTCTACTTCTAAAGGACAAAGCTGAACTGCTCAAATTCAGGCGGAAGACAGATGTTCACTGACCTTAAAAGAGTTTCAGGCAGGCACACAGGGGTAAAAATCCAACCATGACGTTCTTGCTTTGCGTATGTCAGTTCATGGATCTGAAACTCACACACCCACATACCCAGCAGGTTCTCTGTTTTCTGGGCTATTAAGTCATCCTCCCTTATGCTCTCTCCAAACAGATAATGCAGTTATTTATGTGTAGTATCCCCAACAGGAATGACTGAGGCACAGAGATTTACTCCAAATCATGGTTCAGGCATTTGATTAAAATCTACCACTTCAGGGTTCAAAGAAAGAAATCAGGAAATCAGGAAAAAAATAAGGAAGAAAGGAAATAAGAAAGAAAGGAAGGGAAGGGAAGGGAAGGGAAGGGAAGGGAAGGGAAGGGAAGGGAAGGGAAGGGAAGGGAAGGGAAGGGAAGGGAAGGGAAGGGAAGGGAAGGGAAGGGAAGGGAAGGGAAGGGAAGGGAAGGGAAGGGAAGGGAAGGGAAGGGAAGGGAAGGGAAGGGAAGGGAAGGGAAGGGAAGGGAAGGGAAGGGAAGGGAAGGGAAGGGAAGGGAAGGGAAGGGAAGGGAAGGGAAGGGAAGGGAAGGGAAGGGAAGGGAATGAGAGAGACAGAGAGAAAGAGAGAAAGAGAATGAATGAAAGAAAGAAACCAAAAGAAAGAATAAAAGAAAGAATGAAAGAAAAAGAAAGAAAAAAAGAAAGAAAAAAAGAAAGAAAGAAAGAAAGAAAGAACAAAACAAAGCAAAAGAAAGCAAAAGAAAGAATGAGAAAGAAAGAAAGAAAGAAAGAAAGAAAGAAAGAAAGAAAGAAAGAAAGAAAGAAAGAAAGCAAAAGAAAAAATAAGAAAGAAAGAATAAGAAAGAAAAAGAAAGAAAGAAAGAATAAGAAAGAAATAATAAAAATCAAAGAAAGAAAGAAAGCGAAAGAAAGAAACCAAAGAAAGAAAGAAAGAAAAAGAAATTCAATCCTCAGTCATTTTTGGACAGAACACAGCCTTTAAGAGAGCTCTATATTTTCAGTGGGCTAGTTGTTGAGATATTACATAATATCTTTCGTTTTTACTGGGAACTTTGAAATGTCCTAATGCCATCTCAATGTATAATATCCACACAAGCCTCAAAACATCCAATCTGCACAAAAAAATCCCCATGGAAGATGGAAAAGATTTTTTTACTGTGTTTAACACAACCGTCTGTACCACAGGAATGGGAAAATCAGTACTGCTTTGCACTTGTGTCATCCTTTGAGAACTCATGTTCATTTCTAAGGAGTTAATAAACTTTTCATGGATTCCTTGAGGTAGGTATTACCCTCATATTGAGAAAAACATAGTATCAAGGTAACTAGTTCTCCATACTAAATAAAAATTCATTGACAGAACTGCTAAAAGAACATAAACATATTGATCTCAGCCTTACCTATGACATTATCCTTTACTTTAACACTTTAAAAAGTGTTCTTCCTTCTGAAAGTATCACAGTTAGAGTTGAAGGGAAAGATGCTCTTTCACCTCATCTATCCTGAGTTTTCTCCTCTTCTCCTGTTCCATCAGGGATGTTCAAGTGCTGTCTGTGAGGGAAAAGAGAATTACTTAGACCTTCCAATACTCTGTACTATAAAGCGTATCCATAAACAAAGCCATCTGAAGTATTTTGGCCTTGGAACTCCCTTCTCAGTGTTGAACAATCTCTACTGTAGACTAGAGAAATTATAATGGATTTTTTTACAACATTTTTTTTTAGAGCATCACACTTCAACAAACTATTTCAATGAATCACTTTCTCTTTTTTCCCAATGAAAACACATTTTGCTGCGAAATTTCTAACCACTTGACTTTTTAACTTGAATAAGTTAATAAACTGGACCTAAATCCTGAATTCCTTCTTGAGGCATACCTTATACTTTCAAGGATTTGATCTGCCAAAAAAAAATAAAAATCGGGAGTAGTACTAGAAATAACAACATTTTATCATTTGTATTTTGTTAGGAAAGTAATTTTACTCATAGTGAAAACTCCCTGGCAAGTTTATTTTGACTGCAGTGACATCTACTGGTACCCAGAAAAATTTCTGGACATGAAGAAAAAAATCTAAATGACACTAAGTATGGGGCCCAATGGCTTGACATTTTACTTCTAAGGAAAGACAGGAAAAAGCAGATGTTCCAGAGCTCAAGCATGTATCCTCCCAAGGACTGCAGGCTTTACTTGGTTCAAATGGAGAGAGAGCAAATGCAAGTGTTTTAAAAGGCAATGGAATTAGATCACCTGATGCAGGAGGAGGGGATCACTGCTCACCTTCTATTTCCAAAGAAGGAAAAGACTGCAACAGGGAAAAGAATTCAAGAATGCTGAGCAGTCTATAGAAGCAGCAGTGCTGGCAGATGTAGCAATGGGCTAATGGTTTGAACTGTCAGGGATCTCCTCCCTGAGGCTGTAATCAAACACCAATAAAGTGAAACCTGCACAGTGGTTAGCTGGGGAGCTGAAATCCTGCACAGACCACCCTTGAGCATCCACACTTCATCTCCTGCTTTGTTTGAGTGGTGCACAGCTGATTGCTGCGTGTACCCTCCAGAAGACTGCAACTTCAACAACACTGGGGTTGGTGGCTACATCTTCCTTCTCCTCACTAACATAGTCCTTGTTCTGCCTCTACCTCTCAAATAGACAGTGGGTGCTTAAGAAAATACTATATAAGAGATAAGTATTTTTATAAGATACTCATATGGCTATTTTTCATTGTAAATTCTATCCTGCCATGTTTTGTCTTTTGGGGTTTAACTGTAAATTCATAAAATGAACATATACTACGCTCATGAGACCTTGTCAAACGCCTTTGAAGCAACACCATGTAGCATAATACCCTCGAAAGTTATTTATATATAAGGATCTCTTCATTTTCTTTCTCAAACAAACAGAAAATCTTGTATACTTTAGCTGAACTCTGTGTGGAAATATGCACAATGGAGAAAGTGTTTACGAATGTGTCCTTTCTTTAACAATGGCATAAGAGCATTTTGAAAATCAGTACTGAGCATATTCAAATTCTTACTAGATATTTCTGACATGACTGAGAAGTGTGTCAAGAAATATTGTCCAATGCCAATAATTTAATTCTTGTCAAAGTAAGAAAGCTGTCTTAATACATGTCTAATGTATTAAATTATTCTGGTTTTCTCTGCCCATCAGTGAAAATCAAGAAGACGTACACTAATGAGAGCCACCTCTCTGGACTTCACAAAATTCCACATTATCTATGCCTCTATTCTCCTCTAGCCATTTGGAGAAGCACTGGGAGCGAGTTATGAGTCATGGGAAGAAAAAAAAAGGCATGTCACAAATATTGAAATTAAATGCAAAGGGAAATGACGAGTACTGGAAATATGAGCTGCCTAACAAACGACAGATAGTAAAATAAGGGAAGTGCTGGAAATGACAAATAATACAAGAAGACAAATGCTGGGAAGAAAACACAATAAAATAAGAGAAAGAAAACGAATTTAGAACTAATGGCATCATTGATCCTAAGGATTCTTGAAAGGGTAAGACCAAAACACTGAAACAAGCAAAGCTTTAGGGAAGATGTTAAATTAAAGCACAATACAAAATAAGAGATCAAAAGATACACTTAGAGGCTTGATCAGAAGCATCAGATTTGTCAGTGATGAGCTCTTTGTCCTTTTTTTTCTTTATTGTTGTTGTGATGGTGGCTCTGTAACTTCAGTATACTCTATTTCCTGGCATATAAAAGTACACTCAGATACTGTTTTCAGGACTGTAGAAATTTTTTTAAGATCTTTGGCCATTGTTTTAATGTGGTCTTTCAGATTTTGATTTACACCTTCATTAGTTTTAATAACTTAGAGAAAGTACACTTGCTAAGCAAAGCAGAAATTTCTCCAAGCTCATTTATTGATTTTAAAGGAAAAAGAAAGAAGACCATGAAAATAAAGATTAAAGGCCACAGTCTCGGCTGAGATGTATGAGTGTAGTTAGATGAGCTTCTGAAACTCACCTTGAGATTCTGTCACTGGGAGAGAACTTCTGAGGATGAGATCTACTAACAGAGTAAAGTCTAGGGAGGAACTAGATTTGTAATTAAGAGCACTATTTACTTTGTCTAACCTAAGGCAGCTTCATCAGGCATCTGTCCTGACACTTGACTGGACACTCTCTGTGTGCTGACTTTAGGTGGAACCATAGGAAGATACCCCAAAACTGAAAAGGCTTGGAAGTAGCTATGCCAACACGTCTATGAAAAACCTCACTAGTGTGAAACTAATATGTGAACATGAAAGTATTGGAGAACTTAAGGAAGAAGTAGAAGTTTGACTAACATCACTAGGAAGATAAAAGTGGATAAAACAGTAAAAGTCTCATCAAGACAAACACTAAAATTATCATAATTAATTAAGAAAACTGCAAGTAAGAAGACTACAACGATAATTCAACTGTCTAATATTTATTGATTTTTGCTTGATTTTCACTAATACAATTTCTTCCTGAGTCAACACATCCCCAAGAAAAGTTTCTAGGTAGTATTTTCATGATCATGGACACTGATGTAATGACACCATCAGGAATAATAGATCAAGAGATTACTGAAAATTCAATTTTATTTTACTGAATTTTATAAAATTTGTCAAATTTAGATGCATGTAAATATCAAATTGTGTTGATTTTAGCCCTATCCAGGTTGCCTTAATCACAAGGATTTTTTTCCCCAAACACCAATAATGAAACATGAACTTCATTGAAGAGGGTGATTTCCAAGACTAAGAATTTGCAAGTTTGCATAAGGAATGAGTCATATAAAAGTAATACTCAGCCACACGATTCTTGAACACATAAAACTTTTTGTCATTTGCTGAGATTGCACAGCCAAATTAATGTCCATGGGACTACTTGCTTACACTGAGTTGTATGATTTGTTAATAAATATATGAAGAAACATGGCTTTAGTCATGGCCATGTGCAATTCTTACAACTTTCCTGCAGCACAAGCCTTTGAAAATATATCAGGAAAAAAATAATGGCAATATTTAAAATGACTGAAGAACTACACCTGAGAGCTTGCTCTAGTCTAATATGAATTTTGTTTTTAATGATATTGATTATTTGTTTCAAGGACAAACTTTGAAGGGCGTAAGAAAACTATTAATATTAATATTTTAATCTCAAAGAGAAGGTTACTACGATATTTCAGACCTCTACAAATACTCTTACATAAATGGTAATAAAGCAAAAAATTACAAGCTCCTTTGTATTTCCTTGTGGCTAAATCCATATGCAGAATTAATTCTAACCAAACTGAAGGTGGCTTGACAAGATCAAAGCATTTGTATTTTAGTCTTCCACTCTTTAGCGCTGGAAAGAACAAATTACCAAGTTCATAGTACCATGCCTCTTATCCAAAGATCTTGATGTGCTTCATAAACTTTAATTAAGCTTCACAGCATGACTACCAGTCAGGCAGAAATCTTATCATTTTTAGAAAAATCATGGCATGGCCTTCATTCCTTGCACAGTTGCTCTGAAAACGTACTGCATTTTCTCTGCTGTGATGTACTGTGGAAAAATATATCATGGGAGCATGCCCACCATCTATTAGCTTAACTTTTTTTGCTTTTATTTCTTACTTTTTTGATAATACCTTACATGGACTGTTGTATTTTTAACTTTACCACTCAATTTGTGTATTTAAATCTAAATTCATTTTTAAAGTTAGAAGGAGTTATAATTTAGGTTGCATTTTCCTCTAGAATCAACTATAGAAAATACATGTTAGAAAAGCACACAGAGTCTACACAGATTCTTAAACGAATTGCTAGAGCAATTGTACTTCTCAGAGCACAAATCCTTTTTCTGCCCACAATTGCATGCATGTAGGGCAATATGACCAAATTTTCTTTTGGGATACCAGAACCCTTCAATAAAAGAAAAGAGCACCATAAGTGATCCTTTTCCTTCTTCAGTGTGCCTAAATGTTTATGCTTCTTTTAAATACAGTGCTGCAAAGCAAGCTGCCAAAATGAGAGGGATATATCCATTAGCTTTTTGCTAACTGTGGTTGCAATTTTAGTGGTCTTGTGATGCTTCTGACCAAAAACATGTTCATCTGGGTACGAGCCATTTGAACTGAAGTGTGATATAAATAAGCAAAACACATTTATGAAACACTGGATTTAAACCAAAGTGCAAATACCTTGAAAGAGACACAAAATTATGGAAGTAAATGTGATCAGCTTTCCTAGGTATCTATGGTTCAGAGCAACAACTAAAAAATATGTCTGAAATGCAGCATATGCAGTTCAGTCAACAAAACATAAATCAGAAGAAGTACTCTGCAGTGTGAAAACTTTGCAATAAATTCTAATCCTTGATGAGTTAAGAACTGTTCCTAAAGCACGGAGATGTGAGTAAAAATACAAGGCCTACGGGAAAAAACATTTGCGATAAAAAGGTCAACGTATTTCACAAAAATATTGAGAGACTCTGTATTGCCCCAGTTTATTTGAGGTACAGATGATGTTAGCATTTAAAAGTGAACTCGGAGGCAATGTCTTCAAAGCCAAAACAAAATAGGAGCTGGTAGCATGAAGACATTTCTGTTTTAATAGACCAGGTTTTCTCAGAAGGACAGTATAAGCAGTGCTATCGTTCCAGCTAGCATGGGATCACCTCATGGGCTCTCCTGGTGCCAGTTGTCAGGTTCATGTGCAGGCGAGGAGATGCCTGTATCTGTGACCCTCCATGGTGTTATTCAGTGATA
Organism: Phylloscopus whistleri; assembly: GCA_017589585.1. Taxonomy (NCBI): domain Eukaryota; kingdom Metazoa; phylum Chordata; class Aves; order Passeriformes; family Phylloscopidae; genus Phylloscopus; species Phylloscopus whistleri. The sequence continues at coordinate 8,914,378 of JADMLD010000757.1, forward strand.
AGGCAAAGGCAGAAAAAAGTTCCCTTTCTAATCTTTTTATGGAAGTACATGTATTCCAATGTTGATTAAAATGTAAGAATTTTTAGCTTATATGTACTTATTTCAGTATCTTCTGAGAAGGAATATGTATGCAGGTCTGTGTTTCTATGTTTATATTATTTTTTCTGTTATGAACACTAATAACTTGAAGCTGTAATTGCTAAATTTTATTTTAATAAAAGATTTTATCTATAAAGCTGGATATACCAACTTTAATCAATCACACATGATTTTTCTGGTAGGATACATTTAACCTTAGTCTAATTACAATGTAGCAGTATCTGTGAAATATAAAATGGTAGCAGAAGAGTGAATCTGTATTTTTAATCCCATTACCTACAAGATTTACTTTATAATGGAGCTCATTGCTGTCACAAACCTCTTTATTGCCTTTCTGCCTACTGGGGGTACCTGCACTGCAGTTCTGGGTGGTGCTCTGTCAGAAGTGTCCCTTGGGGTTATGCAGCTGTGCGGACTGGCAGAAACTCCTCCAGCCTGCAGCTGCTGCCCCCCGGGCCGTGTCCCTGCGGAGGGACAGCTGATGCTCCGAGTCCTGCCCAGTGCAAGGGAAGCAGCTCCCGGCCCTGCCTCTTGCTGCAGCAGCCAAACCCTGCCGGGCGAGGAACGTGCCCCATCCTCGCTGCTGACAGGCTCGTCCCAGGGATGTTGGGTGCTTGCTCAGCTGCTTTGCTAATGGATGGGGAGAGCTGGCAGCCGGCAGCGTGGCCGTGCCAGAACGGGGAGCGTGGTGGGCTGAGCGCCCGGCTCAGCTGCACCGGCCCGGCCCTGCCAGCGCTCCAGCACGGGCTGTGCCCAGCCCAGCACCTCAGCCTTTCCCTTCACCGGAGCAGGGACACTGAAACTGGCAGCTACAGAAGGGCCATTATGTCCTTTCCCGTAAGACCTGCCTTCATATTACTGGGGAAAAAAAATAATAAAATAAAATAAAATAAAAATAAATAAATAAATAAATAAGTCTTCCCCAGTCTTTCATTTCTTTAGTTTTGTGACATGAATATGTTGTCTGGGTTTTTGCCGTTCTCCTCTGTCCCCTTTAAGGAGTTTGTAAAAGTCTTATTTTTAGCCTTCTGTGGTTTTGGAGTCAGATACACTTTCATATAAACAAGCCATTTGTTATTGTAAACTCTAGAAATGTTTACAGTCTTTTCATAAGGAAGAGACTGTTGATTGACTGCTGCATGGTCCAGTGTGGTTGGAGAAGAAGATTTTCTTCCTCCAATCCATGATCACTGCTGGAATTTGATAAATGCTGATTCTGTAAATAAAACTTGTCCTTTCCACCTGGGACATCGCAAGGTATGAGTATGAGTTCTTTATGTCGTCTGTGACATGAATGTTTTCTGCTTTCTGCTTTCAGGTATTTTTGGTTACATGATACACTTTGCCAAAACACTGCTTTATACATGGGACATCCACTTAAGTGTCAGATTGGATGGTTCTTCTGGGTCCTTTCTAACTCACGTTCTGTGATATATGAGTACCTATCTTATTTTAAATTTTTTTGTATGCAAACAGAAGAATGAGTTGATTGCTTTCAGTCCACAGCTTCCGAACTGAAAATCTACATCTCCAGATTCTACACATATGCTATATACCAGCTTAGCCTCTGTACAGATTTATTTGACCCTCTTAAGACCATTTGGCTGCTGAAGAGATAATAAGAAATTATTAATAATTTTAAAATCTGCACACTTTAAAAATATTTAAGAACATGCTGTCATGGCAATAACTGCTTGTGATAGCAGCTCCTAAAAATGCTCCTGAATTTATTATACAATTAGCATAGACATGATTCCCAAAAGAACCATTTCACAGAGTACTTTTGAGGGCCTAGTGCCAGTGCATTAATGTTTTGGTGCTATAAAATCACTGGAAGAGAGTCTCTGTTATGAATAGAGACATTTCCTTTGCAATGAAGAAAAGTCTGATTTTCATGATCAAACCTTTCATGGCTTCTTGGAAAATCTAGTACCTAATAAATTTATATAGTAAGGGAAGCTCCTCCAGATTGTAATTTTTTATCAATAATAGTAAACTTTCATCTTTTTCTATTAACAATGGCTTTAAAATCAGGTCAGACATGGTTTCCAAAATGGTTGATTCAGCCTTTAATTCACAATAGCACTTACCTGTAATATTCAGGGAATTCTGCTACTTTATTGACATACAGGATAAAGAAAAAAATTGAGATCTCATTTAAAAATTGGACTCCAAAGGGGTATTCTGATGTTCGCCTGGAGGAGTATGGCATAATTTAAATGTGATTTTTATGTGCAGAGATAGAGTTTCAAAGCAAGGAATATAACTCCTCACTAAATCATCATGAGTGCTTCACTTGTAAAAAGCTGCTTGCCTGAGCATTCTGTCAGTAGCTTAGTTATGTCCTTCCGCCTGACAGATGTGGAATAGTGTGTAACAATACGACTCTGATGCAGCACAAGCTTACTCAGCACTTTTCTGATGGCAAAGTGCATTAATGGTAGAGTTGTCACAAAGTATCCTGGCACAAAATGGAAACTACAGCTCAGATTAATGCAAGATACATCCATCCTACATTCTTATATTGTTAAATAGAAGTGGCAATTCAGGCAACCGTTTAAATGTCTCACAAATTTTAACTGGAGAAATGAGTTATTTTTTTCATACTTCAGAGAAAAGAAAGTTTCATTTTAAACAATATTTTCTTATTCATCAATCAAGGACATCAGCAATCATAATTGCTAACCGAGTGCTTCCAGAACAGCAGGGAATGACACAATCCCCTTTCCCACAGAGTAGCTGCCACAGCAAAGCCACTGCTGCAATTCATTAGAAATACAGTACAGGGCCCTGGAAAATGTGTCTTTGGAAACCAGGCTACAGATCTTGTAGATACTGCTAAGACACTAAGAATCAACAATACTAGTAGGTTGTCAGTGGGCTATTTTAAAATTTAGCAAGCCCTTCTACATTAATAATTAGGAAGAGAACCCAGTCTCCAAAAATTTAGTTTACCAAAAGCAAGAGCAGCAGTTTACACTGGTTGTGGAAACAACAGTTATAGTCCATTGCAGGTTGAATTATTTCACAAACTAAATATCTCTCCCATAAATTATTTGAATTGGCCTTGGTTAACAACAGATTGAATTTATAACTGTACAGGTAGTAATAAAATGCAGAAATTGTGCTTTTGAAGCACATGTCCAAGGCATCTATTTTGGAATGAGATAACTGGATTCAGAAGTGATGATTTCTCTACTTAGACCATAAAAGAAATGTAATGACTTGTTTAGGTGAAGACATCTATATTTGTTTAGGTTATTCACATATCAGACTCTACCAAAAAAAAAAAAAAAAAAAAAGGTAGATACTTAAGAGAATGGGACTTTGCTGAAAAGCAAAAGTCTTAAAAGTGCAGGTGACTTTGATGTGCCCCTTACCTAGACTTATTTAGTAAATTGAATGAGAAGTGTAGAGGAGATTTAAAAAAAAGAAAAAAAAAAAACAAAATCAAACAAACAAAAATCCAAAACAAACCAAAAAAAACCCATCACACACACAGCCCTTATGGTTAATCTTTTACTGAGGAAAACCCTAGATAAAACTGAGAATATAATCCGATAATTTATTTGACAAATTGCTGCATCTACTACCATTCTCACAGAAACTATTGACAGTCAATTAAAGAGCTTTAGGCTTTATTAAAACAGCATATAGGTACAGGTTATAATTATAAAGAAAGAGATCTCCCTGCTTTTCAGTGCTGTAACATGCCTATATATCCAAGACTTTCTAGGGGCAAACCGTGCTGGCATTTGTTGTCACTGGTACTTGGACTAGATAATCCTTCTAAGTCACTTCCAGAAATATTCTGAAGTTTAAAAGGCTTTTTAGAAGGAACACAGGGTTTTCAAGGAATACTCAAATAACAGATATTTGAGACCCTCAAGGAGTCAACAGAAAGAGAAGGAAAACTCACTTCCTGCTTCTTGGAAAATCAGTACAATACAGTCCTAAAAACCAAGATAAACCTTCCTGTAAAGAGCACACAAACACTGAGAAACACAAACACACAGAGACATTTTTTTCCACAGTTAAATAAGGTTCCCAGGAGCTCAAGCCCCTAAGAGTGAATAATGTGTGTCAACAAGTGTCTAGTCTTCAGGACTTCATGCATTTTCTGTAGAGGCCATAAAAGAAATGCCTGACTCAGAGAAATGTATGTAGGTCTGAAATTTCTTCACTCTTTGCAAAGTTCTTCAGGGATTTAGACAGTCACACCTAAATGGCTCTGTCTTTCTGGCACTTCCTTCCCAGGCTGAAATTCATGAGTACACTGAAAGAGACTTCTCTTTAATCTCTTTCTTGCCCTCTCAAACCCTCTGTGCTGTCCTGAAGTTAAGAAACGCAGAATATGACCAACTAATGCAAAAGCTGATCAGCATGTACTTTGATTTTCCTTTCAAATGCAAATTACATAATATGCCAGGAGAGAAATAATATCTGAGCAATTATTTTAAAATACTTTTCATATCTTCTAACTCTAATACAATCATTAATAGCAATTTATGGCAGATAGTTACCAAAGACGGTAAATTTGTCCAATTGTTCTACCAAAAAGTCATGTGTTATTCTCTAGCACTACAAAATGTACACGAACACTTAAAATTGCATCAAATAAACACCTCTATAAAAAAATTAAAATACTGAAAGATCTCTTGAAATGTGCTTGCGTAGGAAAATATACTGACATATAAAAGCTTCTACCCATAGATTTGTAATACAGATGGCACCTTAAATTAGCCTGTGTATATTTCAAAGGGATTCTATGAAAAATAAGAAATGTAGATCACAACATTTTTTATACTTATATTCTACAAGTACTTGAGGAACACATGGAAGAAAAATCTATCCTCAAGAGTGTTTAATAAAGCTGATTATTAAACAGCTGTTTGAAAAGATGTGTCAAGCTGCTCATCTGAAATGCCACTTTCATGTCCTGAGGAATACCAAAACACAGCTAGACTTTTCAAGTACAGATTTGAATGACAATAGTGACATCGAGTGGTCATTGTTGTTAAACGCTGCTGTGTATTGGCATGAAACTCTGCTGTGATGGTATTGCCGATGTGTAGACAATGCCAGCGGCACACAGTGAGTGCTAGGTCAGCTCACACTGCTTGTACAGCAGCTTCGGAGGTGAATTCATGACAGATTGTCAGCGTGCAGTTTAAGTTCACGGTTTGCACTCCTGGGCAGCAGGAGTGAAGATCACTCAGTAGTCAAGGATTCAATGAACCACTCATGAACATGAACTAAATCATGTTCCTAATATGTTGATTCATTTTTTGCTCCCTTCCCAGAGCCCATTGCCACAGCGAGACAAGATTTATACTAAAAACTCCCCATTCCTTTTTACTTCTCTATTTTTTCATTAGTGTGTTTCATTTCTCCCTTTAAAAATGCTGCTCACATATTAAGGCTGTATGTAGCCTTAGCTGTGAGGACAGACACCTTCCATCAGTGACAAACTTCAGAATTCACTGGAACTCTTCACAGGGTCGAGTGCAAGCATGGCTCTCATTCAGAGCACATCTCAATAACACATTCTGTGCTCAAACCCACTTCCATATCATCCCCTGCATCTGCAGGCTGTGCCTTCAACAGAAAGCTCTCATCAGTATCTAGAGCTATACTGAGGGAACGTGCTGAGAGTCCAGTGCAAAAGCTTTGATCTTCAGATTTCAAGGAGGGAGTGATCTTCTGTCTGTATGACATGTAACAGCTTCTGCACATGGTGTGAGATTTTTCAAAGAGCTGAAGAATAATGAAGAAAAGGAAAACCATTTTATCATTGTAATAACAGCCTATATGGATAAGCAACTCCCTTTTCAAATTCATATGGTATGCACAAAACATCCTGTTTCATTTGCTTGTTGCTTCCTTGTTCTGATGTCCCCAGTCATTAGTTCCTGATATGCTACATTGGAAATAAAATATTTCTACAGCATTTCTGTAAGAAAATTAATTAAGAGCACTAAAGTAATGGATATTTACAGTGGGGTTTAAGCAGAGGAAAAACATAGCAGACTTTGTTACTTACACAGGAAGCTGAGGTATTGTGGTAGGGTGACTTTATGCTGCTTGTATCCCCAATCGTCTGTTCTGTTTGTGCTGTATATTGTGTTCTGTACCTTTAAAACTTGTTCTGGGAGTAAAGGGGGAGAAAGAACAGCGCGCAGTTCGTTTTGAGAAAACTGCCTGACTCCCCCACATTGCAGCTCTCCGGTGTTAGTCCGAGGCATGGACAGTGGTAGGACAGAGATCTCCTGTGCTTTTAGTTAGTTTTAGCTAGCTAGCTAGGCAGAGAAGACTCCCTAGACTGTTTTTTTTTTTTTTTCCTTTTTCTTGGGACTGTTTAAATCTGCTCGGGACTGACAAACCCAGAGGAACAGCGAGGGCTGGCACCTGCGGCCCGCCGGGCCTGGACCTGCAGAAGAACTGAGACTGGTGAGAGACTGAGTGAGCTGAGCTACACCCAGGGCAAAGACTGTCTCTGTTTGCCATCTCTCTTCGGAGCGGGCAGAGGTTTTATTGTTTCATATTATTAATTCTTTACATTTGTGGGCATTTTGTTTGTTAAATAAATAGTTTTTTCCACTTTTCTCCGAAGAAGTTCTTTTCCCAGACCGGCTGGGGGGAGGGGCCGTTTGGGTTTGCTCTTCCAGAGGAACCCCTTCGGAGGTTTTCTCCCAAATTTGCCCTAAATCAAGACATATATTTAAATTTGTGAGAGAACACAATATACAGCACAAACAGAACAGACGATTGGGGATACAAGCAGCATAAAGTCACCCTACCACAGGTATCAAACGACTTTCTGCAACTGAGAGGATTCCAGCATGGACCTGCAGCAGTGCCCTTCCTGGAGCACCTCAGTGCACTGATAGAGATAACCAGCACAGGAGACAAGGGAGATGTCTCTCAAGCTCCCAAAGAATGTACAAAGGTGTAAAAGGATGGCAGCTGGGTCCAAAACATAGCCTGTATTTATGAACCTTTGGAGGAGGGGAGGAGGCCCATGGCATGGGAGAATAATTATTCCAGCTGGTGGGGGGTCTGTAGCTCCAGACCTGAGGAGGCTGAGCCACCCCAAAAAGTATCTCCTCAGAGACAACTCGTCAGGGGGCCAAAGCACCCCCTCAGCTGGCAGAGAGCGACTCAGCAGGGGGGCAGAGCAGTGATTCAGCTCTAGTGATTTCAGCTTAGTGATTTTCTCAGCTCCTGCCCTGCGAGATTCGCTTCTCCTATAGCCGGCCTGGGATGAGAGAGAGAGGGTCTCGTTTGGCGGTTCCACATGAGTAGCTTTATTGCAAAAGCATCAGCGAAGGGAGCCGAGGACGAGAGGCCCCGGCCATTAGGGAAACTCTAGGGGGTTTTATAGGGAAACTGGTGGGAGGGGGAAGGTGTACAAGGCCAATCATTTACAATAGATCTACATAAGATCCCGAGGGGACTTGTGGGTCTTCGGAAAGGTCGCCGTGACAAGAAGGCTTGCTTTGTTACCTTAGGGGTCTGGGGGCGGTTGTGCAATTCTTCTTAACTCCTCAGCAAGGCTCCCTCCGGGGCAAAGCTACCGGGGCTCCGCCCACCCCCCAAAATAATAAGCATCTGTTAAGGGACCCAGGATAATACTAAATGAGGATGTATAAATCTGTACATTGAGTATAAAGATCATTTGAATAATGTAGCATAAGCTGTGTTGCTAAGAAGAGATATCAGTAATGAGATTTAAATACAAAAGGATGGTTAGAGGATGTATAATTGTATTAAATTATGTGGGACATAAGCATGATGCAAATGGTATGGAATAAGTCATGGAAATTGTGTTGAGTGTGGCTGGGATGGAGTCAACCTTCCAGCAGCTCTCAGTGCTGTGCTTTGTACCTGTAGCTAGAAAGGTGTCAGTGTCACACACGAGTGTTTTGGCTACTCCTGAGCATTGCTCCCACAGCACCAAGGCTGGCTCTCCAACATCCCCCCACACCCCTAAAGGCCAGTAGGCTCAGGGTGGGCGAGAGGCGGAGAGAGGACAAAGCCAGGACAGCTGACTCAAGCTGACCAAGGAGATATTCCATATCAGATAACATTGTACTCAGCAATAAAACTAAGAGAAAGAAGAAGGAAGAGGTTTATTTGTCATTTAGGTGTTTATTTTCCAGAGAATCCACTATGCATATCAAAGCCCTATTTCCCAAGCATTGGCTGGATATCACCTGCTGATGGGAAGTAGAGAATAGATCTTTTTGTTTCCCTTTGCTTCCGTGTGCAGCATTTCCTTTTTCTTTATTAAACTTCATAGTTTAATATCTCGGCCTATGAGCTCTTCTTCATCTTATATTCCTCCCCTGGGGCCTGCTGAGGGCAGTGATAGAGCAGCTGGATGGGCACCCAGAGACAGTCAAGGTCATCCCATCTCTATACAGCGCAAAATCAGCTCTTCCCTGAGAGAACATTACAGGAAAGAACTTCTGACAGGTTGCAGCCCAATTACAGCACACAATTTATTCTTCTATATGTGTCATTCTAGATGTGCTGGCCACTTCCATCAATAAAGCAATTAATCATCTGCATATTTGTCTGACACCAAAATAGACTGCTGCAAAGGTATCCAAAAGCTTAGAAGCAGGCATCTACTCAATAACAGGATAAAAATAAAATCTTAATTTGAACTCCAAAATGTACAATGACCGTGTTTTTCAAAGAAGTATGGGACACTTAGATATCAGAAAAGGCTGATAATTCTTTTTTAATTGTCAGGCAGACATAGCACAAAAAAAGCAGAACCTTTTAGAATAGCAACATATAATGATATACATTCATAAGCACAGAAGTTTTTAGTGAGTTTAACACCATACATAAGCCAACCTAAAGCTATTATCTCCTTCCCGTCAGTCCAAGTTGATGGTCTTATTAAAAAGAATTGGGCAAATAACAGTTGCATAATAAATAAATAACCAGAACAATGGAAGATTATTTTTTAAATATCAGATGCATAAAACTCATCTTACCTGTCTTCTTCCTTGTGATTTTCTCCCTCTTTTCCATCTGTCCCTTGTCAATTATCTTTGACCAATTTAGACACCGTTTAAGAAAACACAATATATCTTTTAGGTTGTTTGTGCTATTTTAAGTAAAAATATTTCTAACCCAAGCTTAAGCCTTTGAAGAATTATAAAGAAATAATAAATTAAAAAAAATATTGAGTATTTTCCTAAAAGAACTTTAAACCCTTCCAGCCTTACAGAAACAGGTTAGACTGAAATTTCCAATCTCAAATTGCCCCAGAGGTTCTCATTTACCTGAAACTTATATGAGATTAACTTCCCATTTTGACACTCAAGGTGCAACAGGGAAACAAATTTCCTAATTGTTTTAAAACTGCAGTGTTTTCCAATTTGAAATTCTAACTCTTATTTAGGTAATGAAAAATCTTCTATAATCACAACAACTTGATAGATTTTCCAGAATCAATTTCTCATGACAACAGTTCCTGAAAAGTCAGTACTCCTGACTAAATCACAGTTGTTTCCTTGCCCATGCGTCTATGCTAGAGATGAAAAGGATTCACATCCTGCATATTTCCTCTTCTATCTTGCCTATATGTACAGCACAACTACTACAATATAAAAACCTTCAGCATGAAGGTCACGTTCTAAATGAATTTGTATTTGATGCTCTTAAAAGGTACTCTTTATAAAACTTTTGAAAATTTGGCTTCAATAAATTTGCTGAAATATGAATCTATACTAGAGGTTTTCACTTATTGAAAACATTTACACAGAAATGTATTTCCAGTTTACCAAATCATACAAAATTTCTCTTTTTCCTTGAAGACCACAAGGTGGCATGTGAAACATATGATAATACTAACAACATACTTGAAAGAATACAGTAGAAAAGTGGTATGCAGTTCTACCAGATGACCATAACATGGATATTCAAACAGTTTTAACAACCAGTCTAAATCTTTTGTAGGAGTTTTCCTTTTTCAGTCCAAGCTCTTTGTATTGGAAAAGGAGCAAGATGTGCAAGTCTTTTATTAACAAGGATTATTCTTTTTTAATTTAAAAGTATGTTAAGGCATTCTAACAGACAGTGGGCTTTGCTACACACAGAGTGATCAGAGTGTACTCCAGCAAATTTCTTCCCGGATTTCCATCTATCCATGAGAAGCAGATGACCATCATACATGCAGCTCTGGTGTGCTAAATCTTCATTTTAGTGAAAAATTAATTAGGAGGTTTTATTGAGCATGAAACTGTATTTTAAAATGAAAAAAATGGAATCTCGTACTGTTTTGTTACACCATGAAGTTCTGAGCCTGCTCACACTGATATCTGAGTACAATGAAAGGTTTTTCACTTATCTCACTTACTTCTAAATTCAGCAGATTCAGGAGATGCCATTGGGATGCCTAAAGGACACCAAAGATCTAACTGTGTTAACTGTTAGGAGTAATTGTTGGGGTATCTTCTCCTCATGTGCTTTACCCAAGATGATAATATTACATTTTTGCATTGCCAACAAAAATTGAACCATGTTGATGTGCCCAGTTTTCTGAATTGCACTCCAGAGAAACACCTTCATTCCTCAGATCACTTCAGATGCATTCCAAACCTGATCTTTCTGCCCCATCCCAACTACATTCTCAGCCCTTCTGGTTCTTTTACCCTGTATGAAGGTGAGCTGTGGTAACCCCAGGCCAGTTAACTCTTTACAGGCATTTCCTAGATTTCCTATACTGACCAAGTGTCAATGTGTTCATGGAAGACAGCCACAGCAGTCCATCTGCTCCACTCTATAAACACTTGGGAAAGGGTCACGTTAATGACCTGCCAACACCTATGGGCATTCAGACAAATTGAACCTGTAAGAGTGTTGCACCCTGTGTAAACGGAGCCCTCACTTAATACAGGTTTTGCATATATATTGTTCAAGAAAATATTCCGTCTTCGTTTCTGTTTTGTTTTTTTTGGTTTGGTTTGGGGTTTTTCGCCTTTTTTCTTTAGACTACTTTCTAGAATTTACCCCACCACAAACTGTTACATTTTTGATGAAAATATGTCTTACGTTATTCCCAGATGACACATGCTAACTGTTCATACAAAGAGGAAGAGAGGGCCATGTGTATATTCCTGAGAAAATGATTAACAGGTTGATTCATTACAGCTTACTGTAAATTCCTTGAAGTGTAAGCACTGTTGCTAAAAGTCATAGACTTTCAACATAATACTTAACAGGAAATACCTGCTCCTAAATGAAAAAGAAGTAATTGCACTTAGTAAAAAAACTGCTGAGGCTTTGACTATCAGAATCACAGAATCTGGGCAAAATTTGTCCTTGGAATGTTTGAAAACCTGGAAGCTGGAAATTTAGACTATTTTTCCTATTATGAATGCAATCCTGTATGCTACTAAGTATGCTAAGTTCTTACAAGTCTTAACTCCTCATTTCATTTACAGTTAGGCTGCATCTTAATTTGATTTCAAAGCACATAGATGTTGTCAAATAAACATGCCAATTTTTCCCTTATTTAAGTGCCAAGATAAACCACAAAAAAGCAAATGTAAATTCATAATGTTTCCAACTCCCACATTCCCACTTGGTTCTGTGCATGCACTTGATTATCAAACCTTGACTGCAATGAAGTAGTAATGAATGTTGTTTTCCTTTATGACTCTGTCTTGACTGACAGCTTGACAGCTATTTGGAAAGAATTGTAGCTATTCAAGCTAGAGGACAGAGCTCCAACACATTACATATTTATGGGAACTGAAATTACACACCTAGCAGATTTGTAACACTCCAGGAGATGCCTTGAACCATAGAATCATGGAATGGTTTGGGTTGCAAGGGACATTAAAGATCACCTATTTCCAACCCCGCTGCCATAGGCAGGACATCTCCACTAGATCAGCTTGCTCAGAGCTCTATCCAACCTGGCCTTGAACACTTTCAGGGATGGGGCATTCACAATTTCTCTGGGCAACCTGTTCCAATGCCTCACCATTCTAACAGCACAGATTTCTTTTTTTCTGATATCTAATCTAAGCCTACTCTCCTTCCATTTGATTCCATTTCCCCTGTAACTACAGGCTCTTGTAAAAAGTCCCTCTCCATTTTTCTTGTACAGTCCTTTCAGGTACTGGAAGGCTGCAAATACCCCAAAGTCGCCTCTTTTCCAGGCTAAACAAACCCAATTTCCATCACCTTTCCTTGTGGGAGAGGTGCTCCATCCCTCTGGTCATCTTGCTGGCCTCCCTTGGACTTGTTCCAACAGGTTCATGTCTCTCCTGTTCTGGCAATCCTAGAGCTGGATGCAGCTCTCCAGGTGGGTCTCAGCAGAGTGGAGTTGAGGGGCAGAATTACCTGCTGGCTTTGCACCAAATCTGCTGCACTAGTATAATAGTTTAAATTTTAAAAGATAAAATAAAAGGGAAAAAAAACAACTTGCTCTAATTCACTGCTGAAAGAATTTTTTTCAGCTTTCTTTCAGCTGAACTAATTTTATGGGAAACACCAAGAACATCAGTATTTTAGACTGGAAACCAAATAAAGGTTAAAACCTAGGAGTAGGGAGAAGGGAGAAGATGAAATATTTGAGGAAATACCCAGCATAAAAAAATGCACATAGACTAATCCTGAATGCAGTAGATACTGAATACCTAATGCTACCTTGTGCTTGTAAAGTTAGAGGTGTCAGAGAATGCTCTAGGCCTGGTACTTGTCTTCCAACAGGAGATAATTCTTTAAGAATTCTGTTAGAATAATCCTTTTTGGCTCATGAGAAATACTGCTCTCCTAACAATCCTCATGGTTCTGGAATTAGAGATAGAAACTCCTCTTAATAGGCATTTCTGATGCAGATTCTGTTTTGGATGGATGACAGTCATCCCATGCTACTTGTCCTAGTTGCTAAGAAATAGTCAAACACATTTTTATTGGATTCAGCACCTGGGAGTAGGCTTCACCTGGCCCCAGAGAATCCACATGTTAAGAAAGGTACAGAAGAGTACCACAGTATTACTGTGTCTAAGGAGAATCTTTCAAAATCACATCCTCTTTTCCTTCCTCCTCTGACAAACTTTTGCCTCTGCATTACTTCCACACAGAAAAAGCTTCACTAGGTTCATGCAAAGCTGGGGGCCAGAAAGAGGAGGTCATAAAGTTCATAAAGTTGCTCAGATTCCACAAGCAAGTGGAGAAAAGAAGCAGTTCAGTGAAAAAAGCAAATAAACATTGAAATGGTTCAGGTATGAGTTGGCTTTGTTAAACTGCTAGGGCTGAAAGGAATGTCATTTACCTTCAAAAGAGCACTAGAGTTTATCCTGATGTTACACTCATGGTGTGTCATCACCACATGGGCACCAAGAGTAGCACAACATGGACAGAAAAATCCAGGTGACTCAGAAGCATCAAACCCCAAGCACTCCCTTCCTCCTTCCCTCCAAACTGCTAGAAAAGCTCTCAGCAGCTCTGCTCCTTGATTCAGTCAGCTGGGTAGAGTCAACATGTTACAATAGCTGGATACAAGTACTTTCATGCAGCTCTCTTAATACAATATTGTGTCAACAGACATCTAAAACCATAGGTAACAACTTCCAAAAGAGTTCAGATGCTCAGGAATGGCCCACCTAGAGTGTGGCACATGCTAACAAGGAAGGGTTGGTTGAAGCTGGCAGGAGAATACACAGAGGATTTCAAAGGCTGTTGGTTTCCATGGTTGTAGCACTCATTAGCAATAGATCTGAGCAAGTGTATCATCACATTGCCAGTGTGACAGCAGGCAAAACAGGATCTCAGCCAGAATCTAAACACCTGATGCATTATTTCAGAAAAAAATACTTGTTTCAGTAAGAACAAACACAATTGAAGAGACTTCTACCAAAGTCCTTCATTCCTGCAATGTGGATAGTACAAAATATTCAGGCAAAATATTCCTTTTAAAAAGGGGATTATAACCAAATACCCCTTATCTTTTTATGTAAAAGCTTGAAAAATCCACAAAATAAAAAGCAGGGACAAAGTCATTGTGATTACTGAATGAAAACTCATTCTCTAAAACAGGGTCTTTTATGCAGCTCCAAAGACACAACTAAAATTCAGAGACTATCAAATGCTAAGAGAAAAACAAAGCCATTTCCCCAAACTTTTCAGAATATTTAATAGGAAACAGGGTCCATCACGTTTAAGTCCAACAGCAAAAATATAGTAAAGTTGTTTGAGATATAAAATCATCATCATGAAACCATAGCTTCTTTCAATCTGAACATCTTGTCCTCACAACAAAGAGATTCCTGCCATTGTGGAAACACAGTCAATCTTGGTGAACTGAAAAACAAACAAACAAATAAACAAACAAAAACACAACTAGATTTAGTGTTCAATGTCCACAAAAATAAAGACACTAAAATTTTTTGGTGTAGTAGTAGCTAGTAGCTAGCTGCCCTCCTAGATTTCGCAAGCTGAAGGAAGACTAAGCCCATTGCCCATTGCCATAGCTTTCACACTTTCAGAACCATTTTTTCCATTTTAAATTCAAGAAAATTACAGTCGTTACAACATTAATCAAACCATTATGAACACTACACAAACAAAAAGTATCCTCTTTGCTGTGGACTTTGCTTACCTCATTATCAGTGGGGATCTTCAGGAAATTCCCATGTGAAAGGATGAGTCAGATCCAACACTTAAAAATGAAAAAGACTCTGTGGGAAATCTCACAAGTTAAAATTTCAAAGAAGTAAACCACAGGCAGCTATTTATCTACCACTATGCTATGAATACTGTTTCTATCATTTAGAAACAGTACTTCACAAAAAATACTTTAGTTTTATCAAAAGTTTAATCTACCTTAGGGTCTCAGCCTTGCCCCCAAGCTGCCATTAGGGTTAGGGTTTGGGGTGTCACAAGGACTGCAGCTCCAGGAACACTGTACCTGGAATAGGCATGGCAATAGGCAGGCATAGCATGGCACTGCTCCAAGAGTGCTGCTTCCACATCCCCTTTTAGAATCACAATGATTTTCCTGGGGTTTAAGTCAGTGTACTTAACACTATAAATACACATTAAATCAACACAGCACACAGTAACAAGATGCACAAATAAATTTTCAGTGTAGTGACATCTTAATGGCAAAGACTGTAAGTATATATTTACACTGTGGTTTTATAATGCAAGCTCATGGTAATTGTCCTTTGCATATCGTTTTCTTTAGGAAACAAAATCTTCCTTAGACATCAAAGTTAAAATTGTATGACTAAGGGTACTACCAACATGGTTAATACAGAGAGGGATAGGCATAAACAGATACCCAAAACTTGCATATTGCAAACATTGCCTCAAGATTACAGTTTTGAGAAAAATGTAAAACCACCTAGCAAAAAAAAAAAAAAAAAAAAAAAAAAAAAAAAAAAAAATCTAGTGTGTCTAAAGGACATGGACTAACTGAAAAGTGAGAGTAAATCATTGGTTGCTTTACATGGTTGCTCATATGTTCAAAATGCTAGAGCATTTGGAGGATATAAATCATCCAAGAAAACTGAAAAAGTCACAAAGCTACTAAAGTGCTAGGACCTAGACAGGACTGAAAAGTTGTTGCCATCTCTTAAAATGAATGCTGTGAAACATTGAACATATCGTAGTTTGAAAACTTAGGTCTTCTCCCTCATTCTCTAGTCCATATTCTTTAGTGGGAGAAAAGAGAGGTGAAAAGCCATGGGCGCTTAGCCCCTGATCCACACACATGGAAAGCCAAGTGAGTTGCTCTATTTACCTTTATTTCATCCTGTGGAGCTGTCACTCCTTGTAGAAACTACAAACCTCTACCTTTAAATTAAATTACTTTGTTAGTCTGTGAAAACTTGGCTTGGTGAACGGGTTTTACAAAAGCTTCCTGCGCAACCTTCACGTAAAGCTCTCATAAATACATCAGCGTATCAGGCTATGAGCAGGGGCAAGGGTGAACTTGCATTTACTGGAAATTTCGAAATTACCTTTTTGAAATGCCGCTATCCTGAAAAATCTTCCTAGGACAAACACGGAAGAGATAAACGACTGCATGAGACAAAGCTTTTCTCACTTCGCTTGAGCAATGAGTATACACCGGATGGGGCTCTGAGCAACCTGGTCTAGTGGAAGGTGTGTCCTGTCCTGTCAGTGGAGTTGGAACTAGGGACTGGGAGCAGGCTCTTTAAAGTCCCTGCCAAGGCACATCCTTCTATGATTCCTATCCAGTAAGCAATTCACTGCGGCAACCTGCGCTCGGCTCTGGCATCCTGCATCATCTTTCGAGAGCAGACCTCATACATCCCTCCCTCCCCCATCTCTCCAGCACAGGGGATGCCCCTTCGGACGGGATAGGGCGATGCCCCCTCCATCCATGGCCCGAGGGACGCGCCCCATCACAGCTCCGCGGCTGCCGAAGGGCGAGGCTGCTGCCCCGGCGCGGCTCTCCGGGCCTCCGCGTCCTCGGCTCGCTCCTCCCATCCCGGCTGCTCCGCCTTCCCCGACCCGCGAACCGTGGGACTTACCCACTTTCTGTGAGGAAGTGCCTGGTCGGTGGGGTAGACGGAGGAGAGAACTGCTGGGCAGCTGGAGAGCAGGCGGGGCAGGGAGGTGCGGGGAGAAGCGAGGAAGTGGGGCCGGAGGAGCGGCGCTCCGGGCCCCGCTGCGCCTAGCGGAGTGCGAGCATGAGCGGCGGGGATGGCCGTGGGGGCCGGGCGGGTGCCCTCAGCTACGGCCTCCCCTCCATCCCCTCCAGCAAACTCCCGGACTTGCGTTTTATCAGCCGGGGCGCTTACGGGACCGTGTCCGCCGCCCGCCACGCCGACTGGAGGGTCCCGGTGGCCCTCAAATGCCTACAGGGGCCGCTGCTAGACAGGTAATGGGGTGGGCAGGGGGCCGCTGTGGACAGGAACGGGGTGGGCAGGGGGCCGCTGCTGGACAGGTAACGGGGTGGGCAGGGGGCTGCTGTGGACAGGAACGGGGTGGGCAGGGAGCCGCTGCTAGGCAGGTAATGGGGTGGGCAGGGGGCCGCTGCTGGGCAGGTAACGGGGTGGGCAGGGGGCCGCTGTGGACTGGTAATGGGGTGGGCAGGGGGCCGCCGGCGTGGGGCCGCGCCGGGCAAGGGCCGAGCCCACCTTTCCCTACACCAGCCCACAGAAAGGGTCCAGGTGCCGGTCGATGATGCCGGCGTGGGTTTCTGAGGTCTGTGGATCAGATCCCGGTGTTTCGGGGGGCAGCCTAGCTTTAATTCCACGGGAAAAGGGGATCCCACAAGCATGATTCAGCTTGGGCCAAGAGAAAGCACGGGCCGGCCCCGGAGGTTCCTCTCTTTCGATTATTGTAAAGGGGTGGTTTCGGTCTCGGTCTGTGAGACACTAAATAGTTTCTTTTAGAGTTTTTTTTTGTTTGTTTGTTTGTTTTGTGGGGGGTTTTTTTGTTTGTTTGTTTGTTTGTTTGTTTGTTTGTTTGTTTTTGGGGTGTTTTGTTTTGTTTTGTTTTGTTTTCTTCTGCACTGTGCACCTTGAGCCCTCCTGGGGATTGACAGAGTTTGGTTTCTTGCTGGGTCTGTTGGTTGCTAACCATTTTGCTGAGGTATCAGCAGGATTATTATAGGTTTGGTGTTTACACAGAGAGAGGAATATAGGGAGTATCCTGTTCTAGAGATTGCTTCTAAAAGAAGAAGCTCTGAGACAACACAAAATTATTATTTTTCCCCAGATCTCACAGTACTGAGAGAAGCTGATTTAAAATAATAGGCTTATAGGCCCTCCTGTAAAACTGGTATTTTCCATGTAACAATCGAGGTTTTGGTTTTCCAGGTACCCAAGAGGCAGCATATTTATTACAGGAGCTGTCACTCCATGTAAGGGGGCAGCAAGCCGTACTTTTTCATTCATCTCTGTCTTATTCAATCCCCACAGTTCCAATTTGTTTACATATCAATGCAAATTTGCCTCTTCTTAGGCTGTCTGGAGCCTATGTGACTGTAAACCTGCCTCTGAGTCTTATCTTGGTGTCTTTAGGCTTTTGCCTCAGGTTTCTTTGATCTAGTATTGGGCCTTCTAGGAAGGATAGCTTCACTCAGAAAAGCTTCTAGTCTCGTGACTCAATATACTTGAATATAAGACAAGTTGTTTTAAGCTATTTCACCTCTTACTGCCCATGTTTGTGTATACACAGGCTTTATCTCTGAAATCTTGCCAGAAATGGAATCTCAGTTACGTGATGTTTTCCGATAAGTCACGGGAGGGGGAGGGATGGATGCATGTTGTGGTGGTTTCTTCTGTTTTGTTTCTTTTTGGTGGTTTGGTTGTTTGTGTGGGTTTTTTGGGGTTGGTTTTTTGGGGTTTTTTTGGGGGTTTTTTGGGGTTTGGGGTTTTTTTTGCTTGTTTGAGGATTTTTTTCTTGTCCACTTAAATCCCAGCTAATTGGAAATACAGTATTTATCCTCAGAATGCAGTTGGGAGAAACCACCAAGGTTATTTTTAGCCTTGCAAGAATTTGGATTAGTGGGTCATCTAATCCGTGAAATTATGATTAAAAGGGCAAGTGAGGTAATCAAAATAATTCAGTCACCCACATATATCATGCAAAGCCCAGAAATGCTATCAGAGGACTCAAAGCTGTAAAAAAAATCCATTATACCCGAGTCTCGGCAACAAGTGCTTTGTTGGTTGTACAGTAGGCAATACAAAATGCCAGCCTGTAAGTGTTGGCAGGAAAAGGAATGAGTTCATGGTGCCATTAATTCCCCAAGTGGGAAGTGTGTGGTGTGCATCCCAGAATATGGTATGTGACCAGCCAAAGAGCAAAGCTGGGAAAGTTACAGTTGGGAAGCTGTTGTGGGAATGTGCTCATTTAGGCATTACTCAGTGCCCTTCTGGCGTGGAGCAGACAAAGGTGAAGTGACTGACAGATGCAGGAATAGACTTCAGTATGTCGCAATTTGTTTCCAGCTGAATCCCATGCTAATGTGCCTTACTGTCTGGGAAAACCCCAAAGTTCCTCAAACCTAGTCATTTCTGGAGAGAGGGAGAAAGGTGTAGAGTTGTGTCTTCCATCTCATGCTTGTCTCAAAGGCTGCCTTTTTACTTCTATCGTTTCCTTGAGTTTCCTGTAAGTCTTTTTCCATCACACTAATAAAAGGACCTTAATTTCATATCCATCTAAATTCAAAATTTCCTGCTGCTAAGAGCTGCAGGCTTTAGTTCACAAGGCTTCCTCTTTTCCCCGTACATCCTGACAGTCTTTTCTTTGTGAGTGCTAAACCCACCTTGATGGATCCAGACTGCCCAGAGTGCTTTGGGGTGTACCCTGAGCTTGATGGGCACAAACCAGCTCTCACCCCCGAGCTGTGCTGTGCACATGACACAGTGCTGTGCTCAACAAATCCTGGTGGGCATAGCCCTGGCCCCAGCACAGCCCTATTGCTTCTGAGTCAGACTTGCTCACATCCAAAGGATCAATCTTAAATGGGCTGTAAATTTCCTGTGTTTGAATATCCTAGTCATGTACTTGTACCTGTACCTGTCTCCACTGGTATAAGATCTAAATGGGTTTTTTTCTGAATTATGCTTCATGGTCCAACAGTATTCATTGACAGCAAACCCATTTTTTTTTCAAAACTATTTGAGATATAAGGCATACCAAATAGTTTCTGTTTTTAGGGATGGAATCATACTCAATCTTAAATAAAATTTTACCTTCTCAAATACACATGCTGCAAGGTCTGAATTTAAAAAGATGTATCAAACCCACATTTATGAGGGGTTTTGAAGTAACAGAGTGGATCCACACAGTCAAATTCAGGCATCCAAACGTCATGAGGCTGGTCTGTTCCTGCTTCCTGAGCATCTGGGGGATGTTTTGTCCAGAGAATGATTTTTTCCAGGGGCTGTTTGAGGGAACAATTTATGTGAAAACAACGCACAGTTAATTGTTCCTTTTCCTTCAGAAAGGAACTTCGTTTCCTTCAGAAGTCAAAAGTGCATTTCCTTAGCCCCTATTACTTTAGTGTACATCAGAGTCCACTTAATTTAAATTGTTGGAGAGTCATGTGTATTAAAATCTCTGCTCTCTAGAACATAAATATTGGGCCTGAGTGAAAACTCAGGGTTGGAAGATGTTCAGTAAAGTGGGAGAAATGCAGCTGGTTGTTACCATTATGGTTACAAGGAATGGTGGAAGCTGGAAGTTCCGACTGTATCCTTATTTACTTGAAACGTGGATGAAATGTGTGATGAAAATAGATTTGTGTGGTACAACACAACCAGGGAAAACTGTCTTGTCTTTGCATTTGCAGATTCTGATTTGTCTTACTCTGTCTTGATCTCAAAACAGCATGGTAGAAATCAAATGGTGGAAAGGTGGTGGTACTGCATACAGGGACATAATTGACAGAAAATACACTGAACCCAGCATTTGCTTTGAGTTTCCTAGTACTGGTATGGTAATGTGTTTTATTTGTTTGCTTGTTTTCTTTAAGCGATAGAAACCATCTTCTAAAAGAAGCAGAGATATTACACAAAGCCAGGTTTAGTTACATACTGCCAATTTTGGGAGTTTGCAACGAGCCTGAATTTCTGGGGATAGTAACAGAATACATGACCAATGGGTCATTAAACCAGCTATTGCATGGGGTAAGTGTCTTAAAGTCTTTAAATATGATACCTGGCTGCTTCAAGTAGATTGCAATATCCATACCTAAGTAGTATAGTAAAGTATTTTATTTATAATATTTCACAGTGGAAGACAGTCATTATCCCTAGTAGTTTTTGGTGCTCAGATAGATTTTCTGTATCTCAAAAAGGCAACTAAACTCAGCTGATTTAAATTTTGTTAAACTTTTTCCTTTAATGTTGTAACCTATAACAAGCTTTATGTTGAATTATTACATACAGTCACTTTAAAAATCTCAGTTGTGCTCTAATTAGATTCTGAAATACTTATGCTTGCTTCAGTCTGGGTTTCTGAATTACTGCCAATACAAATATTGATTTTTTTTTCATGAGTTTGAATATTTTAAAGAATTGAAGATTTTGACTTTAGTTTATAGAAGTCAAATATTGCTAATATAAACAGATATTAATATTTCTAGTCTTATTCTCTGAGTAACTTCTCCTTCACTGAACTCTCAGTTGCTCCCATTAGCTTAGCCTGTACAGTGTTGCTACTACAGAGCTACTGCAGTTGTGTCTCAACAGCACTAAAGTCTCTTCTCCACCTTTAATCAATACACATCTCATGCCTTAGAGAGCGCAGCTGTGTGTTTTTCATAAAGGCATTAGTGTCAATATAACTTTTAAGATTTCAGTTGAGTTTTACTGCATTTTTCTTGCTGTATTATTATTTATAAAGGTAGTATTTTGTGCACAGTTTCAATAGGCTTTTTTTGTTCCCCAGTGTCAGTTGAAGATAGGATTTTTGCCATTCTTTGTTTAGGGCTCATAAATTGTGGCTTGCAAGTTCCATGCAGAAGTTCATTTGTAATTCATATTTCCATATGAATGAATAATGTAGTAAATGTTCAACATCATGTATAGCAGTCATGAACTACTATGTGAATGCTAGGGAGTGGAAACATAGCACTGCATATTTTTTTTTATATAATGTTTCTTTTAACAGCTAATGAGTCTTAATGCTCCATTACAATTTTTGAAGGAGTTTGTGTACTGTATGTTTTAAAAGATTACTGCTTGCCCAACTCACTTTCTTCTTATACAATTAGTCTGTGTGTGGTGTTCGATCAGAACAGAGGATTATGTTCTGGTTTTGTGGTTTTATCTTGGCAGAAAGATGTATATCCTGACATTCCCTGGTGCCTGAGATTCCGCGTTCTTTATGAAATTGCTTTGGGAGTAAACTATTTGCACAACATGAATCCTCCATTGCTGCACCATGACTTGAAAACCCAGAACATTTTGCTGGATGATGAGTTTCATGTCAAGGTAGGGTTATTTAATTCTTATGTTCTTCAGCATCCAGAATGAGTGAAAGAGTTTTCATTATTGTAGAGGAGGAAGGGTGAGGTTGTGGCCGTACAGAGAGGATGTAATTGTATGGTGGACTTTTTCTTCTATCCTTGAGGACAGAACTTCTGAGTTTTTCTTTTGGAAACTCTGTATTACTCAGTTGTGGATTTTATCTGTCTGAAAAGACCAAAAAGATAGGATTTGGGCTGTTTCTGCTGTAGCAGTATTTGATACTCAATAGTGGTGACACTCTTGTTTGTCAGTCTTCCTCGGGTAGCTACATCTGGCCGTTCCTGAGAAGAAAATAGAAGGTGTCCCTGCCCAAGATGCTCTGACAAGTTACTTCTGATAGGCAGTAGGTCAAATTCAGATGTTAATGCTCCATTTGATACTTATGCAATCTGTTCTGTTGGTGTAGTAGAGCAAACACACATGCAGAGGTAGCAGTAGTTCATAAATTTATTCATGCCTTTTAAAATATCACTGCTGTAATGTGAAAAAGAGACTGAAAGTATTTCTGACAAAGTGTGTAGGTGCTTCCATAACTGCAAGAGTTGGGTTTGTTGTTTCTTGTTTTTTTTAAAAAGATCTGTTTTTATAATTGATAGAATATGTTACTCAAGTAAATGGAAATAAGAGCTATTTTGCACTGAATTTATACTTGAAAAGTGAATGTTTCAGTTGTTACTGTAAGTTGAGTCTCTTTGTGAGTCCTTTGAGCAAAGATTCGCTGCTGGTTTCTTCTTTCTGTGTTGCATACAAATTTTTCTTGGCAGCCAAGTGCCTCACATGGCTTTGTCTCTGCTCACACCCTCAGCAAGTTATACTTCCTCCCACTCAATTGTGCTGGTATT
Source organism: Phylloscopus whistleri (assembly GCA_017589585.1). Lineage (NCBI taxonomy): Eukaryota > Metazoa > Chordata > Aves > Passeriformes > Phylloscopidae > Phylloscopus > Phylloscopus whistleri. The sequence goes on from JADMLD010000757.1 coordinate 8,937,311, forward strand.
GCCATCTCTCGAGCTTCCTGATAAACCTGATCAGGGAGCTAGTCCAAGTCATTTTTTTATCCACTCTCTTTTTAATCCATAGCAGCTTTGGTGTGGCCTGGTGCTCTGCCTGATCATATCTGAACAGTTTCTTTGCTGAAGCAATTGAAGGGAAGAGTTTAACTCTTGCATACCTGCCTTGCCTCCTGTAAGGAGTGTCCTTAGGGTTTTAAGTGAAGCAAGATTCTCTGAATTAGTACAGCTGACAGGAAATGCAAACAAGGTTATCATGCATGCCAAATAGAAGAGATACTGCGTATATATAAAAGTAACACCATTGACAGAGTGCTTCTGACTGTCCCTGATCTATTGAATGAGCAAGAGTTAAGACCATTTCCGATGAGGAACACTTGATGAGAGTGGGTTGTAGTGTACTTTTCATTGTGGATTTTGATGTATGTATGCTCTTCAGAAAGCTTGTTTGTTACTGTCACAGCGCTTGCACAGGCATTTTGTTGAAAATGTTTTTGCTGTTATGCAAATGCTGGACGAGTGCAGAGCTGGTAGCTGGCTGCTTATCTCTCACGTATGCCTGACACTGCAGGTCAGCCAGCAGGTGCATTCTGCTAAATGTTTCTCTCCTTATCCATAACCCAATCTGACATCTGGCACCCTGGCTCCTAGATGTCTGAGGACGTAAACTGAAATCAGTTACTTCTTCGTATAAATGCACCATGTCCTGTAGAAAGGAGCAAGGCAGAGTGAACAGTAAAGAAAATATTCAGCAACTTTTGCAACACAGAATTTCAGAATATCAAATTTATTAATTCAAGATTAATATGTCATAGTTGTGGGAGCGAGGTGAAGTGCCCTAAAATTTTTCTGTAGGAGGAACTGCCTCAGGTTATTGGCAAGCTCTGAATTGTGTACAACTATTACGATTTATACTGAACTTGCGCTTTCTTCACAACCAGGGAGCTACAAGTAATCAATGGTTTTTGTTTGCTTCTTTTAACACAAGGAAGTGATTGTGTTCATATGGTACAGCTATCTACAGCAGATTTCTCACCCATACTGTACATGAGTCCTTCCTTAAAAGAACTGGATAGGGCAGTGCTATAGGGATAGCATGAATCATGAGCTGGGAATGCTTTATGGACTGGAGTTGATGTTTCCTGTTGCTAGAGAACCACATACTTTCTGTGTGTCAGGTTAAGTGCTTTGGGTGATCCCTTCTGGGCATATTTCAAGAATTTCTAACAACTGTCAGCAGATAAATCCAGTTTTTCTTCTCAGAACAAATGCTTTGACCTTTCCAGATTGCAGATTTTGGCATGTCCAAATGGCGTGTCGTATCCATGTCGCAATCACGAAGTGAATCCTCCTTGCCGGAAGGAGGGACAATTATCTACATGCCACCTGAGGATTACAACCCCAGTCAGAAAACCCGGGCAAGTGTGAAACATGATATCTACAGGTAACTCCTGTTGTTCTCTAGTGGGGTTTGAAATCTGAACTCAGATTTGATTTACTGAACTTAGATTTTAACACGTTCTCAGCAATTTTATTATTTTCAATGATAATATCATAGCTATATAGGTGAAATGAATTGGGAAATAAAGAATTGAGTAATAGTTGGATTTAATGACTCATTTCTTTTGTGCTGTGACAAGTGTAATGCCCAAAAATTAAGCTGAGACTACAGAAATAGGTAGGGGAGACTGATTTCTGTAAATGAGCATACACATACAGACAACGTAGGGAAAGAAGAAAGCCATTCACACCGTTAACTCAATACACATACTCTTGTAATTTGTGTAATCAAATAACATAATTTGCAGGATGTATTTGGGGGAAAGAAGAAAATGTATTTTTGGAAAGGAGATAGATAAAAACAGGATAATGGGATTGGAGAAGAATAATCTCCCTTATGAAAGTTGTAGTAGTTTTGTGTTGGGCAGTCCTGAGTACAAGTAATAGAATAGTAAATAGAGTGGTGGTGACCCATATAACAAAAGAAGATCTCTCTGAGGATATTGGAGTTACGATTGGCTGGTCTGAAATGTTTTGGAAAACTCAGAGATTACTTGAAGCATTTTGGGAGGAATTGTCATACCTAAAGGAAGATTGAGGAGGCATGAATTGGCCGATCATTGTGTCTTGGTTTAGGAAGACAGGTATCTGCCAGGGAAAGTTGGAGTTTCCCTTGGAATAAGAAAGGAAATAAGAAAGGAAAACAGGAATGCTGCAGTATTCTAGAACTGAGAAAATAATCTTTAACTGTAGAGAGATTCTAAACTGAATGAAAGATATTATTAAATACATGAATATTTTCTAGATGTCTAATTAATTGATCACATCTGAGTATTGTTGAGATATTGAAGCTAATTTGTGAGGATCTTAAAGAAACAAATTGTTTAAACAACAGTCAAGTAGCTTAACTTCTACAGAAGGGATGGTATGCTTTACCAAAAAAAAATCAGCCTGCATGGATTTGTCAGGAATACATCAAAAGCAGTCTTTCTAAGAGGGAGGACTGCTTTTATTAAAAGCTACAGGAGTAAATTTTATCACTGAAGAATGTTAAAATGTAAACAGAATAAATAGTTGGGAAAACTCAATTTATATGATTTGATTTTAAGCATCAGTTGTTATTTTCTTACTTCATTTTTTTGAATTCTTACTTGGTAGCTGTCTCATGGTACAGTGCTCTAAGGCAGTTAAATGTAGCCTGTATGCAAACTTTGGCACTTCTTAGTAATGTAGGAAGAAAGCTCAGTACATTCATACCAAGGATGGGGAACAAGCCTTAACAGTAATTGATCATGGTGATTATTTTCTGGAGTGACACTGTCACAATCCTTATAAAGACTTGGATTAAAAACATGGAAATACACACTTGTCAGTGCCTTGTGTGTATTCTGAATGTATGGAAGCACTGAAGATTTAGCCTGGATTGTCTTTTCTAAATCCAGAACTGGATACTTGAATACAGTGCTGTGATTAATATTAGGACCTTTTCAAAGAATAGACCTTGATTCAGGTATGGTAGAGTATGTGCAGAAAAATTGGAGAGAAAGACTGAGAATTCAATGCTGCTTTTAAATGAAATCAGCTAACCTTATTTAAAATACAAAGTTGTTTAAAGTTACCTCTTTCTAGCATATCCTGATGGCTGAAGAGAGTGACTGGTTTCCTAAAGATGTGGCAAGTTTGTACTCACTGAACCACTTGCCATTCCTGTTGGTGTGAATGGGAAAGGTCACTGGTTTGAGTAAGCATATGTGTGTTTAATCTCCTGGCACTAGTTCAGAGTAGTCTTCCCAAGAGTCTGTTTTGGAAAGTGAATGCTGTGTGTGACATCTCTCCCTATGGAGATGATTGCAAATGCTGGATGCATGTATGGGGAGGAAGCTGGAGGGCACCCCAAGTCCAAGTTTGTATCTTACCTGTCTCTGTGACACTGTTGGGATAGAGCTGTGGATCAAAACCATCCTCCCTGCTAATACCCAGCTTCCCTTGGGAATGTCAGGGAGTGTCTGTCCTTACTGGGAAGATGCCAGAGTACTGCAGTTAGGACAGAGCGTTGTCTCTCTGGGGCTCACTTTAATCTGGATGCTGAGATTTAAATTCCATGTATCTAATTCACAACATATTAGCAGAGCCAAGTTGATACAGATTTGGAATAGGAGTTTGTATGCCATGGATCCTCTCTGTACTTAATAGTATTAACTAGTTCTAGATGAAGTCACCTGCTAATTTTCATATATTCATATCATCCTTTTAGTTAGCTATAGTCAGTCCCATGTGTGCTTGCAGGACCATTTTATCAAAGTGTTTTAAATAAAATGTAAAGCTGAGCATATTGTGTTGTTAAGTGTTGGTAGTCTAAAATAACATCTTCGGTACTTTTTATACTGTAAACAGCTATGCAGTTATCATGTGGGAAGTGATGTCAAGGAAACAGCCATTTGAAGGTAAGGCCATATCTCCTTTTAATTTATTCTTCCTGCCTTACCTAGAGGTTAAAACTGAAACCTGGGAACTTAATTTTAGGGGTTACTTTCTAATAATTCAACTTTTAAACTTGTTGAAGAACACTTTGAAATACTTTTCAAATTAGACTATTTCTTTAGTATCTTTTTCTTTTTGAATTACAGAGTTGTTTCGTAAATTAAGAATACCTTTTCTTTAATTAGGAAACGTAACCCTATTTTGATGAGCTATAAATTCTATGTCTGCAAACTGAATTACTCCTCCTATATAGTAAGCTCTTATATTGCATATATTTCTAATGACTTCACAATGTCTGTTTTGACAGAAGTTATAAACCCCTTGCAGATAATGTACAGCGTGTCACAAGGACAGCGACTAGACTTGAGTGAAGGAAGTTTATCAATGGATATTCCTCATCGAGGGCTTATCATAAGACTGATGGAAAGTGGATGGGCACAAAACCCAGATGAAAGACCATCATTCTTAAGTGAGTTTACCTTGCCAGATTTCTGTTGAACATGGTGCTTACAGGGCAAGATTATAGTCATGAAAGGGAAGTGTTAAAGATATCAGGAGATCTATGTGCTCAGTCTTGTTGTTTATGATAAGGTGCTTGTCTGCTTTCTTCATGTCTGTAAAAAAACTTTTATAAATGGAATTATGTGTGTGCCATAAAACCAGGTTGGTTGTTGGAGTCTTGTGCATTTACCATTTCTTAACTTACCTGTAAAAAAGCAGCACGTTTTGTTTAACTACTTGCATTTGGAGGTTTTTGTTTATTGTTGAAAATAATTTGGGTGTTTTAAGGGGGGATGGAAGAAGTGAAGTATAAAACAAGTACTGTGGGATTTATGAGCACCAAACCAACACCAACGAACCATTGCATATAAATTGTAATTACTTCAACTTGTATTTGCATCTCAGTGTAAATCTTTCCCTGACACTTTATCTTTTATTCTTCCATCTCCTTTATTAAGCAAGAGCTTGGAGCTTTATCAAGCAAGCAAATGTATTTAAATATAATATTTTCTAAAATCAAAAAGAGTAGACACATCATAATATTTCCATGTGCATTCCTCTTTTCTTATGCCAATTCACAAAAAAAAATAGCAATTTAAGTGTATGGTCAAACTGAAGGGAAAATTATCTGGAATATATACTACCGTGTGAGCTAACCTGGATTCTCTTTCTAGTGCTGTGTGTGTAGTAAGATGGTCTTTTAAAAAAAAACCCATGCATTGTTTTTGCCAGTACTTTACTATCATAAAAGAAAGAAGTTGCAAAACTGTTGCAAAATTAGGGGAAGTACAGCTCACTGATGGGGAACTTAAACCATAGCACAGGGCACAGACACGCTGAGGCCAGTGTCATTTGGTTTCACTGGATGTGATAGGTCAGTGCTTTGACTATCCCATCTTCTCTGGCTCTGCCTCATGCCTTAAGCATGTATTCTGGATATTGCTGTTTTGGGGGTGTGTTTGTTTATTTTTCTGGTATAAATATTTAATACCTCTTCTGGAGTGGGAAGACACCAACACACTCAGAGGTCTTAGGGTGTTTGGTCCCATTCAGCTAATCAGGCTTGATAGGCTATCTTAAAACCCAGCAAACTCACCAGTCTCTCCATTCCATGGATATGAACCTTGCAGTCCAGCACTATCCTGGATCTCTTTTGGTACACAGTGATCATGTGGCCAGGTCAGGATAGGGTTTCTTGTGGTGGTGTGAACTGGTCTAACAGAAGCAAGCAGCTTCTGTTTTAGCAGCATAAGTGTTTTGATACGTGTCAATAGACAAATTATTTTTGTAGATGTAAGCTTTAAAGACACTTTAGTACAGTGACAACTCGATTTCCACTTCAAACCATTCACCAAGTACTCTTCCCTTGTTCAGAATGTTTAATAGACCTGGAGCCAGTTTTGCGAACATTTGATGAAATAGCTATGCTGGAAGCAGTAATTCTGTTAAAGAGATCAAAGGTAAGTAGCTTTTGTTACAGTCATGAGTTGGTCAAATAAGTTGGTAACTTTCACTCATGAAAAGAAGTGTAATCTCCTTTGTCATTTCTCCTCTGTTTGTTTTGTCTATTCTTGTATCTGGTTGAAACATGAGTTTGTACAGAGCTATCCTCCTGTCTTATAGTAGAAATCTAATACAGGTAAATATTTCTCTTCCAGTCACTATATGAATCACAAAGTATTTACAAGAGTGGAAAGAAAGCAAATGTGGAGCAGATATCTCTGAATATACCTCTGAATCCCGAAAAGGTAAATACTTTACATGTTGCATTTGGTATGTCAGCATCCTGAGAGATTAAAGGGAGGTTAACTTGGTAAGGGGAGTTGTTCTGCACTTTCCTGTGCATTCATGAAAGGCATGAAATGCATTACTTGAGCCGGGGTGTAACAAATGCAAAGCCATATATGTGCAGATAGAAAAGGATGAGTATGCAGAAATTAGAAGGCATTTAAATATGGGAAAGCCCTAAATATAGCACAAAGCTGTGCCAAGGGAGGTTTAGATTGGATATCGGGAAAAGATTCTTCACCCAGAGGGTGATCAGGCACTGGAACTGGCTCCTCAGGGAGTTGGTCACAGCACCAAGCCCAGAAGTGTTTAAGAAGTGTTCACACAATGCCCTTGGGCAAATGGTGTGACCATTGGTCCTATGCAGGGCCAGCAGTTGGACTCAATGATCATTGTGGGTCTCTTCCTACTCCACATACTCTGTGAGTCTGGAATGCAGCACACAATGCCTACCAATAGTAAGAGATTGTCTACTGCTCCCTTACACCTCTAGAGAGCTTGCTTGTATAGGGTCATACAGATTTGCATTTATATTTTGATTCTAATGTTGCTGCTTTTGGTTCTTACGAGTAGTTAAATTCATATACAAAGTTGCTGTCATCTTTGAAAATATGTAAGTATGGGGATTACACAATTTCTTCCGATTTACCTTATTTTAATTGTGCTGTCTGTTGAGCATTTAGATAGCAGGGAAAACATGGTGATGGGAAGGTTCTCTGTAAAAAAATTGCAACTTCATATTTGTTTAATGTGCCTGTTCAATATACACCTGGATTTCTTTCAGCCAACATACCCTAGCTCCATACAGTGTGATGCACTTCCCCTTCGGAGCATCTCTCCAGATACATCAAAATTCAAGTCTATTCCCCAGTGTAATATCCTCTCATCAGGTGAGATACTCGATTTTGTGTAAATTTAAGTTGCCATTGCAGCTTTACATTCACACTGTGACATTGCATTTGTATAGTAGAAAGTTGGGTCTCTCTATGTCAGAAAAAATGTCTTTTTTGCACTTTGTGCTCTGGGTAAAAAACTAGAATTTTTAAGCTCTGATTTTCTGTTCCTATCACCTGAGAAATCTCTACAGGTTCGATTTTCCTACTCAGAGTTGTGAGTACAGAGCTAGCATTTTCTTGTCCCTTCAGGCTCTTGGCAGTTTAGTTAACGGCTTTTTTTCTAAAAAAAAATTGTGAACTACTTCTGAATATAAAAAAGGCTGCACATTTTAAGGCATTCTAGAAGCTGAATAAACTCAAAATTTTCAGTGCAAGTTTCTAGATAATTTTTAATTCAGTAAGTAAAAATGTATTCTAGATTGCTTTGCAAAAGTATCTGCACAGATCTTTTGTAGCTGTCCCCTTTTATGAATAAAAGTTGCCAAAATTCCCTGAGAAAACTCAATTTTGAGGTTTTGCTGACATCAGAAGCCAGAAAAATAAAATGGAACCCAGGTGGAATAGCAATACATTGTGAAACTAAAACTGCATTTAAGTTTCTTCACTTGACAGAGTGTAAACATATTTCAAAAGAATGGAGTGTCCTCTGGCATTGCAGGGATCAGGAGTATGAAAGCAGACAAGAGTATTGACTTCACTGCTATAAAATAAGGACATCAAAAAGTATTCTGAGGTGTTGCAAAACCAGAGATACTCTGGTGGAGGTAGGAGAGCACAGGCAGTTCCTGTTTCAGCTCCTGTTTGAATACAATTTTGAACTTCTACTCAGTGTACAAATACAGGAGGAATTTGGGTAAATAAATTATGGGAGCTTAAGGACTTTCAGTTACTGGAGAAAATGGCAGAAAGCATGTGCAGGGTACTTTGGCTGTACCTCCACTGAAGCATTTATCTATACAGCATAAAAAACCTCAGAGATGAAGAGTAACTCATATTTACCTAGCTTAGTAAATATGTTGTGATGAATTTTAGAACATGGAGTATTAGCTTGAACATGAGCATGGACTATAAGTGTAATCACATAAGATAATGATAAATACCAGCCTTTCTTGCTGCTGGTTCCTGTTACAAATTGTTTTGTCTGCCTGTGGAGGGCATCAGTGAAAATTTGTTGGTACAATTGATATGATTGGTCAGCTGGTGGTATAGAGTCATTGCTTAGAGTTTATTGTGTTTATGTATAGATACTGTAAAGCTTGTGAAAACAGTGCCTACAAAACCCTACTGCAGAAGTGTTTGTCATTACTTTGCCAATGGTTGCATCAGGTAGTATTGTAGTGGGAAGCAGGACTGACATTCCTCTTGTTTTTCAAACTCAGATGCAATTGTTTCAGGTGAAAATTCTATTCCAGGTAGCTGTTAGCAAGAGAGGAGTTTGGCATGGCACCAAGGCAGGAGTTAATGACTACAGAGTCTAGCTGAGTTAATGGCTATAGATTCTTGTTTTTTCCATCAGTACAATTAAAATACTTTTCCAGAAAATTGCTTCTTCAGAGTTAAGACTTGTCTTCTAGCCTTTAGCCTTTTTTTTCATCTTCTTGTTTTCCTTCCCTAGTGAGCTTTTTTTTGGGTATTTCTTCAAACAGCTCTTTTCCCTCTTCCCATTTCATTTCTGATACAGAGAGTAATCCTTTAATATATTTTATTTTGCTAGATGAACAGGATGCACTTTTTTGAAATCCCTTTGTAAAATAAACTTCTTTATTCACATAGTATCCTAACTAGTCCTCCTGGTGCAGGTTCTAACTTAAGTCATTGAACTAAGGCTATGTAGTATTATGAGAGACATGACAAACTTTTTTTGTCTATGAAATCCCCCTTACTTAGTATATCTTAGAATTTTATTTTTCCTTTCTCACAAGCTCCTTCATTAGAGAATAATCTACTTAGGGGTTATTTTTATTCCTCATCTCACTTATAATCATTAGCCCCAGCTTGAAACAGAAAGTCTAGATCAGATATTTTTACTTCTCTATCTGTTTCTGTTACTCCGGTCTTCTAGGTCACCTAGGTTCTTTTTGAGTAACTTGAGTCAATCTGGTTTTTTTTCTGAATAACATCTGAATAACTCTCATTAGCGTTGGGTTTTTTTGGGTTTTTTTGGTGTTTTTTTGTTTGTTTTGTTTTGGTTTGGGTTTTTTTGGTTTTTTTTTTTAGTTTTTTGTTTGTTTGTTTGTTTTGGGGGTTTTTTGTTTGTTTGTTTGTTTGTTTTTGTTTGTTTGGGGTTTTTTTTGGTTTTTTTGGTTTTTTTTGAGGGAACTGGGGTTGTTTGGCCTGGAGAAAAGGAGGCTCAGAGAGGAAATTTTGCTCCTCTGCTCTCTGCAACTATCTGAGAGGAGATTGTGGCCCAGTGGGGGCCTCTTAACTGACAAGCAATAGCAGCAAGCAGTAGGATGAGAGGAAATGGCCCTGAGTTGTGCCAGGGGAGGTTTAGATTGGATATTAGGAAAAATTTCTTCATGGAAAGAGTTGTCAAGCATTGGAACAGGCTGCCCAGGGAAGTGGTTGAGTCGCCAGCCCTGGAGGTATTTAAAAGATGTGTAGACATGACACTTCAGGACATGGGGCAGTGGTGGACTTGGCAGTGCTGGACTTGATCTCAAGAGTCTTTCCAACAGAAATGATTGTCTGATTCTATGATTTTTTTATGCTGTGGTCACTGGTCAAGGTCATTCTCTCATACCAGTACAATCCTAGTAGTTTTGTCTTTATGTTATGAAATTAAATATATGTGTCTAAAAATGTATAACAATCTATCCCAGACAGCTGCTTGAAATACTTTCCTGAAGTGATCTATCACTCACAGTGGTTGTCTCCTCATCCCCTCTTTTCATGCAGTAGATAATATCTGTTGCTTCACAGTACATAGCTCTGCTCAACTTTCTCTCTTGTTCATGAAATAAAGTACTAGATACTATGAGTTCTAGTCCACCATTTTAAAATACTGAGAAAGGAGTTTATTCCACATTTTTCTATTCCTGCTCTTGTATACTTACAGACATATTCTTCTACAGGTCAAGAAAGAGCTGGGAATACACCTTCAGATTTCCCCATTGGACAGGTAATCTTGAGTTGTCCATGGGGCTACCTCATTGTGTCTTTAGATGTTCATCTGAATTCTTGCATCTCTGGTTCTTAGTTAACATCTTAGTTATTGTCTTTATCAAGTGACACAGTGAAAGTCTAATCAAACCTATTTACAGAGTTAGGCACATGTCCTGTAGTTCGTTTCTCATCAGCTGTTTGTCATCTCTTCCTTGTGTCATTCCTACTGCTGCTCTCATATCTGTCATCCTTTTCTACTGTAAGAAAATCCTAAAACTAGAAACTGTTAGATTTCCCACTTGATACAAATTCTTTTTACTTTTCTTTGCAAACGTTTACCTGAAGTTTTCATGTAGTCATATCTGAGAAATTGCTCTAAATAATCTCTGATAGATGTATTTTATTTGAATACAGAAGTAATATAGCTTGTTCTTTTTCTTTTCCTTCTCCTTTTTTTTTGTCTCAGATGGAAATTCTGGGTGTCTACACTCGCTCAGCAGCCAGAGCACAGATGGAAATCTGTCTGTAACTCAGAGTGCCAAACTCCTTGTGCATCCATACAGCACTGTTCTCTCATCTGACAAGAGTATTTCAGATGCCTCAAGTTCTGCACCCTGTGTGCTGCAGTCATCACCAATTCCTTCAGGTACAGCAAACACTATTTGATTCCAAGACCCACAATAAGTGTTCTAACATCAAATGTATGTCTGTATAAAATGGAAACTGGAACTGTTAGTCACCTGCAAAACAAAAACATCTGCAAAATAAGAATGCAAAATTAAGTGATTCTGTCCTTGTAGACTTATATTACAAAATAAGCAAAAACAGTATAAAATATGACCAAGTACAGGTACCTGTAGCTACTAGCTTTTTTTTCTCTCCTCTTTATCAGATTCCTGCTGCCATGGGTCTTCTTTATCCCATTCCTTTTGCTCATATTATTTCTCCTATCTCCTACTGCTGTAGCAGTGCTACAGTCCAGCAGAACAGGAGAAAAATTTAGCTCAAACTTAGTCACCTTGTTGCCTGGCACTTCTCACTTTTTAGGCTTTCCAGTCTTCCATTTAGTAATGGTGAGGCTGAGAGAAGCAGCACCTGTGTCAGCATCTCACCTATAATGATCCTCTGTGTTAGTTGAGAACCCACAACATTATATTCTTATGTGTCAAATAACTGTTAAAAGTCAACACAAAAGTTAACAAAAAGAAACTTTAATGGTGATATTCAGAAATAATTTTTTGATGGGCCACACAATAACAAGCAACTTTATAGAGATCTATTGCATCATTCCTCTTCTGGAAATATGAGAATCAACACCTTTTCACTCTGTGAAACCACATCTTGAGAAAAATACCAGGAAACTGCAGGGATGTTTTCAGTAATCTTCAATAAAAATCCCCCTGGAAAGTGAATTTACCACCTGTCTCTTTTTAGTACCAGGTCGGGTTGAACACTGGAACAGGTTGCCCATGGAGGCTGCAGAAGTATCATCACTTGGAGATGCTCAAAATTCAGCTGGACAAGGCCCTGAGCAACCTGAGTTATCCTTGAAGTTGGCCCAGCTTTGAGCAGGCCATTACATCAGATGACCTCCTTGAGGGCCCCTTCCAACCTAAATTATTCTGTGATTCAGATAGAATAAATACTCTAACCACCAAATTTGTCAATTTGGAACATTTTAACAGCTTTTTTTCAGCTTGTTCTTTGTTCTATGGCAATATTTGTTGACAGACAGTTACAATCCCTTCCTTTTTTCTAATCCTTTCCAATCTCAGATTTTGTATTGGAAACCATAAAACAGAATGTAGCTCATCAGTGGATCCAGAGTAAAAGAGAAGAAATTATTGATCAGATGACCGAAGCATGTTTGAATCAATCACTGGATGCTCTTCTATCAAGATTTTTACTCATGAAAGAAGATTATGAACTTATAAGCACCAAACCTACAAGGACATCAAAAGTACGACAACTGCTTGATACTTCAGACAGCCAAGGAGAGGAATTTGCCAGAATTATAGTACAAAAGTTGAAAGATAACAAACAGCTTGGACTTCAACCTTATCCAGATATTGTATCTAATTCTCACAGACTGCATCCTTAAATTTATTCTTTCTTAATGAAACCGTGTGAATATTTCTTACAACATGATTTTTGTTTCTATATAGTATTTTATATATGTGCTGCTTTGTCTGTACTGTGCCTTTTTAGAGTCTCAGAAATGACCCTGAATTCTTTTAGCCTGCATCTGGCCAGTGACCAATTAATAAGTTGCAGTGCAGTCATAAAGCCAAACATGGTTTGGCCTTGATGGTTGTTGACTCATTTTATAAAAGTATTTTGTTCATACATGACAAAGAACAACATTAAAGGTTCACCATTTTACATATTTTCTGTTTATACCCATCCTTTCCTTTTATCTCACAGGACTGAGACATGTCAACATGGCATTTTTTTTTTTCTCCTTCCAGGAGAGGAGGGAAAAAAAAATCTTTATGCTCTTTTCCAGGGCTGTTCTGCTGTGTGTATAATAAACTTTCTTCCTTAAACCATGCTGGTGTGGGTACTGGAGAGGAATGGTAGGTGAGAGGAGGTTTACACCGTGTTTTTACAGGATTTTTATTGTTTTGTTTGGGGTTTTTTCCCCCCATTTTATTGCAAGAGCAAGTGCCTCAGACCAAGAAGAACATTAGTCCAAAGAGGAGCCTGGGGGCAAGAAGGACCTTGTGCTTGTCATCTTTGTTCTGCTCAGAAGTGATACAGTAGAAAGGCTGCAGCTATAGCACTTCACATGGTGTGGTTATAACTATTTCAGCTATTCTTGAAATCGTAGTAGGATGAGATCCAGAAAGAGTTTACATAAGGGCGTATTAACCTCAGTTAATACCTCTTGAACATTTACTTGGTCATCTGCCTTGCCTTTGTCACTTGCCATCTTACCACCCCTTACCTTTGTCATCTGCCATAAATACTCCTCATGTCATGTTGCTAGATCAAACTTTTAGGTCAATTTTATTTTTGGTATTTAGATAATGAACAGTAATTGGGTCTGTACAAAGATCAATCATGCCCTGCCTTGCCACGCTGGAAGTGTGGTGCAGGGGTCTTCTCTGCTATGACCTGCCTTAACCTTCTCCAGATCACATCTCTGCTGCCCTTTTTTATCTGAAGGATGGTAACATGTTGAGGCACAGATGGAGCCACCTGAGAGGAAAAGGTATGTGGGGTTTTTTTCAGTTCATTTCACAAGGCCTTACCAACTTTATCTAGATGACTTCAAAACTAGTAAAAAAATTACTTGTTTTAACTTGTCAAAACACAGCACAGGAAAATTATTTTTTCAAGTAATAATAAATAATTACAATTTCTGCTCAGGCTGTCTAAAATTTGGGAAAATCCAAACTCCAAATACAAGAATGGTGAAATATACCTAAATTACCTTAGTAAAAGGAGCAGATAAATGAAAAATCCTAAGTGATGGCTGTTTCAAAACCTATGGACATGTGAGATCTGCCCCATTTCAATGATTCAAGTTTCAGTGTGGTCATTACTAGTTGCTAACAACTTACTTTTTTCACTATCTTTATAATTTTATGAACTGAATCACAAGAATTCAATGTATAGTTTATTGGATAGGAGGGGTTTAAAATTGTTTTTATTATATAAGTTTTTGGCATAAACTGGGTCATATTTGCCTTTGATCCTGCTTCTCTCTGGAGGCTGTAAAATTAAAGTTAGATAGCGGGAACCCAGACTACGGTGCAATGAATGCCTGTGCTTTTCCTAGACCAGACCTAGTGATGTCTAACAAGGAGAGGTCTGAGGAAAGCTGATACCAGAACTGTGTGTTTCAGTGCACATCACATTTTAAGCCACAATTGTTCATTATTATTGATGCTTAAGATTTATGTCTTGCAAGGTAGCAAAGTAAGATTTCTTCAATGTGTGTCCAAAATTCATCATTAGGAACTTTCCTGAGGACCCACTGTAAGACAGCTGTGTGAGGGAAAAGAGCATCCTGCAGTTTTCAGTGTCTCCCTGCTGTCTGCTGCCTGTCAGTACAGAACTAGCTTGGTGTCCCTTAATTACAATGATAAATGTGGCCCTATGGAGTCACATTCAGGAATGGTGCTGTCACACTGCTGCAATCACTATGGGCTGCTCCTCTTCATGTGCCATCACCCTGAGGTGGCACAGCTGTAGAAAAAGGATTTTCTACCCCCAGCTCTGAATATGCTCACGTCTGTAAGGCCATGAGTATTCCAGCCAAACCCCAGCCCTCCGAGGAAACCCTGAGGCCATTCAGTGTGAAAACTCAGGCCAATCTCCCTCCTCTTTCCTTGGACCCTGAGCCTCCCTCCATGATGGAGTACAGTCACGGAATAGTTCAGGGTAGAAGGGGCCACTAAGGATCAGCAAGTCCAGCCCTTCTGCCATGGTCAGGGACATCTTCAACTAGGTCATGTTGCTCAGAGCCCTGGCCAGTATGACCTTGAATGTTTCCAGGGCATCAGACACTACCACTCTGGGCAACATCAACCCACCCTCTGCAACATGTTAGGCACACATAGATTTCCTTGAGTGAAAGGGGGGAAGGGGCAGCCCAACTTTGGGCTTAAGAGATACAGACAAGGGCACGAAGAAAATGATTTGGGGTCGGTATGGGGGAAGAGAGGTGGAGGTTTTGTGCTTGGCCGTGCAGATTGAAGGGTGTGTGGAGGTGACAGATGTGAGAATCAGTATGAGCCACAGTCTGACACTTCTGTTGTTTTACAGATGTTTTAACAGTATTTTGTACATTCCTCACCTCTTCATTGCACTTCCTAACAGATTTTTCTGCTTTTTCACTCCATTTCACTCAAATGCTGCTAATGTTTCAGACTGACAGTAAAAGCTTTTCTCTGAGTTGCAATAGTTTACTGAAAGCCTTTCAAAATGTGCACTTAGAAATGTCTTTTTACATATACACAGGGTAAAACAGAAGCATAGGACTACACATATTATTTTGTGTTTGTTTGCATTAGATTTTGTATGGTATTTTGTCACTTAGTAGTGGCTGCTCCTTGTGCTCTATCCCCATGCCTGAAGTTAATAGGGTTGGAAGAAGTTTGTTGCTCTGTGAGCTATGTTCTGTCCTTCATCAGCTTCATGGTGAAGCAAGTAAAGATCTGATTTTACCAAGGTGACACAAGTGGTGGCCTTTGTCATTCAGAATCTTGCAGCTAAAGGTAGAGGGTGTTTGGCAGTATGTCTTCAATCAGGGTTCTGTGTAAGGCATCTGTTGTGGATGAGAACTGTAGGGGCCTGGGCTGGCTGAGGCACAGAGGCCAGAGTTAAGGAACAGGAGGAAGCAGAGGACTTGGCACTGAACTGTTGCTGCAGCTGAGCAACGGTATGAATGAAGAGGGCTCTGGAAATAGTTGAAGTAGTCTTGTTTCCAGTGCAGAGTATAAAAAGCCTTCCTGAGGAGTAATGGAAGTGTGGGCAAGAAACCAGAAAATGCCACGGGTTTATTCAGGCACGCATGCCTTACTTTGCTGTTCAATAAGGAAATGCAGGTTTATATGTAATTAAAACACACAGAAGAATTACTGGGAACAGAAAGTTGGTACAGGAGAAGCCTCACTGCAAACATTCTTATCAAATCCTGGAATACTGTAAAAATGAGTAAGAAAAACTTGTTACAAAGGCAATAACATTCACTTCTTTACATTATCCATCTTGCTTACTTAAAATTCAAAGACTAAATGCAATCTTCCTTGGCAAAGTAACTAGATTTTGTATTTACAGAATAAATATTCAAGAAAAATCTTTTTCATGCCCAGTGCATACTTTATGATTGCTCAATGTTGATTTGTGTGCTGTTCCTGTAAATCTATGGCAAATATCCAGTAGTGTGTGTGACCCATGAGGTCAGACCAATAGAAATATGGGAGACATTAATAAAGAAAAGACTGTTTCATGTTCCAACATGCAGCTTCTACAGTCTTGAAACAAAGGGCTGAGGCTGGCTCAGGAGCAGGATAAATGAAGGTGGTCTGATAGCAGAGTCCCTCAGTATGACACACAATCAGAAAACCAGTTTAGTGTCCCAAATCAGAAACAGGACAAACTGGAGTTTAAATTTCAGAGTAAAAGTAATTACGCATTCTTGAAAATATGCATTCTTGGGCTTTAGGCTATAGTTTGTTTACATTGCCCTGGCAGAAGAACAGGAATTTAAGATGACAGAGGCCCTGATTAAGGAACATGGTGCTCAGCCTCTCTGTCCAACAAGGAACAACATCCCTGCAAAACAATCCTGTTGCCAAAATGCTTCTTGCTACATTATAGTGTATGTAACCACAAATTTGCAGGCAGCTGGAATTGTGCAATCAGCTTGAAAGCTGTTTATTCAAAGAATTTGTCCTACACCTGCTTTGAAAAGTGTTTTTAAAAAGCATTTAAAAACACAGCCATTTCCGTGTAAACATTCACTGTATAACTGTCTCAGTCTATCAAAAAAAAGCATGTTTATACAAGATGTTACTTTAAAATTAAGAAATAGGAGGAGCACTGGCTTACAAAAGAAAGATTTGTGTTGTTTTTATTATTCCGTTTGGTCACTGTGGGTTACAGAATGGAACGTGCAACATGATTCTGCGCTCCTGCTTGTTTTCTAGTTGGACTGCTCAAGCGTATTGGAAGGATATCTGTGCTTGCACCTTCAAATATTTTACTTTCCTGTGTGGATTAGTGGTCCAGTCTGATGAAGTGCTGTTATCTGGTGCCTCAGCTCTAGTGACAAGACTCTCAACCTGCTGGATCAGCTCCTTTCAGATGCCCTTTGGCACGTGAGTACATCATTCCTCACAGAAAACAAAAATTCCAAGTTAGTGCTCTTGCATTCATTAACTTTTCGTTCTGCCCAGAAGATTTTATTTTCTGGATGTTTACTTGTTTCAGTAGACATTATGCTGTATACCGTACTGGCTTTGCTAAAGGACGTCATAGGACAACCTGTTATTTCAGAAGACTAAGTGAATACACTGGGTAAATAATTTCTTTGCTTGTTTTTATCTTAGATTTTTTTAAAAGCTTATTGAATTAAAATAAGATCTTAACACCAGATCAGCCTGTTTTGTGTTTCATGCATCATTTAATAAATTATTATAAAAGAGACAGATGTATAATTCTGGAGATAAGAAAAATAATTGAGTTCATTAATATTTAACAATGGGTAGATTAAACTTAGAAGAAAAGTTGGAAAAAATAAAATAGAAAAACATTCAGTTGTTTGAAATTAAATAATACCGATCATTTTCAGTTAGCTACAACTCTTTGCTAGTCTACCCTCTCGGAAACACTTTCTAATTTAGCAAATTATGCCACCAGATTAAACATCTTCGAGTAGTGTTAGTAAAAATTCCATTGTGGCTTTCTAAATCAGCAAGAAGGAATTAGACTGCATTAGTTACTCATGGTTTCAGTGACACATGGATGAAGGATTATTTTTTTCCCCCCAACTTTCCTTTGGTTTTATTTCTATCACAACTTTCTTAGGAATAGAGAGCAGCAGTTGCCTGCTTCTGCCTGCTAATGACCTCAGTTGAGGCTGTTTGGAGAAACCACATTCCAGAAGAGTCTGAGATCTTTTTTGAAAGCTCTCATTGATTTTAATGTTCATGCTACTGTAATAAAAATAGCAGGTAAGGCAAGGCTAAACGGAGAGTGAGAGAAGAGGCTATTCATATGGGTGTTAAACCCGTCCCGGTGGAACAGAGGTGTTTATTTAGAGCAGCAGCCTGAGAGGCACTGTTCTATTACTGCAGCCTTTCTGCTAAAGGAAGCAAGCATATCACCTACCCTCTGGTAAGCTGCTAACTTCTCTTTTTAATTCCTCCTTAGATTTGAGCTACAGTAGGTTTCCTCTCAAATCTCCTCTGTGACTTGCTTTGGGGTGGGAATGGCATGCTGGGGGCGGAGCAAGTCCCTCCTGCGGGAAAACCAGTCTAGGACCACAGTTATGCATTTGGAGCACGTGAAGCAATAATTCATTAAATATTTTCATAAACATAGAATTTGAAAACCAAAAGGAAATATGCTTGTTTCCTATTGAGTGAGAAATGTTTGCTTGAAATGAGATCAAAGTGGATTTTTTGTTGCTGTTGTTCGAGTTTTTAGTATTATAATTTCTGAGAGTATTTTATTTTATGCTGTTTCCTCATACTGCATAATCTTGTTTTGTTTGCTTTCCTCATTGGGAAATGTCCCACAATACAATCTGCCATGAATACTCCCTTTGAGACCTGTTATGCTCATACTCAGTAGTGGTATTTTGAATGTTTGGATGTACTGTACTACACAGTTTTGGTCATGTTGAAAACTGTTTGCTTATTTGATTTCATGTCCAATAGCTATTAATAAAAATGTATATGTTTGGGGTTTTTTTTAACTTTTGGTCGCTCTTCTACAGGCAGGAGAAAATTGCCCAGAATGTACTTGGAGAAAATAAGAGATTGCTCATGACTTTTACAATGGCTTTCTACATGTATATTGATTTCTAGTACACACATAATTAAAATGTGCTAGATTTAAATTTTAAATGTTATTCTTAATCTCACTACTTTTCTGAGTGAAACTAGAAAATATTGGGAGTTTATCAGTTTTCTTAGCTGGTTTGACTTTGCCTGGCTCATTGGTGACATAGCACACTTTCATTATTGAGAAATTTTGTGGAGGTAGATAAAATTCACCAAAAGAAAAGACCATGAAATGAGGTGTAAATCTGATGTCCAGCATGTTCCAACATTTTTCATAGGAGTTGACTTTCTAAATGCCCTCGGCTTCCAAGGGAATCTGCTGAAGGCAACAATAATTGATCTCTGAGACCTTATTGATTTACTAATATTTCTTGAATTAAAAGATGAGAATTTCTAAATGCTCCAACAAATAGAGGCACCTCAGTCCCTCTGGAAGACTATGGAGCAGTTTGTAAGACTTCACAAGTCTGTAAGTTCCTATGGAAGTACATAAGCACTTCCCTGACCAAGCCTTGCTGAATCATTTGGCAAAGGTGAATTACCTCCTTGAGAAGGAAGCAGTCATTCACGAAATGTAGACCCCTGAAGAATGGGAAGTGCCTGAGAAAATCCTGCCAAACCAGCCCTCCAGTAATTTATGGAAGAACTTTGATTTCAGCTCTAGTTTTCAACTGCTATCAACTTGTCCCTTCTTCCTTCACCTTTCTATATGACTTTTGGCAGTGGATTAAGTAAGAAATGAGCTACTGAGAATTACCTGTATATGGTGCTACTGTTTTCTTTAATTTCTCAGATGTCAGTCTCCAAGGTCCTTTCTGTTGCTCTTTGCACATACAGCTGGGAGGTAAACACAAAGCTGCAAAGAATTTAGGATTTGCCATTATGGCTGTCTGGGCTCTCATGGCATTGTGCATTCCCTGAGAGGAAAAATTCCCTCCATTTATTGAGAGAGTCCCTAAGAGAAAGGAAGAGCTGCATGAAAATAGGGTTCTGAAGTTGTGTAACAGAGCTCACTTGCTGACACAAGGCAGAGGCAAGTGTTGGCAGCTGTGTCATTCATCCTGCTGCAGCCTCTGAGGCACACTGGCACATTAATTCCAGAGACCAATTGCTCTTTCTGCTTGTCCCAGTTGTGGGATCAAGACAGCAAGGATCTTCCTTAGCATCAGAAAGCTTTTATGCTTTGCTCGTCAGACTTCATGCTCAGGAGTTACTAAAATACCTGTACTGATATTTTTGCTGCCACAAAGTTTTATCATCACAATACCCAACCATTAAAGAAAGATGCAAAGAACCTCAGTTTTTTAATTACTGCACAAATTAAAACTTTCTGGTCTCAGGAAGCCACTCTGACTCCTAGAAGCTTCACCGTAAATATTTCTCATCTATTATAATACAGGATTTTACAACTGAAAATGGCCACCCCGTAAGAAATCACCTTTTTACAGCTCTGATGGTTGCCCCCAATAAGCTCTTTCAGTTAGTAGCTCTTGCTGTCTCTCACTTGGACTATGTGCACCTTCAAAATGTGACCTAAATGTCCAAATGATGGAGAAGAGTTGTTGAAGCATTCTCGAGTATGTAAGCTTCTCAGCTTAAGCTGCTTGGCACACCAGTTTGAGGCAGAAGCAACAGCAATGATGCCAGAAAGAGAACGTGTGGCATGAGGATGAAGTGATAGTGACAATGGTAGGACAGGACTATTGACCAGGCTCAGTAGGAGAAAAATAGCAGAAGCTATAAATGAGATAAAGAGTTAGACAACAGACACTGGGCATATCCTCGAATAGTTTTCTTTATTGCCTGCAATGTAACAGCAGTAAATTCTTTATACACTTGACAAAAATATTATTCTTCTGCTATTGTACAGGGAGATCTGTACAGGAGACTATTTCCTATATTCCACTAATTTTCTTAACAGCATGGCTACTTTGCTGAGAGTAAGCATAAGTCACGACTCAGTGAATCTGGTTTATTTAAGGAAGACATAGTCCTGAATAAAGAAATCAGTAACTGCTCCAACATTGTGACGGCACTGAATGAAATCAGTGCACTGCCAAAGCTGCTGGAAATTCTACTGTTGTCGTGGTGGAGAAGGACAGGCAGAAGCTGTTTAAAATATTTTGTTCAAAAATTTCTACTTTCAGGTGATATAAATTAATTACAGTGAAGTTGCACATCTTGGTTATGGAAACCATTTGATTCTCAGGCCATACCTATTTTTGGACTTATTTGAGGATCTGGGTAAAAGTTTTGCTAATGTGACGTCTCAAAGTACAGAATTTTGAACTGTTTCTTCTAGTTGTCTTTCATAATGGTTTCATCTGCAGTCACTTATTTATGAAAGAAATACTTCCCTACGCAGCTCCAGTTACACATTTTTAGAAATCAGAAATAATCTTTTGGTAGCACAAGAGGTCAGAGAAGAATATGCAAAACGTTGTGTTACTTAAGAAAATAATTTAAACTTTACCTTTGTTCTCTCCTGAAAGCTGCAGATTGGAAAAGTGCTACTAGGCTTCAGTAGCATTGCCAGCTTAAATGATCAAATTCCCTTTAGCTAGCAGGCCATCTGTACTAGGCATCAAAGTTCAGGTTTGATACCGCACACACAAGTTATCTGTACCTACCAATTACTTGATGTATTCTTTTTTACAGGAAAATAACTGTATCTTACTTACCGGTGAGACTTCATTTCAGGAAAAGTGATAACCACTGGCTTTGATCACTGCTTGCATAGTTCCACATTCACATCACCTGGTAACAACTGCATTTTAAATTCCCACATCCTTTGAGCTGTGCTGACTGAAATAGTTGTGCATTTCAGCTCACAGCCAGAGCTCGTATTTAAAAATCTGAGAAAAAAAAAAATTAAAAATCGTGCATCAAGCATAAGAAGCATAATATGATTTTAAACCAGCTGTGCTGAAAAATGAATATTAATACAGAATTATGCCCATATTTTTAGCATGCTACTATCATGATGACCTCACCAAACAGCTGCCATCATGGAAGGGGCTTCTGCTGATATTTCATTGAGAATAGAAACAGAGACAGGAAGTTCTGGAAGTACTGGGCTGTATTTTGTGGTGGGGAGGGTGACTTTTTCCTCCTTTCTATCACACAGAAGGAAACAAGTGAGGCTTATCAGAAATTTAAAGGACAATATTAATGGTTTATTGGATGCATGAAACTTCTCCCTGCAAACCAGGATTATGTTTTTTACTCATAGAGGGATGATGTGAGAAGTAAGAGGAGTCACTTGTGTGTGTGAGGAGGAGGTCAGAAAAAAAACAAGGGAGACTGCAGTCCTGCTTAAACACTCTTGAAAAGAGTTAATATTTAATTTTATTCCAGTGTTCCCACAGTGTTCCTGTGGTTAGAGAAAGTGCCATTGGGATGAGAAAAGCATTTAATCTTTAAAGAGAGTTTGGCATCTTTTAATTTTTACTACTTATCAGCCTCATTTGCTATTTGATCAATTAGGAAAGTGAGTTGCAACAAAAAAGCTGGGAAGGAACACATAGAAATATAATACATTCAGGGTTGCTAAAACAGTCATACTTTACAAAGGAAAGCAAACCTTTCAGGAAGTTTGGGGAGGGCAGATTGTTTTAAACTGTCCATTGACCCACGTTTTAACCACATAAATTTGTGAATCATGTGTAATGTGTGAATGTAATGTGTAAATAGTTGTGATCAAATGGGGTGTTTTTTGCCAGCGTTGCATGGATGAGCTTTGTTCTACTCAGGGAACTTGGATCTAGGTCACAGGATTTTGAGGAAGTGATATCTTCAGAAGTGCTCTAGAGTGTGTGTGGAGGGGGAAGGGAAGGAGAAACAAATGTCTTTTGAGCAAACACCAAAAATTGGCCGTTGGTCTAAGCACCCTTACACATCAGCAGGACCCAAGAACTGAGACAGTCACTGCAGTCCTGGGTTCCTCGTCCCCAGGGACCTCAGCCCCAGAGCTGTGCATGTGTGCACAAGGCCGATTGATCCATGGAGCTATGGAGTTAGGTCGTTTTTCTCAGCTCCCAGCATACTTGGATCTCGTCCTGCGAGCACCAGAGGGAGATGCTTTTACAGGCATGTGTTGTTGGACTCTCTTACACAGGAGCGTTCCAGGGACAGAGTGTTCCAGACTCAATCCCTATGAATGTCAGTGGCTTCTCCTGAGAAGTCAAGTGAGGTTAATAGCTAACCAAGCTGCATTATTCACTGCAGCAGAAATCTCATCTCTAGGAGCAGTAAAAATCTTTTTTTACCCTCATATTAACATTTACCTTGTGAGATTAGAGGTTTTGAGACTCTTTTTCTGTCTTTTCTCTGGTGTTCCCCAACAGAACAGCTTTCAAGTGAATGTCGTTTGATGAAACAAATAATAATGAAATTAAAAGTCTTTCTGGGATAAGAACAAATTTTAGGAAGAGGTATCTTGTAGAGGACACTCCAGCTGTATCAGAACGTATTTCCAGGGACAGTGTCTCCTTCTTCCTTAAAATATTTTCAATAACATAACATAGAATTACAATTCAAGACAAATAATAATAGTGAACTGAGAGTTAACAAAAGCTTCAGAATCTATAACCAAGGACACTTGGCCTCATATTTATCCATTGAAAAGGTATGCAACCATGAAAGTTAAGAAAATTCACTAGTATGCTGTTCCTGAACTGCAAGGTAAAATCAGGCAAAATCGTTGTTCTTTGTATCATTTGTGCCCTGTCTGTTAATTATGTTATCCATGTCTCTGATGTCACATGAATTACAAAAGATGCTCTCGCCTCTTGTTTTCAGGTAATTTGATTTGAAGATGCCAACCCCTTGGCAAATGTGCTGCAATAAGAAGTCCAGAACTAAGAATGCAAAAGCTGGAATGGACAATATGGAAGAGACAAGTGAAAAAATGCAGATGAAAAAAGAAATCACCTTACTAAATGGAGTTTCTTTAATCGTAGGGAACATGATTGGCTCTGGCATATTTGTATCACCCAGAGGGGTTTTAATGTACAGTGCTTCCTATGGACTCTCGCTGGTCATCTGGGCACTTGGTGGGATTTTTTCCCTGTTTGGAGCTTTGTGTTACGTTGAACTGGGAACATCCATCGTGAAATCTGGAGGCAGTTATGCCTATATCCTGGAGGCATTTGGGGCCTTTGTGGCCTTCATCAGACTCTGGTCTTCCTTGTTAATTATCGAACCAACAACTCAGGCAGTGATAGCAATCACATTTGCTAACTATATTGTTCAGCCCATTTTTCCCCATTGTGAACCACCCTATGATGCAGTCAGGTTGATTGCAGCTGCGTGTATATGTAAGTAGTGATTGCTAGAAGGTAGGAACTGTAATTGTATGTGGCCAGAGGAGGTTTTTCTAAATGCCTATTTCTTTGCATTCTGTGAAAATAATTATTACCTATCTAAAACATGCTCCTAGGAACTAATAATCTTTTATTTGGACGTATTGAGTTTGGGGCTGGTATTACTAGAGGGGAGAGGAGAATTATAACAATTTGGCAGGGAGAAATTGTGACTGTTGATTAAAGGTACATGTATGTCCATGATTCACTGTCCTAACTGGCTGATGGACACTGTCACATGCACAGATTCATTTATGAAAATGAAGGCAAGACGTTCTTTGAGCATGTGTGGTTGCATGCTAGTGCCCTTACTATATAGAATGGTTTCTAAATTATCTTCATTTTGAGCATTACAAAACCCTTTTTCTTCCTTTCAAAACTGAAGTGTAGATTATAGGCAGATCAAGGAAACAGGAGCAAAGGTCAACAAGATTTCTGGATAAGAAATACTTTGATCCAGTTTGATCCATGCTTGAGAGCACTCTCCGTCACCATGCCACATTTGTTCTGCTCTCTTCTCCAGCAGCTGGGCTTCATACCTGGTATCAATGCACACCATTACCTTTCCTCATCTATCTCTGTTTTGAATCATGGGATTGCAAGAGGGAGAAGTTGCCTGTGATGCCATGTGTGTGCTAGAGTGAGAGCAGATGGGCACATGGCCCAGCCCCTGGCTGGACCTGCTGCCAGCCAAGGGACAAACCTGACTGAAGAGAATATGGCAAAAGGAGGAAAGGAAAACTGGTTGATCCCACCCATTCTCTGCAACCAGCTTCTTTGGTATTCTTGTTAGATTCTTTCAAAACTGGGACTTGAGAGGACTCTGTAAGTAAGTGCTATGCAATTTTCAGAATCAGGGCCAAAATGTGAATGACACAACTTCTAAGCCATAAGCACAGAGTAATAGCATGCTGGCTTGGCTCAATTCAGTATCTTGTCACAGCATGCAGACTACTTTTGTGCAGGAGTTGTCCTTATTCTATACCTAAACTAGAGCTTAACCCAGCATGAAGAAATTTGTGATATACAGGAGATAAAGTACTATCATTTGCATGTGAGCAACTCAACTTTGTTGAGTTTAATAAAATTTAAATATTATTTAAAAGGAGAAGGAGTTAGTCTTAAAATTCAAAAACTGACGTGTTTTATCTTACCTGCTGTCGTGAAAACAGTATTCTTCAGAAAACCATTGTGTAAATTTTAAACCAGGTATTTCATTTTAATAAATCTGAGTGGTCAGTCCCAAAGTGGTGAAATCTCATTCAGTTTTACTTACTAAAAGAGGAGTGGTATCTGAAAAGATGGGTTTGAACTATGACTTAAGTCATGTTAAACATCCAGTGCTTCTTTCATGCATATTCTTTTTCTCTGCAGGTTCCTTAACATTTATTAATTGTGTTAATGTAAAGTGGGGTACCCGTGTACAAGATGTTTTCACATATGCAAAAGTTATGGCTCTTATCTTGGTGATATCAGTTGGCCTTTACAAAATTGGTAAAGGTAAGAATAATTTTCATTTACCTAAATTCTGTGAAATGAATCATATATGAGTTTCAAAATCCATGGAGGGAGATCTTTAAGACTTACATATGAAGTGTTGTTTATTCTGGAAAAAAAGAAAAATGTCTGCCATAGGAAGATCTTTTTTATGGCTTGTTAAGCAATAGGGGGTTAATTATTCAGGCCAAGTCCTGTGCTGCTTGGTCTGAACAGCAAATAGCAGCTGAACTGACATCACTTCACTGCTGACTAGTTAAAGTCAGCCTCGGTGTTTGACTCATGCATTACTACCTGTCGTGTAACAGGACAGGGAAACAGAAACTGTATTGCTTCTCACAGTTCCCCCCACCACCATTCTCCACCCACCTCACCCCACCAGCACCATCCCCCAGCCACAGCACCCTGCCCAGGGAGATGACCAGAGAGGGTAAATCATAGGTGGGAATTGTGGGAGGGCATGTTTGTTCCTAGAAACAAAGGAGAAGACTGTAACAGTGCTGTTCTGTGAATCACTGTGGGATGGTGTTACTGTAAGGCATCACAGGGCAGATGAGTCACCTATCAGCAATAACTGGACTGAACTGAACACACTAAAAAGCTGGAGAGAACTTTATTCTGGAGCCACCTCAGAGTTTTGCATATGGCAATAGATTTGATTTTATTAATATGGGCCTTTGGCACAGTGAAGACTCTTCCAGTTCTAGCTCTGCTGCTTAGATTACTAAGGTTTTTACATTTTAGTTTCCTTTGAAATTCTTAAATTTTATAGCCATTTTATCTTTATTCAGTTGAAATAAAGGTGGTTTGCCCTCTTCAGTTTAGGAATTATCTTTTTCTCCTGCTAAATTAGCTTATAAAACCTAACAGGCATGCTTATTTTTCCATATTTGCTTGCCTCCTCCTTTCCTTGGGTGGAGTTGCATCAGCTGTTACGCTGTGAAGCTACATTAGACTTTAGGAAAGCTTTTTTATTTAGCCATTACCTCTGCATGTCAGTTGTCACCAATTGGTTGAAATCTAAAGAAACCTGGACAACCAAACCCAGTCCTAAGGGCAGAGTCGTGAAGATTCAGAGAAGCAGCATTTCTTAAGTGTCACAGTTGCATGAAGGAGTAGTTCCCCCTCATAAAACTGTGCAGTTTTGCAGAAGTGTGATTCTGTGCTGTCACCTTTGTAGCAGCATTGCCCCTGCTTTCAAATTGCCTCCTTCAAAGTTGCCTCCTGTCCTGCTCACTGGTGTGCCGTGGGACCCAGGGGCTGCTCCCTCTGGTCCCACATGCAGCCCACATTGTTTGCTCTGCATTGCTCTGTGGGCTCAGGGAGAGTTAAAGCATAGAGGAAACATTTTGGTGAGGCACACGAAATGTTAGGAGTTTTTACTGGTAGTAAAGGTCTCACCTCTGCCTTGTTTAAGCAGAACCGAGCACTTAAATACAGGAAAGACTGGGAGGAAGAATGGTGTAGACTTCTGGAGGAAGCTGCGATCAGGTCAATGACCCTTTTAAACTCAGCAGCTGTTGTAATGAAAAGAACAGTTGTGATGTTTTAGCCCTGCATATTCTTTCTGACGTGCTTGGATACAATTCTTCTGTTAAAAGGCTGTAAATATATCTGATTTTGAATACGAGCTGTCTTAAAAAAAAAAAAAAACAAACAACCAAAACAAACAAACAAACAAACAAACAAACAAAACTCCACCACCTTTTCTTGAACATTTTGGATTTTTTCTTTCTTTTTCTTTCCAACCATTTTCTTCTCCAAATTATGTGTATATCTCATAGCTTCTCTTCTTTGGTTTAAACAATCTCCTGCTCTTCGATGACTGAATTGCTTTCATGGTGTCTATAAACTCCTTAGTTGAATCCGTGCTTTCACTTCACAAAAAAGACATTACTTTCTTTCCTAATTGAGGTTTCAGCATGTTTCTGTCTTCCCTTAATACTTAACCCTCTTCCATTTTCATTACATAGTAGACTTTCCTTCTGCAAACTCAGTAAGACCTTTCTTCCCCTTTCCAGGATGGCAGTGAAGGCTTATGCAGTTTCACTAACATTTTGCCTATTTTGCAGCATTGTCCAGGTTGTCATTGTCGTCTCAACTGACAGAGCAGAATTTTGAAAGGAAATATTTTTAATCTCATCTCTTAGTTTTGGGGAACACCCTTGTGGGTCAGAGCATCCCACTGAAAACCATGCCTGAAGGAGGTCCCCCTCTAGTGGCCACTAATTCATCTGGTGAAAATAAAAGCAGAGCTATTAGGAAGAAATACGAGACATTCAGGAACTGAAATTGGGTTTGCCAAGTACCTCATCCTGGCTGACAGGGTACTGCATGCCCTTGGTATGGCTCCCTCCTTCGGTATGGTCAGCAGTAATGTCAAAAGAAGACTCTGAATTCTGGTAGAATTACAAAAGTCACATCCAAATAACAATCATGTGAAAATGTTGTTTTCTCCCTGTGCAAGTGTAGCTGTCTGAACATCTGACTGAAATTCTCCTGTTTGTTAAGTAGAAATGTAAGTTGTGCACTTTTAGATACAGTGATCAAACCTGGCTGCAGTGGGGGGGTTATTTCCTTTTGGTTTGCTAACACTTCAGGTGTAGTGCCCTTCTAAGTTGCAGTCCTTGAAATGTAACAGGCAATTGGCACCTACCATTTGTACAGGGGAAACAGAAAACCTGAGAGCTCCGTTCGAGGGCTCAGCAACAAACCCAGGGATGATTGCCCTGGCTCTCTACTCTGCCCTCTTCTCCTACTCTGGATGGGACACGCTCAACTATGTCACCGAGGAAATGCAGAATCCTGAGAGGTAAACACTTGCTTTTCCTTTGAAAAGGTGATGGCAGGACAAGCCACTATGTATTTGTTTCTGATTGGAAATTATTCAAATTATTTTCTCTGCAAAAACCTTAATTTTTTTTGAATTAAGGACTAAGTAGGAGAACTCTTTCTGGTTATTGTGCTCATTTATCAGTTGTATCACACCAATGAATAATTTACCTGTATATATGTATTTTACATCTTACACTTCAGACTACAATTTTAAAGAAGGAGAACAAATCCCTGCTGAAAGCAAGGAAAAGTAAAGGTGCATCTAGCCATCTAAAATTCCCTGTTACTTTTCAGTTAGACAGAATTATTTTTCCAAGACACTTTTTGCCACCAGTAGAGTAAGACTGTGTCAGATTTATGGGTTTTATTATATAATCTTCAGCATTACTGTTAATGGGCAAATATCATCTCCTCCTTCTTTAGGGATGTCAGCCCTTTGGGAGTTGTGTGCATCAGCCACTCAAGCTGATACAGTCCATCTTGTCTTGGGATATGCATAGTTTATGAGTCAGGAAAAAAATGCCACAATCAAGAAAATACCTAAGTCTGCACTTAAATCTCATTGTTTGATAGCTCTCTTAAATTGCTGTCTATAACACACTATATTAAATTTACAAGTATGAATGTCTTAAGAGTTTTTTAAAAAACTTGTGACAGACACACAAGCAACAAATGAAGCTTTTTATGGAATTGTTTCACACATGGCTGCATGGTATTTTTTAACCCCATGATTCAGAATGATGGGTTATAAGACAAGATGGAGGTATCCATTCACAAATGATTGAATCTGGGAACAGTCTTCTATTTAAGTATTTCTCATTTAAATAACATGAAATAATTTTTTCCATTTTCCTTTTGCAGGAACCTACCTCTTTCTATTGCAATTTCAATGCCAATTGTAGCTATTATATACTTATTGACTAATATAGCATACTATGTGGTGTTGGACATGTCAGCTCTCCTCACAAGTGATGCGGTGGCTGTGGTAAGTTGTGGAACATAACCCAAACAATAGACTCTACAGGAAAATTTCAGGTAGCATGCTTGGCAGACAGCTGAAATACTGTCATGCTGAAGGCTGCTTGAAACATTTTTTTCATGTAACAGTACCAGTATATTAGAAGGTGGGTATCAAGAACGTATCCAATAAATACGCTCTTGAAAAATCTTGTATATTCTGCAAATCCTGCTCTTAACACTACATCATAGGAAAGATGCTTTTGCCGGGATCAAAGAGCTATAGAAAGTCTGTGTGGTTGGAGAACCCAGTTGTTTTGTTATCATTCTAATGTGCAGTATGTAATGTTTAATGCTGCATGACCACAGCAATATTTTCAACACAGAAGTGTGCACTGAAATGTTTTTTAAAACCTTATCAATATTTTATACGTAAATAAAATAACTCAAGGATTACTAAAGTTGGGATTTGTCAGAATACTTTATAGCCTGTACATCATCTTTTCCATCACTGAATTAATCTAGGCTTAGATTTTTTAAATCTTTTTAATGTATCTGCCAAATTTATTTTGATGCTGATCAGCTTTTCCAAATTCTAATTTCCTAAGTCATTACTGGATGTCATAAAAAAGCATGGGCTTTAACACTACATTTGGGATGATGTGTTTTCATTAGAGTTTCTCATCCATATGCCTAACATAGTGGGCCTCACCATTATTTGGTTTTTTTTCTGTTACAGACATTTGGAGGTGAAACCCTCAGTCATGCCAAGTGGATAATCCCTATAGCAGTGGCCATGTCTTGCTATAGTGGCTTGAACTCATCAATTATTGCAGCATCTCGGTATGAAATATAAGATTTCTTTTAAATAATTGAAAAGGAATCATTAATCTGCATTCTTTTCTGCTGTTTGGTAATTTTTGCCATGTCAAGTCATTCATTTAGGATGGAGGTATTGTTACAATCAGACTTCTCATGATCAACACCATTTGATAAACTAAAACCACCTGAGAAGAGAGCAGCACTTACAACAGAGTAATGAAAGAATTATTTCTTTACTTTGTCAGGAAGCAAAAAGCTATTTCTGTGGTTGAGTTTCCTTAGTCTTTTTTAGGCTTTTCTATGTTGGAGCCAGGGAAGGACACCTCCCTGTCAGTCTGAGCTTGATTCACATAAAGTGCTTCACACCAGTCCCTGCTCTCCTGTTCAACGTAAGTGACACCCCAGCCTCGTGCCTGGCTGGGGCAGTTGGGGTTTGGACCTCGGGTAAAACGTCTCTGCTCTCCCCTGGACTTGTGACAAGCTTCTCTTGCCCTGGAGATATCTTTTGCAAATGCCCACAACTTCTAAAACTCATTGAGGGGCTGGTGTTATTTGGTCTGA
Source organism: Phylloscopus whistleri (assembly GCA_017589585.1). Lineage (NCBI taxonomy): Eukaryota > Metazoa > Chordata > Aves > Passeriformes > Phylloscopidae > Phylloscopus > Phylloscopus whistleri. The sequence continues at coordinate 8,968,148 of JADMLD010000757.1, forward strand.
CAGAGGTTTTTTCAGTGGAAAGATAATAGCTTGACTGATGTTCATACACTCTCCAAACAATATTAGTGAGAAGTACAATAGCATTGCTGAGAAAACAAAGAATGGCTAAATATGTAATGATATAGACAGGAGCTGTTTAAGTCTTCAGTGTGAGCTTTTAGAGTGTCACTGGAGGAGAATATGTCAGGAACATCTCTCTGACCCTGCCGTAGGCTGATGTTCTACAACTACAGCTATAACAGGAGTGACAAAGCTCTCTTAAAATTAAACTTCTACCATTGGATGCCTATAGCCCTGTTGACTTTTTTTCTGCTGCCACTAAACAAATGAGATATTGTGACACAAAACTGTGGAACCATAAGTTATAGAATTACTGGAAGTTATTTTCATAAATAATCCATGTATTTGAGCATGCATCTTATTTGGTGTCTGCCACTGCCCTGTGTTACATATGATTTATGAATAGATTATCATACTGATATTGTTGACATTAAATAATTTGCTAAAAATTATAATCTCATTATGAAGACTCTTCTCACAGGGATTCTATTTGCACTGCTAACATGATTTTTACTCTCTTAATATACCACCATTCACATTTTTCGTGTGGAAAGTGAAAGTTTTTTCTGCTCGTCTGTTAAAATAGACATTGAATTCCTGGTGGTTTAGGTCTTTCTGTGCAGACAGTATAGCAAACCTGCAGGGCACGAAAATTTACTCTAATGGTCTCAGTTTGTGAGTGGAATGGGTCCTTCTTTCAAGGAACTGATATCCTAAGCCCATACAAATAGGTTGGAAACAAGCCAGTTTATAATTTTACTCTGTCTTTATTTTCACATTAAAAAGTCTTTGTTTCTGTTATCTCTAGGGCTTAATGACTTTGCTTTATCTCCTTGTGGAAGATGTTTTCCTCCTTATTAATTACTACTGCTTCAACTACTGGCTCTTTGTGGGTCTGTCTATTGCAGGACTAATATATTTGAGATATACTCAGCCACATAGACCACGGCCTGTTAAAGTAAGTAAAAAAGACAGGAAGAAAGCTCTAAAAGCCAGCTAATGCATGTGTTTATAGGCTCTTTAATATCATAACCATAACAGTACCAGTTATGTTATAAATTTATTAGCCATATAAATTCTTTCAAAATACAAGATGAAGGAGCAAAACCCATTAGAGTCCACAAAAACATCCATTCTGGTAGTTTTGCTCTGAGATTGAAATTGTATATACCATTTATTCTTCTTTCATTCAGACTCATAATTTTTGTTTAACAACACATTAGGAATAAATAAATTTCTGGGGTTCTTAGCCCATCCTGGAAGAATAGCAGACCTCAGTAGTCCTGATGATGGAGACTCCAGAGAGGTTAACACTCTGATCAAACCTACATGATTTAACAAACACAGTAAAATCCCTCCAAAGCCCATAAATGTCCACAATTCTACCCACACAGAAGTTAGCTTAAATAATCAAATATGTTTTGAATCTTCCCTCCCACTGTATAGTGGTCATAGATGCAAGTTTAATGCAAGTTTAATGCATTGATGCAGTAAAATTCAAGTCTAATTATTGACTTAGAAGAGCATTTGACTATCAGTTAGATGAGGGAGACTGCACAGAAACAAAGTGTGCCTAAAACCTGTTTCTAGTTTTAATCCAGTGATTGTCCAGGAAGCAAGGATGGAAACACACAGCAGGCACACCGAACCATGCACTGGCTCCTGCTTGTTGGCCCCATGACCTGCATTTTGGCTCTCCAGTGATGCAGTAAAAATCAGGAGAAATGCCCCCAAACATTTCTCTTTGTCACTCTCCCTTCCTAAACTCCTGCAGCATTTTTACAAACATATTTTCTCTCTATTTAAGTGTAACATCCTGATTAATTTAAAAGAAGTTTCAAACAAAGGCATAAAATATCCTAAGCACCTCCTGCTAGAAACCTTCTCAGTTTTCCACAGTAGACTGAATTTTCCTGAAACATGTTCACACTCAATTTCCAAACTTTTCCACAAAATACATGAAAGATAAAGATTAAATCTTGCCTTATTGGCAGTTTTACTTCTGACTCTACTGAGGATTACAGTCAGATTATACACAATGACTGGTTAATTCCTGTCAGCATTTGCCAGCTTAGTCAACACCACAACTCCACAAACACCATTTCCTTATCTGAAATGTAGCAGTTGGTTTTCATCAACTTGCATTTTTAACCTTTATAAGGAAAAAAAAATATTTATACCAGTAAACTCTCACCAATTTCAACTGGTATTCAATGTCAACTCCTGGACCCTTGAGAAGGCTCACTCCTAGAGAAAGTAAAAAAAAAAAATAGTGAAAAAATAATTAATTCTATGAAAGTTTCACAGAATCATAAAATGTTAAGATTTGGAATGGACCTTAAAGATCACCTAGTCCTAACCATCACAGGCAGGGACAATTTCCACCAGACCAGGTTGCTCAAGGATTTATCCAACCTAGCCTTGAACTACTGCCAGTTAGGGCATCCACAACCTCCCTGGGCAACCCATTCCAGTGTCTCACCACTTTCACACTAGAGAATTTCTTCCTAATACCTAACCTACATTTCCCCTCCTTCAGTTTGTACCCATTACTCCTTGTCCTATCACTACAGTTCCTGACAAAGAATCCCTCTCCAGCTTCCCTGTAGGCCCCCTTAAGACACTGGAAGGTTGCTATGAGATGCCCATTCAACCTTTTCTTCTCCTGGCTGAACAGCCCCAACTTTCTTAACCTGCTGTTGTAGGAAGGTGTTCCACTCTTCTTATCAGCTTTGTGGCCCAACTTTCCTTATTTGTGATATGATATTTTTTAAGTGCCCACACAAAATGGTTGTAAATCAGTCCATTAGTTCTACAACATCAAAATGGTAATTGAAAATTTAGTGACCTAGTTCCAAAACAAAACTACATGTAAAAATTCAGAACTGAATTTGGAGAAAAAGCTACCCATTACTTAAAGTACTTCTTTCAAAGGTTGATCTTTTACTAATTGTAAAGGAACTGAGTTTATGCAGGCCTGAAGAAACTAAAATAGCCAGACACCTCAGATGTGTACCAAATAAGAGGCTCTCAGCAGTGTACACAGAAGCTAACAAATTATGCTGGCTGTAAGCAGTCAAAAAATTCAGTACTTACTTTTATTACTGACATGTCTAACTTTATTCTGCAAAGCCTGAATTTTTACAAGAGAGTATTTGTTGCATCTTTTAACAAATGCTGTATTTTTTTTTTTCTTTTGTCTTCACAGCTTAGCCTCTTCTTCCCTATAGTATATTGTTTGTGTTCCCTATTCCTGGTTATAGTGCCTCTCTACAGTGATACAATCAATTCCCTTATTGGCGTTGGTATTGCCCTCTCAGGCATTCCTGCATATTATTTGGGAGTCCATCTGCCAGTTGAAAAACGACCTAAATGTCTACTTTGGCTCTCTGGTAAGCAACATCATGTCCCAGTCACCATGTCAAAACCTTGGTCAGAAGAAGGAGAGAATAATTTTTCCTAAAATCCTTTTCTTTATGATGTTTTACTGTGCTTTGGTATGTGGCATGTCTGAGGTGGTCTGTTTTATCACATGGTCCTGAAAACAAAACCATGCTTACCTGTACAAAACAGTCCAATATGTGGATGTCATATGGTCATCTGATATTTGTGGTGCTGAACCATTTCAGGACGTTGGCTCAATAGAAGCCATGTAGGATTGTGAATACTAAACCAAAGCTTTTTAATACCCTGGAAGGCAGAAATGCCATAACATCTTTGCTTCACTTTCCACCCAAGGAATGGAACAATCCAAATCAGAGGAGCCCACAGATTTTAAGAAACAATGAAATAATTAATTATTGGCTTGAAGGGCAGTTGCAAGTCCTCAAATTCAGGCAGTCTTGAAAAGCAAATTTTTAATATTTTTATTTATTATACTTTGAATTCAGCTATCAATTCAATGAAAATGTTGATGAAAATCTGACTAAACAAGAGTTTTGTTTTAATTATTGACTGCTTTTGCCTTTAGCTATTTATAACATACGCTTAATTCTATTGATTAAGATGTTTCAAGATTTTCCTAATATCTGTGTAGTATTTTCAAATCCTCAAAATCCAAGTGTATATCTAAGATATATTATAATTTTCTCTCCCACGCTTTTGCCAGTACAGCTACAACAACAAAGTATGTTCAGATGTTGTTCTACTGTGCTCTGTCAGACCTGGACATAGACGTGGAACCCACAGCAGCTAAGAGTAAATAGAGTTGCCTCAACATTGAGAATTGTGCCTTGACATCTCTCATCTGGAACAGCTTTTATCATCTGAAGTTCTCCTCACATGTTCAGTCATCCTAGAACACTAACCACTCTACTGTGCATCAGTTTGATGTCAGTTAAGTTGTGATGGTTTTATAAAACACTCTGTTTTCCAGGATTTCTTTTTAAAATTCTGTCTGTTAATAGTCAGTTATCATGTGACATTTTGAAACTATAAAGCACTTAATGAACAAACGTTTATTAGTAGCTAAGTGCTAAATATTAAAGGCAAAAGAAAATTTAAAAATATTAGACTCAAAGTCTGAGTTTGAAAGTAGAAACAACAGTAGTCTTCTAAAAATGTCACTAAATTCTTAGCCAAAGCGAAAAAATATATAATTCTTGCTGGTACACATTTTTAGTCTTAATATTAGTGTTAAATTATTCTAATGCATAATTCCTGCCATACGTAGTTTACTAAATGCACAAAACAAAAGGGTTTGGTCATTTAAGTTCTGCGAAAAATTCTCATTTGATGATAATCCACATACATTACTCGTTTTTAGAAAAGGTATTTCCAACAAACAAATGATACCATTGCTCAGAAGTTTTTTGCTTTCCAGAAGAACAGTCTGCCATGGAGAGCTTCAAGACACTGAGTCACATTCCAGCTAATGTATATTCAGAGGAAACACTTCACCTTCTCAGACTGTCCTTTACTTGCCTAGAAGTATCAAAAGTGTGATCCCATGAATCATACTGAATTTTTCCACAGTGGAACTTATTTAAGAAATTCACAAGGACAATTTTGATGTTTTTCAAAATCCCTTGAGCCCCTGCCTAACCCCCAAAACCTCACCAGTTTCTGCTGGCAAGGTAACCTGCAGGTCTCCTACTGAGCACACAGAGAGTCTCCAGATAGGTCTTCACATCCCTTAGGTGCCTGTTGCACAGTACCCAGTGCAGACATGTGCACTGGACAAGTGCACCCACTTGGGTGCCATGAAAGGGCAGTTAAGAACTAGGATGTTCTCTTCAACATTAACTTTTTCAGTGTGGCACACAGGAATGTGCAACTAGTCCTAATTCTTAGTCTCCTGAAATGACTAAGAATTTAGGAAAAGACAGTAACTGTTAGGAAAAAAAAAAAAAAATACCACCAGCCTTGCAACCTAGACCTTAAAATGCTTCAGGTCTAATGTGGTTTGTTGATATGCGGTACCATTTGTAATCCTTGTTAGCAAGTCATACTTTCTTTCTGTTTTTATATTTAAATGTAACATACATTGGTTTTAATTTGAATTTCACCGTTCCTCTTCAATTAACCTTGACTAGGGTAATTTCATCTTATACAAGTCCTTGTAGCTTCCAGAACTGTTGTGTGTTATTGATGTCTGCTCAGAGAAAGAGCAATGGAACAGGCAATTCTTACTGTTTAAGCCTCTCTTCACACCGTCCCCACACTTCCAAGTCATTATGAGGATTGTAATTTCATGCATCTAGGGTGTAGTTTAGTCTGCCCAGCTCAGAACATCCCCACATACTCTTCACACACAGCACAGGTCTCTGTTACAGTATAGCACCACTGTGATCCTGCCCTATGACTGTACAGAAATTCTGCATTTTCGCCTCATCTCTTACAAAGCACTGGTTAGTGACAGAGCTGTGGTCCCAGACTGTATCAGGGTGCAGAGACAGTACAAACCCTCCAAGCTGGCACCACACTAAACAGCACCAAAGCTGACTATCTTTGCCTCCACGGAGTTCAAAGTCATGCTTGGTACTGAGCCACATGTCACACCAAGACAGCACTGTACCATCCTCTGAAGTTTTTCAATGCAGGACTAAAATTTCTAAATTATTTGGGACACCTGAGGTGACATCTCAGGTGGTAACAGCAGGCATTACAGGGATTGCAATAAGAGCTAGGAAATAAGAACATTTCCAAACAACATTCTGAGCCGAGAAACTTCTTTTGTTGTCTGTTCTTTGCCAGTTTGTTTGTGGTTTGTTTGTTGTTGTTGTTGTTGTTGTTGTTGTTGTTGTTGTTGTTGTTGTTGTTGTTTGGGGGGGGGGGTTGTTTGTTGTGGGTTTTTTTTGCATTAATCTGTGTATTTGGTCTGGCTGAGATCAAGGTAATTTTCCCCACAGCAGCCCTCACAATGCTGTGCTGTGCATTGGTAGCTGGAAAGGTGTTGATAACACAGCAATGTTTTGGCAACAGCTGAGCAGTGCTGGCACAGCATCAGCGCTGTCTCCCCAACATCCACTCCCAAGCAGAATGCTGGGAAGATCCTGGGAGGGGACACAGCTGGAATAGCTGACCCAAATTAACCAAAGGGATTTTCCACACCATATGACATCAGCTTAGCTATAAAAGTTAAGAAAAGTAGGAGGAAGGTGGAGCATTTGTTAGTTTCAAAGTTCGCCTTCTGAAGAAATCACTACCCATGCTGAAGCCCCACTTCCCAGGATGTGGTTGGACATAGCTTGCTGATGGAAAGTAGAGAATATTTTTTTTTTTCCCCTCTTTCTTTGGGGACACACAAACTTTTGCTTTTGCTGTAGTAAACTGCTTTATTTCAACCTATAAGTTGTTTTCCATCTTATTTTCTCTTCCCTGTCCCACTGAGAAGGGGGAGTGATGGAGCAGCTTTGTGGGCACTGGGCACCCAACAAAGGTCAACTCAGTACAGCCTTTTGACTTTCTGGGCATGATGCACAAGCCTTTGTTTTCTTTCTGGACAGAAGAAAAGTAATAGTCAGATACAAGGTTATAAATGTAAATAAAACTACTAAAATTCCCTGGACATTGGAATCTCAGAAATGTTAATGTGATTGTTGATTTTTCACTCCTTATAAATGTAAGTTATTGTCAAATATCTAAAGCAAGTCATAGATGCTGAAAGTGTTTAAACAAATAAACATTTGATTCTTCACATATTCTATAGTTGTTTGGCTTTAAAGCATAAAAATAGTACCGTGAGATAAATTTACCCTGCTTTACATCTCACCAGTTGAGTTGTCAGGAGAGAAGTTAGACTAACTCTTCTTTGTGTTCTCTATAAATCAATTTAAAAAGCATTTATGGAAGGAAAAAATTCTAGCTGCTCTCAGATTGGATATATAAGCAATTCAAGCACTAGGAGTTAATATTTACTTTTCTACATTATTCACAGATGCTCAATTACATAGCAAGACAATAAACCATTTCACTTTTCAGAAACAGTCTTGACACCTAGGCTAAGTATCTCTTCATTAAATACCAAAATATTAGGAGGGGGTTGTTTAAAATCTAGTTTGCCAGCTGGCTTCTCTCAGGTGGAAGAGACTGGGACGTGGACACTGGAAGCCTCTGGAAGAAGGGACAAGAGACAGCCCACATGCAGAGCTGGGGAACGACCTTCCAGGAGCAAAAGCTGGGGCAATACAGTACGAGGGGATAATACCAGCTCTTATTTAGGAATTAAGAAATTATGGGATTCTTGCTTTTTACAAAAAGTCACGGTTCTTTAAATAAAGAGAAGAGGTTGGTAGCAGATGCCATTTCTGTGTCAGCAAAGGAAAAGAGAAGCTAGTGTTGATAGAGGAAACACTGTCAGTCATAGCAAGTCTGAAGATGTCTTGGCTTTGCATGAGCCTGAAGAGGCCTGTTGTGTGTTCCCTGGATACAGAGGTGAAGTAACACCTTCATGTGTCAAGCAGGATGAGGATATAGAGGAGTGAAACTACTTGAGAGTTGCACAACCAAAGACTGGGACAGGTCACAGCTCTGTTATACTGTAAGATGAAAGGCCTTCACTACAAGTGAAACTTGAAACTGAAGATACTTCCTAATATATTTCTTGAAATTTACCCTCATTGTGTAACAGAAACTTAAGAAGTGTTATTGCACAATCTTTCTGTAGTACGAGCTTTGTCAAGTCCCTGTTCTAATAAGCTAGCAGATTTTGTAAATCTTCCCATTTTTTCTTCAGGATTGATTTTTTGACTTAGGAGGAGTGGCAGCCAAGCAACTGTGTGAAGTCCCATAATTTTGCAAGCAGCTCAAAAGCTCTAAAATTTAAAAAAAAAAAAGTGAATAAGAAAAATAAAATGCAGACATAAATAAGATACCACAGGATAAGGGGAAAATCAGCAATTTTGTCTTGTATATCAAGAGCCTTGATTATTACCACAAGAAAAAATTATAAATACTTTTTCAGGAGCACACATTTAATGTACTGGATGTTACTGAAAAACATAAAAGATAAGTGGGCTACTGAAATGTCTGGTTATTAGCTACCTTAAAAGGTTAATATGAGAGTCAAAATAATGGAGTGGAATTTCAGTTAAATGACCATGGGTTTGAAACATGAGTGGTCAACATTAAAGCAAATGATCAAGAGTTGTTCTTGGAAAGAATAAATGAGATTGAATTGGTTCATATTACAATTCAATAAAAAACCCAGTAGGAATGAGTAGGTGTTTAATCAGCTGTTCATTCAAAATGTTCTGTCTGTGAAGTGATAGAAATTAATAAGTTCAGCATACACAGAGAACAAAGATCAATGCAGCAATATATTTACATAATGCTCAGAAATGTTCATTTCCCAGAGCCAAAAAACAACTGTGAGCCACACCTGATGGAAGGAGGGGGTAGGGAGTGCAAAAAGTGTTTACACTGCAAGAAAACCTGTTTGGTGATGTTTGAGAACATTCTACTTACATGCAGAGACCAGAGGGGGGAAAAAAAGGAAAAGGGAACAAGCATGCACTGGTTTAAAACTTCAATAAAGCCTTCCTCTATGTAGAAGTACAAAGAGTCAGAAGAAAGAGACAGAATAAAGGCAAATTTGATAATAATGGTCATAAGTTAAAGGACAAACTGCTAAACCAGATGTCTGATGTGCAAAAGAATTTCAAAACTATTGCAATGCACAGTGTGTGTTCGGGTCAAAATACAATCTTTATAGTGATATTCCCTTATCTCTGATTAGACCTTCCTCTTGCCCATTTGTGCCATTATATGAGGAATCCTGCAAATTACATTCATCTTTCTCTTGCTATCCTAGGACTTAGGTCCTGTCTGTCTCTGAGGCTGGGTGATCATGGATGCAGAGTTTAAATTGCCAGTGGAGTTATATTTGACTCCACAAGAGGGAGAACTCTGCCTGATTCTCTCAGGAAAAAGAGCCTGCTGTTTTTAGACCTGCTCAGAGCAGTAGAACCAGAGTGATGTGTATATTCCTGCCCACAGCAAAAGTGTGAAGGGTCAGCTACATATTCTGAATAATATGTATGTACAACAACCTGCTGCAAGTCCAATGAAGACGAGGTTAAATGTCAAACATTCCTCTTTCTTTATAGGATTGCCTTGGTGTCTGTAGCAGCAGCCGGTTTTTTTTTTTCATTCTGGCTGTTTCCAATATGTAACAGCATGAATGAAAAGGATCGAGGACATCCTTTTCAGAATTTCCACATTAAGCATAAATAATAAATGAGCTAATCATAGCTAATAGATAATAAATTAGTTATTTTATGAAATGAAAAAAATTGTTCTGCTTGAATGTCTGAGTAGTTTTCCCTCCTTATACTCCCCTTTTTTCTTCTCTATCTTTTTGTCAGATAAAACTTGTGAAATATCCAAGTCTCTCTGCTATTTTGTAATGAAGAAATATTTATAAAGACACTCTTTGGAAAATACAATGTTGATATCTGTTGCCTGTTGGCCAATATGATGTCAGTGCATGGGCAGCTATGGCCTTTGTTCTATAGTTGTTATTTTTTCCATATCACTGTTAAATTCACTTCCACTTTAACTGCCTTCTAGAGCAATCCCCTAGCTCTGCTCACTCAGTGGAATACCAAACCATCCTTGCCTTCCATCTAAGCTTATGATATTCATCTGCTGCCAGTAATTCTCTCAATCCATAAAGGTACTCTTAATCAGCTCCTCCTAGTAATATCTGCAAGTAAACAATAGGTAAAAAGTGGGCAAAGATATCTGTAAGTGGTAGGCAGAAAAAGGTAGCAAGTGGAGAAGGGTATGCAGATTTCATATTCTTTTCTTCATTTTGCCTACTTTACTCTCAGGCAGAATACCTGTATTAGTTGTAGTGCTTGCTACAAATCCAGATGGTAAAGAGATGGGAAGGGTACAGGGAAGCTTCCCAGTTTTGTATGGGTGAGGTCAGGAAGGCCAAGATGCAGCTGAAACTTGTTGGAGTCCAGGGCACGTGGAAAACTCCTTGTGCTGCCCTGGGGGGTCTGAGACCCCGGCTGGGACCCCAGGAAAGCACTGCCTTCGACCTTAGTCCATGGGAAAAACTTCCAACACTCAGAGATGAGTTGAAAGCAACGAAGGTGGGAAAGAAATGGTAGTTTAGTTTGTCACAGGGTGAAAATGTGTAGGTTTGGGTTTTTAGTATAGAGACAGGTGAGAGCAAGATACAGAATTTTGGGCGGTGTCTCATGTTCTTCTTCTTCTTCTGCTCCATTTTCTGCTGTGACGGTGGCACAGAGACATTGGTAGAGTGGGTTTGACACAGAAGTTGAGTGTTTAGAATAGGTAGTGATTATTGGCACAGAATTGTAAACATAGCACGTTTTAGGAGTTAATTGGGAAACCTTTAAGAACCTTGGGATCTTCTGTCCAGGGTGGTTTTCCACTGTTTCTGGCATGTTAAGCCAGGTTTTGGCAGCGTGCAGAACTTGAGATAAGAAATAGAATAAAAGCTCTGAAGACCGAAGCTGTGAGCCTCATTGATCTTTTTAACCCTGGTATTGGACTTTTAAAGGAAAAAGATCACCCTCACAAGCAAGGACTCTTGAAAGGACAAAGCAAGCAAGGACAAAGCTGAACTTAGCAAGGGATGCAAAGAGAAATAAAAGGGTTACTGCAGGTGTGTCTGCCAGAAATGAAGCTCAAAGAAAGCCCCATCCTGGAAAAATTCAAGAGCAGCTTGCATGGTGCTCTGAGCAACCTGTTCCAGTTGGAGATATCCCTGACCATGGCAGGGTGGTAGGACTCTTAAAAGGTCCTTTCCAACCCAAATTACTCTATGATTCTATGAGTCTGAGTCTATGATTCTTCATTATGGCTAAAAGTGGAGCAGAGGGTGCACTGAGCTACTGCATTGTAATTTTTTTGTCCTGTTCATATCCATGGCAATATATTATTAAGTTCCAGGTTAGAGAAAGGATGGGGACTGACAGCTCAGCCTCTTGTGTGACTGGGAAGATGTATCAGCACAAGCCAGGGTGGCATAGTGCAGTCTCCTGAATACAGCACAGGCAATCCATCTCTGCTAATGGTTCAGAGCACGGTGCTTTTGCAAAATCAGTTCCTTGGAAACAGGACACAGGGCAAAAGATTTTGACAGTGAATCGTCTTCATGGCTTCAACACCCTGGGCTCAAGCCATGCTGGTTTTCAGCTGCCCTGTGGCTCTACCACATTGCTTTGGTAGAACAAAATAGGCTGTAACACAAACAAGGGCACTAGGAAATAATCAGCAGGGAATGATTTCTGTGTGAAGTAAGGTCACAATATATATTTCTCACCCCTAAGTGCACTGTAAGGCACTGTCAGAGTAATGCTCTGCTCTAGCTGGGCACAGGCATCAGAGCAGTCCTGTGGTGGTGCCAGGGAGATCTGAGGATAAATGACAGTGGCTTGAGCACAGCTGAAGATGACAGCCAGGTAGACAGGGCAATAGCATTGCTGAGGACATGAAGAGGGGCACAAGTAGCTTTCTACACAAATGGGATTGATACGCAGCATCCTTCAGCCAGAACAGGAATATTCACACTCTGACATCTACCAGGATATAAATAATCCTAATGAAGTGGCTGCTGCATTGATAGACTGGAGGCTGTCAGCCTTTAAGTGGTCTGAGCTATGTGCCTCTGCTGTGCTCCCTGTGAGAGCCAGCGTGGCTGGGCAGTGCCTGTGGGGAACAAGGGAGGACAGCAGCTGGCAGCTGGTATTCAGGCTCTCAAATTAATAAACCTAAAAAAACCCCCTGAGATCTAATAGAGCAGTGTTTAATTCTTTTCTGTCAGGCCTTTTAGTTTCTCTGTTTATTCTTTCGTTGCATTTCAAACCTTCCACTGCAATAATGAGGCATGGAAAGGGCACTTGTTCAGGTAGGTTTGTTCTTTTAGGTTTTAAAAGGAGAAAGTACTACAGAATCCAAAGATTCAAGTTAGGGTTTAACCACAAATATGGAACAGTTTAAAGCAGAAATGCAATTAACAGTTGCAGAATGCAGCTGATATGGAAGAAATATCAGGGAAGAAATCAGCAACTGGTGTGGAAGGACATCATCAACCTTCCTGCAACAGCTATGCCAGCAGACAGCCCACAAAAATTTTAGAATGCCATATGCTTGTGTTTTTTTTTTTTTTTCCTTTCTCCTTTCATATATGAACAGTTTACTTCTTTTAATTTTCTTTCCCTTGCTTTTCCCCCACTCTTCCTTTCCTTACTGTTTCACAGCCATAACTAGAATTCACATGAGAGTGATTTTACTTTGTACAGAAATATTAAGGACAGTGATTTCTTCTCATTGCCTCCTTTTTCCCCTCCTCCCCCTCAAGATTTGCTTTAATGACTTGTCCTAATTAAGTTTGAAAAAATTCTTTATTATGTTCCTAGATTTTCTGTGGTGTGATCACTTAACCTGTAAATTATACTTGCAGATTTGGTCCCATGCAGACTGATTATTTTAATTGGTACCTGCTACCTCCCTTTTAGCTTTCATTATATCTTTGCACTCAAGGAAGCTGACAGCTACATTTTAGAAATAAACAGGATACAAAAAATAATATGCTTATTTTTCAAGTGCTTATTGCTTTCATATAGTATCATTAGCTATCAAAAAGAGAATCTGCTGAGTACTATCTGGGTATGGTAAGAATTAGATGACAGTTTGAAACAAAAACAATACTTCTGAGCAGATTAGAAATGGACCAAAAATCAAACCAATGTTTGTGGGGTCAGAACTAGCTATGTCACCTGAAAATTTGGCCAAATATATTTTAGAAAGCAGCTCTGCCTTGCAGTTGCATTGATCAATCTAGTGCTGTTCACTGAAAAGGTGAGTGATGGATGGTACAGGCCTTCTTTCAGTAACTTATCCTCCTTGCAGTCTTCCATATAATGAAGAGAACTACTTGAGGTCTGAGCTAACAATTTTGTAGGAATGCCCTGCAAAGCAGAACAAAAATCAAAACAAATTGATCTGAGTTTGGTCTAGCAAGGAAAAAATGAGAAGAAAAGTGAAAGAAGGCCCTGAAACAGTCAAAATAGGCTGGTTGGTAAACACCATTAAAATTGCCACTCCTTTTTCATAAAAACTATGCTTCTGTAAAAAGTGTCAGACATGAAAAATTAATCAAATTCAGACAATTTGGCTAAAGTTTTAATTGGTGAGCATTTAAGGTTTTTTTCCTTTCATTCACTCTGAACTTGGATAAAAGGGTAGAAGAAAAGTTACTGAATTAGAAGATTATTTTAAGCTGTGATATTTTTTAATTACCAGCACATCACTGATGCTGGGTAAAAATAGGAGCCCATTTTCATCTGCTATAAATGGCAGAAATTAATACAAATTGACATTACTCTCTTGCCACCTAATAGTCTGTAAAACCAAGCCACAAGGATTTAATTTATAACATTTTTTTGGTTTGTCTTTGATTGCTTGTTGTACCTCTGGTGCATTACCATTTCATTCAAAATAGCACTCAGATACCAGCTTAAAAGTTTTTAAAATATTACTGACTTTGTATCTTTATTGATCTATCTGATTTAATTCCAGACTTTTTTTCCAGCAGATTTGTCAATGGAATGGAGACCTGCAAAGGCCTTCTATGGCCCTTGACAACACATAGTTTCCAGCACCAAGTTTCTCTTATTTAGTTCTGTGCAGATTTGATTCAGAATGAGAGAATCATAGAAGTATTTCTGTTGGAAAACACCTTTAAGGTCATCAAGTCCAACTGTTAATCCAGCATTACCAAGTACACCATTGAACCCTGTCCCTAAGAACAATGTCTTCTACCATCTTTGAAATAACTCCAGGGATGGTGACTTCACCACCTCCTGGGCAGTCTGTTCCATTTGCATCAAATTAAAATGCAATGCATAAAATACGTAAAATGATAAAAGAAGATAAATGAGAACAACACTACTATAGATATGTAGTACAAATATGTGCTGTTTTTATAAAAGAAAGATATAAGTAAGATGTAGAAATATATTTCAGCTGCTGTTGAGCAAGTAATTTAATCCTAGTGGTGAAACAGTTCTTGGTACTAGCATTAGCTCTTCTTATGTAGTGTATTCACAGGCTAGTCCAGCTTTCTCAGTGCAATCATAACAGAGACATTCTGCAACTCATCCAGCTGAGCCCAGCAAATATGCTCTACGAGTACTATGTTCTCCCTTCCACATTTCCTTTTCTCTGCAGCTATTCTCCCTTCCTAGGGAGCTTGTAAGGAAGCTTTACCTGTTTCTCCTACCATTCACGTCTTCGTTTCCTAATTCCTCCTTGCCCTGATGCCTGTCAGCTATCACATCATTCTCTATCCAGCTGTATTTCAGCTCTCCCCTTCCCTTTCACCCAGTCTTGTTTATAAGCTCTGTGGGATGTGGAAGTTCAGGGTTTGCACAAAGTATTGCACTTGTGATTGTTGCAAGTCTATTGTTTATAATGCAGGCAGCCTTCTTAAGCTATTTGCAAATTCAAAATTCACTATTTTTTTCACTATTTACTAAAATTCAATTGTTGCATATTCACAAACTTTCAGCTAAAAAGCATTCCTAACTGTTGTTGTAAGCATCAGTTCATACCATGGAAATAATAAACCACCTCGATGAAGCAAATTGTTTTCACTGGTGATCATGCTGTTTTAAAAGGATAGAGACCCTGTTCTATCACAGAATATAGACATATTATATACACATTGTCTAGATTAATTTCAAGCTGTGATACTATAGACTGTGTCAAGCTTTTCACAGTGGGTAATGTGCTAAAAAATAAGAATCAGAGTAAGGAGTGAAATGAGCTGAAAAATTTATTTCAGCTGTTTTTACCTAAGGGGCAGCCATGTCCTTATAAAAGCAATGCTCTGGAGGGGGTTTTCCTACAACCACTGGCACAGAGCAGGAAGTTCCCTTTGCAGCTCAGGGAGGGCCACTGCTGGGGCCAGATGAAAGGGAAGTGATGGCAGCCTGGAGAGGTGGGAGGGGAAAACCCAACTGCCAGGGAAGAAGGAGGCATGGGGTTAGCAGGTCCCCACAAGTGAGCCACAGAGCCACACCAGCCCTTGCTGGAAATGGGTGGCCATCCCAGCCCAGATGAGAGCATTCAGAATGGCTGAGAAAGGCCTGATACCCACTTGTCTAAAGTACAGTTTCCTTCAGAAAGAAGTAGGCTGCTAGGTCATGGAGCTTGGTTTACTGATTGTATTGATGCTGGCTTACTCAACTAATTAAAATCCTCATTAGTGATCTTAACTGAAAATCTGCTATTTTCAGGTCAGGCTTCTGCCTGCATTCATTTGTCTGATCCTGGGGTTAAAGCACATGGACTCAATAGCAGAAAATAGCTCTTCCCAGCTAAATCACTCTCTTCTGGTGCGTCCTTGACAAGACACTTGATCTGTTTGACTTTCTTTGCCAGGTAGTAAATGTGAAGGCAAGAGCTTCCTTCACTTGTCAGACACACCGAAGCTAATTTCTTAGCCTTTGAAAAATAAGGTATCTGAGAAAAAGGCATCAGTTGTATTTATTCAGTCACTGATATTAGTCTGAGCAGTGTGTGAGCATAAACAGGGTGACTGGCTAAGTACCCTGAAGACTTCATGTTGCAGCAGACCTTAAGCTGTTTACATACAAATTACAACAGCATTCTGACAACTCGTGGCTGAGATACCCAGCAGTAACATTGTTGTGTGTAGGTAATACAGACTAGCTTGGTTAAACAGGGAAAGTGAAGGATTTGCACACAGAGGTGTGCAAGATTGTATGTGAACACTGTTGAAAGTCAAGTATTGAGTCATCAGCTTCCCCCAAAGCACACTGATAAAACAAGTTTTCCATGGCTTACCATGTCTTTAAAGGTCTGAACAGCCTTTTGTTCTTCAGGTGATCAGTTCACAGTACAGTGTGGCTGCAGTGCACTTCTGGATTTCTGCCTTTAAATAGACTATTCTGAGCCACATATACTAAATACAACTGCCAAGATTAATGCTGACTGAAATAAATGAATGCCTGTTACAGCTGACTGTAGCTACATAAAACAGAAATGGTACACTACAGTTTATGCCCTCTTCCTGAAGGAACTACCTTCTCTCATGAACAAAGACTAAACTGGGTCTAAGAACATTTGAAAAATTTGTTTCTGTGGTGAAAAGCTTACCCTGTTATCTTGTCACCAAGGATGTTTTGCATTTGTTTCACCCATATTTGAATGCTTAGTCCACAGCTGCAAACACAAAAACCAAAATAGTGAGGAATTCTTTCCTTATTTTCTAAATACTGCATGTCTATAGTGTACAACATATCTTTAAATATTGCTGATTAAGACTTCATTTTCTACTTTAGAATTATTATTAATTATTATTAATTAATAACTGGCAAAATGCTAGTGCAAATTGCACTTCTCTGGAAAATAATTTTTTAACAGTTGCTTTACTGGAGAATTGCATTCCACTCTCAGCCAATAACAAAGCTACATGACAGTGCACTGTCATGTTGTTTTCTAAACATGGGAAAGAAGCTCTTTTCCAGATGACAAATCTTAATACTTTATAAGCTTATAGGGGGTCATCTGGAATGAAACCATTTTTCTATGTCCCATGTAGGATATAATGACCCAGATATATTCTGAAAAATGATTTCATGTTCTGAATGATGACTTCATAAACCAAAGAAAAATATCACTCAGGGAGGTGATGGCTTTTGAGCACAGTGGTGACTGGGGGCTAGTGTGAGAGGACCCTCGAAGGTGTCACCCTGGGAGGGAGAGCCTCTGCAGGTATGTTCTTGGGGACTGCTTGTTTTCAGAGATTTCATCTTCCAAAAAGCACTAAGAATTTCTCTCTCATTATATTTTGTTTTGAACATACACCATTAGCTTTACAAATGTCTTTCCACAATATATGTCTCTACTGGGAAAGAATTAAACAATTCTGGTAGAGCCAGATGGAAGGTATAGAAAACACTGTGGGATGTTTTGTCATGAAAGAAGACATAATTTTAAAACAAAATGTTTCTGCTCAATATTTTAAAATCACACTATAAAGTACAGGTCACAAGAGCCTTTATCCTTAAATTGGTATTCTCTAAATGCTGAGAACACCAGCACACTATGCCATTATTAAAACCTCGGGCTTTTTCAGGTTTCCTGTGATTTTGTATGATGAAAAAAAAAGGAAAGGCATTTTGGAAACATATTGTTCTAGCTGCAAATAAGACAGTTGCACAGTATGAGTTGTTTTGGAAGTGTCTGGCTTCCAGTGAGAAGTTGAAAGAGAAAAAACTTCAAGTTCAGGAAGCACTGGAGATCAAGAACTGCTGCAATGCTCCACGCTCCTTTTTTACTATTATTGTTTTATTTTCCCATGGAGAAGTGCTACCTTTATCTTCTCAAAATTCATGGTCTGCCTGAATGTCATCCCTCCTTTCCACTCTTTTTAACCAACAAACCCTCAGAAAAAACTCTGCACCAACTGCAAGTTCCTCGGATTCTTCTCTCAGATGGAACACAGTGAGAACACTTCCACTGCCCTCTGCCAAATAATTACAAGCTCTTTTCTCTTGTGTTCCACTAAGAAATACGAAGCTTTGTGGAAGTTTTCCTGAAAAGCACTGTCATCTCCAAACCCCAAAGAAAAGTACTCATAGCATCACTTCAGTACATTTTCCAGCGTTTAATACTAAATAATATTGCTGACATTCTTTGCTGTAATACTCATGTTACGAACATCACAAAGGCCAATTACCCACCTATACTATGTACTCAATGAAAATCTAGAGACTTCCCTCTTGTGGAACACTTGGTCGTGTAGGGACAGAATATACAACTGGAGCTTCTGGGAACAAGGTTTTGAGGGAAATATTTGGCTGAAAGAGAGGATATCATGAGACAGCTTTATGGGAAACCAGGAAGAATGGATTGTAAATCACTACCCAAATAGAGGAGGCACAGCTGTCTGGTTGTTTAGTCACAAATTGGATTCCCTACAGTGAACAGGACAGTGTAGGCTGTTCACTTGGACAGTATGGACACAGTACTTCAGCACTGTCACCAAGAAAGACCATTGGTAGCAGAAGTGAAAAAGGCTGATGCAGATGAGGTTAACAAATGTTAACAAGGCTCATACACACTGATCATCATGTTGGACTCCTTCCTAAACAAAAAGATTTAGGGAAAAGGTTAAATGTAACACTAGTAGCAAATCCTCCCCCACGGAGTGATTCATAAATGTTTTATCTACAGTGCAATCAATATTCCTGACATATGGTGACGCAGACTGTACAAAAGCTAATCTTAACATCATTTATCCTCCTTTTTTGACGTTAGGACCTGTTTTAAAAAAGCAAGGGTGTATTCTTTAGGTTTCTATTATTAATAATATATTTTATTAGTAGAAAAACAAGTCCAACTGTTGGACATGCACAATATTGAAATAGTGCAGTGGTAGCAGATCATCAAGCCCTTGTACATCCTTCCCACTTGCTATTTCGTGTGCTGGAATACAAGCATTGAAAGATGTGTTAGAAAACTATCCTCTTGAAATAGGGCTCTCCAGATCCTCCCTTCCAATTGCACAGGCCCCAACCTCACTAAACCCACTAGGAGACGCAAGTTTGACAAAACAAATATATTTGTAAATGTATTTAGGCCCTTCACAAGTACAAAACTTAACCAACATTTCTCCACTACCAGCACAACAAATATGCCTTAACAGAGAACAATGAAATCCGATGCTTGTAATTGTGGGGACCTTTTATCAGGTGCATTGAGTGCTCTCAGGGTGAAATGCAGGTGAAACTAAGCAACTACCAGAAAGAATCAACATACACAAGTAAAGGACAGAAGTTCCCCAGTTATCAGGGAGAGAGTATTTCTCAGAAGATAATCTCTGCATTTTGAATATCTTAAGCCAGACCCTCAAGGATTCCTGCAACATTTTCCAAAGAAAAACTTGTGTGCTTTCACAAATCTGCTGGATACCAAAACCCATGAACTCAGAGACAGTGCTTCTGTGAGAGAAAAACCTCCCCACCTTCCCCTTGATGTATCTCTTCCTCAGACTCTTCTTTTTCTTACTGTTCCTTCCTTTAACTTTCCCTTTGAGATGGTCTGAATACAACTAATGTGATAAGACAATGAGCTCAACTTGTATTTAGCTTTGAAGACTTCTGCTTCTATTTCAGACCTCAAAAAGGACTCACATGCCCAAAACCTCATCTAATTTTGCCAGTGATACAAGCTGGTCTAATAAAAGATAGTGCTTTCAGCAAGAAAATCTGTCTTGATTAAGTCTTTAGGCTGTCATAACAACAGCACCACCATTATTTTTCATGTGACACAGTCAATCAGTAGATATTTTTTGTCTTTCCATAAGTGATCCATAAAGCTAAAATAAACTAGGCACTGGGGTTTTTTTTAGACTGATGGCTCAGAGAAAGAAGGAGAGAGAAATACAAATAGTACTCCAACCAGCAGAGCCATAATTCAGACAGAAAGTGTGTGAGGGAAAGGAAGGGGCAGATGTGGGGGAACTTGTGGTTCCAGAAGACATATACGAACATCTGAAATAAAAAATTAAATTCAGAACCACAGTATGGTGATAACAGACAGATATATTCAACCAATGACAACTAAAGGTCAAATAACCTCATGAATTAAATCAATATTATTTGTGGGAAACTTATAATGTTGAATTGAACTGGTTGTTACTCTTAATCAAACACTGAGGTTGAATACTTTTGCTTCCAGATTTCTTTTTATTCCTTTTAAAGACTCACAGCTATAAGGATTGTCTTTTTGAGAAGAAACAGAAGAGAAAAAAAACCAGATGTAACAAGAGAAGGATATAATTTGCTAAACAAATACAGGGCTGAATATAAGCATAGAGTGAAAACAGACATAAGCAAAATAAGGAGTCAGGAGTTTTTGAATAAGCACACTGAGGAAAAGGAAAACGGAAGAAATAAAAGAGATGCAAATATTTTTACTAGATGTCCAAAAAGGGAAAAAAAAATTGGTGACTCTTAGAAACATGATCTAGATCAAAAGTACCTGTGAAGAGACAGAGGGGAATGATATACAACTTGATCAACAAGAGAGGAAGATGATTCCTGTGGCAGCATTGTAACCTCCACAAAAGACCATACAGCAAAAAAAAAAAGAAAAAAAACCAGAACCACTAGCTTTAATAAGTATGCATCAGAAACAGAAATTCAAGAAGGCTGATTTTTGTTCACTGTTTACACATAATTTCTGTTACAAAATGTTAAAATTTAATCTCAAACTGCAGCATTTATTATAAAACTCAGCTTCTAAATGTGATAACTGTTCCATATATTCAGATTAGTTTACTTTATTAAATGCCTGATCTGCTAAAGGTAAAGCAAACATTGTCACATCAAACTTTTTTCACTGACTACTGTATTGCTTTCACGGAGTAACAGCAACCTGTTTCCAAGTATGTATTTCCTTGAAAAAGATGTCTATTTAAAGAAATGAGTGGGGTGATCCTCACATATATTTTCAGACTTCCCTCTTGGATCCATCAGAGTTTTAGTCATACAATCATTCTTCAGCCTTCTCTAAGGACAGTTATAACAACCAGACATCTGAATTTCAGCATAAGCATTTATCTCTGCTGAGCATCAGCTTCTAATTCCAGGTGCAATTATACTCAATTGTCAGTGTTATAAAATGTGGATAAGTCAAGAATGCCTGTTACAGTGCTCCCCTCCATAAAGATGTGGAACTCTCAACAAAAGCTTTGAGATGTGCATTACCTATTGTATCTAATTTGTGCTCCTCCTCAGGATATTTGAAACATAAGTCCTGAGCTCCCCAACACCATCTGAGAAGCAGAAAGGATGTTTAGAAAAAGACACTGAACTGAGTAGTGAGAACATAGTATGGTGACAAAATTTTCTGCATTAGTGTTCCTCTGCAAGATAATGCTCCTCAGCTACCCTGTTGGGGTTTCCTTTCACTGTTTCACAGTGACCGTTTTCTTTGATCTTGTTCCTTCTCACAAATTACTTTGAACTGAGGAGCTTACTTTCTTTGCTCATTTATATTTCAAAATACAAATCATGCTTACTAAATCTCTTGTATCCCGTTTACTTTTTTAAAGTTTACATTTTTCCTCTTAAAAAAACCCAACAAAACAAACAAACAAACAAACAAAAACCCCCAAACATGAAAAACATACAAAATACCTCAGCCTTAATGCCATGAGTCCAATTCTCCTGGAGCTTGGATAATCAGCAGGAGAGGTCCTGCTGAAATGTACAGAACTGAGATAAACACAACAGTGGCTTAATACAAACCACTTCATTTTTTTCTCAAGAGACCCAACAATTGCTAAAGATAACAGGCATGTTGCAGAAAAACATCTTATTTCCTAAAATGATGCTGTTATTTCTTGCATTCTGGTCTTTCTCTGCTAATAGTCTACTTATGGAAGTATTTTCCATAAGAATTCCTGTTGGATTTTCTGGTCATGCTTTTAATTTTCTGTTCATGTAATCATATTAATGAATTACTTGGGCAGCAGCTTTCCTTCTCAAGAATGAGGTGTCAACTGAGTTCATTTGTAATCTGAAATATGTGCACCTAGCAACCAAGCTTAAAAAATGCTGTATTCAAATTCCAAACTGTGTATTCATTACTTCCAGAATTCAGCAATTGTATCAGCTCATACAGAAGTGAAAAGTCTGACTGCATGATGTCAGTGTAAAACAAAATTATTTTGGCAAATTTTGTATTCAAATTCAGACAATTTTTTATAAACTTTTCACTTTAAGTACTCTCATAAAAAAAAAAAGGAAAAGAAAGAAAACAACAAAGAAAATATCAATTCTTTGGTTTTTAATATCTCTATTAATGCTGAACATCTATATGTTGGACAGACTTGTAATTTAATATTTATAGAATTAAAGTAAAATTTAATAGTTCTGTAAATATAGTAAATTTTCTACTATGCATCATTTATTATTTATAATCATTTATATCTTTAAACTGTGCATACAACCAAAATAATTCAGGTCAGGTAACATGGTAAAATCCTTTATTAGCTAAAAATCATTTATGTATGAGCTCTTTCTTGATTGACACACGTTAAAACAATTATTGTACAAAAGATTTTCTCCTTGCTCATTGAATTTCCTGTTTGTAGTAAGACTACTGTGCTTAGGAAACCAAGCCACAATAGGGAATTCCCTGGGGTTTTTTTGTTTGTTTGTTTTTGGTTTTTTTTTTTGGGGGGGGGGGGGGTTGGTTTGTTTGTTTGTTTGTTGGTTGGTTGGTTGGTTTTTTGTTTTTTTTTTAAAAAA
The DNA here is from genome assembly GCA_017589585.1 of Phylloscopus whistleri. Lineage (NCBI taxonomy): Eukaryota > Metazoa > Chordata > Aves > Passeriformes > Phylloscopidae > Phylloscopus > Phylloscopus whistleri. The sequence continues at coordinate 8,990,980 of JADMLD010000757.1, forward strand.
GGCAGATGTAGGTTTTGGGTTTTTTTGCAAGTGGTGTCTGCTCAAACAGGAATAATGTGGCCTCAGATGAAAATACCATTACACTAAGTCAGTGATTTGCAGTGGAAATCTACTGCAAATACAAGAGGAAAAAAAAAGTAGCCTGCAATGGAGTATGTCCTCACTCTCAAAATTCATCACTTTCTGTTCTAAACTGAATTATTAGTAATACTTGCAGAAAAGACTTCTAAGTTACAGCTTTCTTACCTTCATTTTGATGAATTTGTTGGCATAAACAGGAGTCTTACATAAAAATAAGGCTCGTGGACTAAAATTGGAAAACATTTGCACCACCAGCATATTTAGGTACTAGCATTTGCACAGTTGCCATGCCATTCCTGTTTCTAACCATGAGCAAACATTGCAAGAATGCTTTCACCAATTAGATTATATTTCTTATTTGAAATATGACTAAAGATTCAGCTCTGTTGATGGGTGCAGACAGTTCACCACTGTCAGGTTCCTACCTGGCTCTGTGAGACTTTTTCTCTAGAAGGGTGTTGTGCTTCTGCTAATAAAGTCTTCTGGAGAGCAGCGCTTAGACACAGTCATTTATCCAACTGTTCTGCTTTCAGACCAGAGAAGAATCAAAAACTTGCCACACAGACTATGAGCAGAGCAATCATATACCAGTTCCCATCTGTTTATCTGGAGATATTATTTTATGTTTCTACAGTGACAGGAGATGTTTTATGCAATGTTCATGTTTGGGGCTTTCACCCCACATTTGGCAAAGCATTAAAATGGAGAATGGGTAAAATAATATTTTAAGTACAATAGGAAAATACTAGGAAAACAGGAACATAGTCAAATAGTATCGTAACTTCAATAAGGACATTTGTATAAGCATAATAAAAAATAAGACTCATGAGGCCAATAAAGCTGGAAAGATGGAGAATCCTTGCAAAAATGTAGTTCCTTAAACTAGCAAATCTGATATGGACTTAGTTTTTATAACACTGCTCAATTTTACACAAATAAATGAAGTTCTGGCAATATTTTTCACCTAGCCATGGGTGACTTTCCACCTTCAGCCCACTATTTGTATCATGTACACTTATCATCTGATTGAAAAAACAGTTTAAGTTATATATTAGTGGTAGTAAGTTTTGGTGTGAAGCTATAATTTACCACTAAAATGAGCTTGAATGTAACTTTTTCCCAATTGATCTCTGCTCCAATTTAATAGCTCTTTTCAGCAGATGGCATTTTTAGAAAACAACCAGATTCCAACTGTTTCTACCAAAAGAAGGTCTGGATTCAAGGAAAAAAAAAAAAAAAGGGTTTTGCTAAATGCCAGTTACTACTAACTCCAGATCTGGTAATTTAAGCTGAACTCGGTTGACTTGGATGAAACAGCAAATTTATTTACAGGCAAGAAAGAATTCTCACAACTCCCTGCTCCCCAGCTGGCTGTTAGCTACTAAAATAGGGTCAGTGCTCTGGTGAATGGTTCTCCACAGGAGGGAAAGGGAAGTAAAATGAGAAAGAATTATATAAATTTCTGGCAAAAGCCTTCAAAAAAAAAAAAAACAACCTGAAATTTAACATACAGAGGTATAATGGCTGGAGCAAAGTTTGCTACAGCTTATTTGTAAATTATATCAGACAATAGTAATGTGAACCTAGATTTAATAACAGTGTCTACACACTGAAAACACAGGTGTGCTGGTTGACACCAGGAAACCAATGGACTTAACAGTGTAATAAAAAGTACACAAAATACAGATGAGGATGTATGTTCTGCAGTAACAACTCCACTGCAAGTAAATGCTTCAATATGTCCTAGAAACTTTGGAAATTAACAGTGTCCTCTGCATAAAAATTACCTATTAATCTTGTAATAAGAGCTTTGTGCTTATTTTGCTGAAGAAATAATTTGAGCATTTAATCAAGTATGTGAAGTGTTAAAATGCTATATTGAAACACTCTTTATTGGCAATTTGAGCAGCATGTATTACCAGTTTTCTCCTTCTGGGCTAAACACTACTTTACTTATAAGGTGAATGAGTGGTACTTGTGGACCCATCAGTTGAATAGCCCTGTGATCATAAGATCAGAGATTTTCCAGTTATTTGAGTCACATTAGTAACAGCTCAGCTAATTAGCAATTTTAAAAGGATCAACTCACTAACAAATTAAAAGAAGTATCTGTATACAAAGAGAGATTGTTCGATTTGGCTCCAGTCTTGATAGTAATAAATAAAAGCATCTATTGTGTGAAAGCAGGGAAATGTCTCATCTGTGGTGATAGGGATTCATTTTGGATGACACAGCCACAGTTTCTATTTTCTCAGTGTTTTGTGGGGTATGTTTTGGTTTCTGCTTATTGAGAGTGAAATTTAAGGTCAGAGGCTAAATGATGTCAAAATGCCTTCCAATCATTTGATGTGACAAGGTAGCTGAGCTGTTCAGGATGTGTCCCGAACACCACAAATATGTGGCAATGTTTAAGGGAACACTGTTGGTGGACTTACTGTTTCTGCTTGCAGATAATTTTTCAAAAGTAAAGTTAACAAGGACATCTTTGAAAATATTGCCATTCTGCCATTCTCCTCTAAAACTGGAAATGCTTTTATTCTTAAACAAAGAGACTGCAATAGAAAAAGTGATTCTAGAGGCATTGGCTGAATGCCCTGTTGCCCCAAGCACTGTGATGTCTTTTATGGATGCTATGAAACATTTCAGTTTGCCTTGGATTAGGACACTGGCAGTACAGAGCATGTGATCCCAGCCTCAGCAAAGCATTCTTTCTCTTTGGGATACAGCTATGGAGTGATTTTTCCTAGGAGATTAGATGAAACTAGCCTGGGCATCTGCAATACTTTTTTCTTTCACATAATGGAAAGCTTTTAATCAGAAATGCGACACAAGCCAGTAACAGGAGCCCTCTTGGTTTTCTCAAAGCAAAAGCAAAGACATCAAACAAAATAAAAAACTCCAATGACCTTAAACTAGTACCCTAAATATGCAGCAGAGACTTCTTATTACTGGGAGAAAACAAGGAACCACAGTTACAAAAAAAAAAACGTTGTTACTGCAAGTTTAGAAAGTATTCTAAAGCAAGCTACTTGCTGGCATAACATTATCCTTGTATCATAACTGAAAAAAAAAAGTTAAAATTACTTCAGAATTGCTAGTCTGAACATATCAGGAGTACTGTGAACACAGTGCTCTGACTTCCAGGGGGCTGCTATGAGGCACTTTGGAAAGAATAGTTGGCCAAAGCCACAGGGCTTTAGTCTGTGACTATGAAGTCAAAAGATTTTGTAAGTGAATGCCAGGACAGGATGCATAGACTGTAGCTCAGCAATTTCTGAGAGGAAGATTATGAAAATACATTGCTTTTAATGTATTAAAAGCTCTGGTGACCTTTCATGCAAAAAGCTCTGTCATGATCTCTCATCTCCTGAGATGAAGCCTTTCTGTTGTTGTTTCATACTGAACACAGTAGCCCACTGCTGCCATAAGTAACACCACACCAAAAAAAGTAAAATTTTGGCTGGTGGATCTCCAAGGATTGATTTTAAACTGCCCAGAAAGAGTCTAAGGATAAATTAAGAGTCCTGTAGGTTTTGATTGTAATTGAAATTATATACAGTTATACATATTCTGCTAAGATAGTTTCTTATAGGGGTGGAGTTTTATTTTTCTCAGTTGAAGCATTTCTATACAATATGTTAGATAAACCACAAAAAAATAAAAGCAAATAAAGGAAAGGTATTAGCACAAAGAAAGGTCTTGTAGGAAAAGTATGAGTTTAATACAAGCAACCTAAACGCTGATGTTCATGTGCTGGTGGTCTGAGGCATGAAGTGTTGGAGAAAAGGTTTGGAGAAATTGATACGGTTTTCAAGCAAGAGAAGAAGGAAAGTATATACAACATTTAAAATAAAAACAGTGTCATAAGTATTTAACTCAAAGTCATGAACAGCTGAAGCTAAATGGATTTTTTTTTAAAATAAAGAACATAACTGAAGATTAAAAGAAAATTAGTGCTTATCAGAAAATGCAAAATCATAAATAATCATATCATTACCATGCAATCAAGAAACTAAAAGCAACCATAAAAAGTCTGGTTTTCATATTAAAAATTATCAAAAGGAATAATTTTAATTGTAACTAGTGACCCATACTCAGGGGAAAAAAAAGTCACAAAAATTAAATTCAAAACATATAAAACATTGCTTTTCTCTTTCCCGTGTCTCTAACTTATTTTACACCAGCTTTACAAGGTAGAATTTACAAGCATGAGCACACTAAGAACCCAAAAGGATAAGTGCAAATAAACAGACCCTACTACACTATTTACATCATGACTTGCTAAAAATCCTTTGCTCATTTATCAATGCCTTTGCAGCCCAGAAGAGCTGCATAGGTCAACACTAAACAGGAGAGATGATGGTTTTCCCTAAACCATCTGATACAGCTGTGGCAAGCAGACCTGACTGGCTCCAGCTGATGCAGGCTGCACCTGACTGGGCCCTGCAGGAAGCAGCTGGAAATCATTCCTGATTCTAGTTCCAGGTGGGTTTACTAAAGTCTCATACCTTCCTCACCCTGCCAGATCAGTGTAAAATGAACAAGCCTAAATTCTGTCCTTGAGAGTCCCTGGAGTTTCAGAAAATTTAAAACAATATCTTCACTTTCATCTGAATATGTGACAGCAAAATTGAAATGTATATAACACATAGTTTTCCAAAGATGAGGTCCCCAGAACTGATCACTCAGCAGTAGAGTGCATCGGGGCTAAGTATTCAGGTCCCACATTCCCAAGTAGTTTGGCTGAATGTGTACTGAAATGCTAAATGCTTGCTGTTGTTTTCTGTAATATGCAAGGGCCAGTTGGCTGGCATGTAGAACAGTTAAGCCTTTATTGTTGCTAGACTTAACATTTTCAGCAAGGTTGAATAAAGCTATTATCAGTGAGACTTCCATCTGTTGTTTCAGGAATATAGCACGGGGCTTTTTAAGCAAATGCAGAGACCTATGCGCATTGCTGAAGCTGAGCCCAAAACAAAGGTACCAGAAACACTAAGCCACCTAAGAACATGCAAAATTAAGGGTCTTGTCTGCTTCTGTACCACTTGTTCACAGCAACCTGTCTCCATAGATTTTCATGCAATACCAGCTAGGAGGTAGACGACTTTGTTTCCATCAGGCATTCATCAAAAAATATCCCTTGAAGATGCAAATCAGTACATCTGGTCACCAGGAAAGTATATTTCACTACTGAGATAAATACTTCAGGGGGGTATAATAGCAGCTGCTTTTACCTGGCACTGAACACTGCTTATTTATTTAAAATATAATTATAACTATGCCTTTATATTGTAGTATTCCCAATGATTACAATCCAGACTACAGTATAACAGCACTGCATGCTGTAGAAATAAAGAAATAAAACATTATTTTTTCCTCAGATTCGTAGAATTCAGTACTAGATTGGCAAATAAAAAAGGACAGAGCAATGAAGATCATCCTATAAGAACTAGAAAAATTGAAATATTTGTTATAAACATTTTAAAGCATTATTGTTAAACAGCCCTTAGATTTTATTTCCCTACTTTTCTCCTCAAAGTAATTGCTATTGTTTTCCTTCAGACATAGCTGAGGTGAAACAAGTCTTACTGCTGAGTTCAGGTAATGCATCATGGTTAATTTGGATGGTTTGGATTTTCTTATCTAATTTCACCATCCCTATGTTATTCATGCAGATTTAATGAAAAAAAAAATCAGGGTGGGGTTACTTATACCTCTTTCACTTCTTCCATAGAGATTTGCTCTTCCACAGTTGAAGACTCCCTAACTCTATTAAAAGTACACATGTTTCAGCTGTGAAATGTGTAGGAGGTGGCCAAATATTTAACTTTGCTGGAAAAAAAAATTTGCAGTGGTGAAGCTGCTAATTTTGTCAGAGAGAAATGCTCTTCAATGAATTAATGTCCTTATATAATACTGACCTTAAAGCATCTAAAGAGCAGCTCCTTTTAAGCTTTCTTTTTGGAATTCATCACAGCTATCACAGGTGGTCTGTGACATTATCTGTTTCAGAAACAGGTGAGTGTAGCAAATATTTCCTACTATTCTATTATATTGAGGAGTTTGGCCCAATGATCCTGATGGATTCCTTCCAACTCAGTATATTCTATCTTCTTGTCTTTGTCATATGGGTTCTCTAGTTTAAAAGCATTTGCTGCTCCTAAGCTTTGATATTAAATGCCCTTTGGTATAAAAATACGTAACAATATTGGGTCAGGCAACTTGCTTGGTTTTTAATAGCTGTTTTAAAACATGAAGACTTTAAAACACAATTTTAAGATAAAAATTTATAAAATTAAATTATTTCAAAAAATATCTATATCACACCACATCAGATGTACTCATTACTTAAACACACACAAAACCACACATATATATATATATGACTTCTCTTTTAGAAATTGTGATGGAAAATTTTACCATGTAAATCTAAGAAGGGAAATACTTGGACATACAATACTTGGATCCAAATTTTGATATTTCCTAAGGAGCAAAACCACATGAAAAAAAATATGCCTCTTAGCATTTCATGCCAAGAGGTCTGTGTTTACTCTCAAAATGTGTCCTTGAAGTTGTAATTCATTCTGCATTTTCTCTAACATAAAGAGGAGCAACTACATTGGAATCCATCACATCTTATGCAAACTGCAGCAATGAGAAAGGAATAATCATACATTCAGGCAAATCATCCTTTAGCCCATGTACAAGGAAATCAGAGAGAGAGACCAAAAAAAAAAAAAAAAAAGGTGGAATAATCCATTTACTCTCAGATAGGAAAACATACAGTAAGTTCTCATTTGTTTATGTGCCTCAAATTGGTCCCTAAAAATGTCCATCTAGTACAAACCATACTTTCTTTAGAAAAACAATCTATGAGTACAGTTATTAATGGCAAATGCTTCCAAACGTTTTGCCAAGTCACCACCCAAGACAAAATGCCATTCTATCCCCAAGCTCATGTAAAACCAAATGCAAGCTGCACACCATTCCTGTGGTCTGCAAAAACAAGACAGAATGCAAAACAAAATACTGGGTTACAAAAGAATGAGAAAAATTATGGTTAGGCAGGCTCACAAGAGGCTTGATAATATATTTGCTACAGAGCAGAAAATCCTGTTGTTTCTAGAGCTTTCTGCAGTACTTGTTAATGGGCTGGTTTGCTTTTTTGGGCTGGATTTTGTTATTCTTTTAGGACACCTATGTGTAGGTGTCCTAAAACAATAACAAAAGAGGCACGTGCATGATAAAAACACCCTTTTGGTTCCCTCTCCTGTAACCTGCAGTCTCTGCTTTCCACCTACTTGTCCACCTGTCTTGTTGCAGACTGGTCACACCTTATTTCACTCTTTTAAGTTTCAAGGTCTGTGCAGTCTCATGTCTTTCACAGGCAGGAAGCAGTTAATAGATGTGACAATTAAAACAGTATGACTTAAAATAATGAGGCATGTTTATATGAACTGCAAAGTGAGGTTGAAGTGGTGTTGCTACAGAGGTGCAGCTATAACCAAGCTGTGAGTAGGTACTGGGATCCTAGAATACAGAAATCTAGCATTTAAAGAGAGAAAAAAAATTGTATGGCTGTTCTTTTATTTCCTTTGGTGCCTAATGGAAGGAAAGGCAGAAAGATTGAAATAAGCATGTGGTGGGTGTTGGATACCATGAGAAATGACTTCTCTTAATTTTCAGCAACTGCATCTCTCATTCTGTGACAAAGCTGCAAATCACAGTCAATAGTGGAGGAAAAATCCAACATTTGTCACTTTTAATTATTACAGGTCAACTTTAGGAAATGAGAGTATAGAAAAAAACAGAGACTAGCATTTTGATCATCTTGCAGCAGAAACATAAACTGACTGTCTTAACTGTACAAAAAGTGAGATTGACTGCTACATAGAGCTTAGTGAAATTCCAAATCAGTAGTAACTGTCATTTTCACCAAATATTTTCATCGTCTCCTATTTTGTGATTTGTTGGGGTTTTTTTCATTCTCACTTGCTGAATTTGGTTTACTGCAGAAGTTGAAAGGCCTAATCAGAAACAAGGCTCCAGGACAGTAGTGCCCACCCAAACACACGTTGCTCTCACAATCAGAAACAAAATATTACAAATAGACATGGCAGATAACAGGAAAAGCAAGAAAGAAAAAAACCAGCTGTTATTCTAAGACCCAGTAAGTAATTACATTGTCCAGTACAGTAAATGAAAGCCTTTATTTTAATTTTAATTAAATATCTTTAAGAGCTACTTTTGAATGTTCTATCTCTCACTACTTGATACCCTCTCTCCCATAATCTCCTTCACTCCCGACTTGCAAACCCAAGTGTGATTTAAAGAAATGTGTGAAGTAGAAAAAGCCATAGGATATTTATGACAGCTGGATTTTGAATAGATTAAAGGAGGGAGGAATGCAGAAGCCACAAAAAAAACCCTTCAGTAGGCTGGAGTGCAATAAACTTCAGCCTACAGTAACTGAATAATTTCTGCTCTTTCAACCCCTGGGGGTTTGTCTTTGTTTTGAAAACTATTGTTATCATTCTTTATAATATTCTTCAAAATCTTTGGGCCTCTGTATATGCCAGCCTTGACCAGTTTGCTTGGCACACAATCTTCTCCTCACACTTTTCAAACATCCATGAGAGTACACAAAGCTTCCCCATGGATTTGGCACTATCCCTAAGAGATGCAACCTGACTTTTATAACAGGCAGCTCAGGCAGCGGCTGGGAACAATCTGTGCTTCGAAACAGAAGAACTGAGAAAGATGAAATTAACATGAATCCAACTGCAATTCTGACACTTTTAGAACTGTGTTACCCTTTTTCCAACATCTCCTATGACATCTCAGTCCCCTACACAGTGTGCCCCACTGGCTGAGAAGGCAGCACAATGCATCCAGTGGATACTGTCAGGAACAAGCTGTGCATTCTCAAGTTTATAAAAAATGCTGTTAGTAACACAGCTCTACCTTTAAAAGAAAGCAAAGCAACACAATAGAGATAGGCCCATTTCTTTAAGAAATTATAAATCAGACTTATAAAAATACGGATTTGAAATTAATTCATAGTTAAGGAGTTACTTTTGATGAGGTTTTTGCATAATCAGAAATATGATCGAGACACATTTTGCAGGTTTTGGGGGGATAGAGGATTAGATATAGCCTATGTAATAATTTATCTCTAGGAGCTGTACTTTGGCAAGATAACAAGCAAAAAGAAATATCTGGCAGAAATTGGGAGGGGAAAATTCTGTTCTTCTACAAAAGTACTTTTTATAAATACAAAAACTCTGAGGTAATAGGAAGTCTTTCCTAATTATCTACCTTCCCTAGAAATGAATGTGCTTCTTGATAGTTACATGTGATATAAAGTAGAATTATTAGTTGCTAGCATCAATATCATCAGTGATCTTAGATGGGAACATTTACAGACTAAAACATTAGGCCACTATTCAAGAACTGGTTTGGCATTGGAGAGCAGACGGTGAACTTCTGTATATTCTTTTGTAGTTATTATTATTTTCCTTTCCTTTTCTGTCCTATGAAAGTGTACTTATCCAAACCTGTGAGTTTTACCTTTTTGCTGATTCTCTGCCCCATTCCATTGGGGGGAGTGAGCAAGTGGTTATGTGGTGTTTTAGCTTCAAGACTGACTTAAACCGATGGCAGAATCCTTTGTCTCTTCTTTAATCACAGAATAATACAGACACCTTTTGGGATGCTCAAGCAAATTGCACCCTGAGGTGCAAAAGGCCCATAAAAACATCCTGTCAAAAGTTCTATACTAGTAAGATAATTCTTTGACACAGAAATTGTTGAATCTTTGTTCTCAAGAAAGTATTATTTCATTAGCACTTAGTAACATCTCAAAAGGACCACTGTAAATAATTTTATTCACAGAGGATGAAAATATCCCAGGAACCTTACAGATGTCCTCCTTTAAGATTGTTTTACAAGCATCTTTTCTTGGTCCCTCTTGACAAGCATCTTGACTTTCTGGCACGATCTGTTACAACTGCAACAGAATTTCTTCACTGAGATTCCTCCATTTTCACAATTTTGTTTTTGTTTGTTTTGTTTTGTTTTGTTTAACTTGGACAGGCAGAAAGTTGTTTTGCAGCTAGGCTGCCTAGTTGCCATCTTGCTTAACAGTATTGAGAGCAAATAAACTCAAACCTTCCTAATCTCTCCTGGCCTTTTTTCAGCACCTCGTGCTTCGGGCTGTGTGCCACAGGCTTGTGGCAAACTTTCTGTTTGCTCATCTCAGAAAATGTTTCACTACACTGTCTCTTGCTGGGCCTTGCAGTTCACACATCTTTTGGAGCCATCTGATGTCACAAGGAGCAAATTTGCTCTTGAGACATCTGTCCCGGTTAAGCTCCAGAACTGAGATACTGCATTGTTCATTCAGAGTTGATAATAATCCTTTAGTGACATTTGAAGCCTTGCAGGTCTGTTTTCTACTTAGTTTGTACTTTAACCTCATAATGCAGTGGGTGGGGGCCTGGGAATCTCACCAGAATGTTGCAGTCACTTTCCCTGTTTCCCATGCTGTGTTACAACGTGCAGGTTGTGTTCAGCACAGAGTTGGAGTCATTCTGCAGCTACTCACTGACCATGTCACTTCTACAGAAGAGGATGAAGTCCTTCTTTTACAAGCTGTGCATTGTGATTTGAGGCAACAGTCTCCTCTTCTGATGCTCCCGCCTCAAGCAGGATTTTTAAGAATTCTGCAGCATCAAGTGCTAAACATATTTAGTTACCAGTCAGTTGATCAGGAGAAACTACAAATTTTGTTAAAAATACCCCTGTGCTTAACAAAAAGCTGTTTAGTGCATTTTCCAACATCATTGGTTGAGATGATGACTTCCTGAACACTTGGGGAAAAATATTTTCAAATTAAATTGATTTTGAAAAAAAGATTATTCTTGAACAAATGTGCATTTTTATTACCTAAATTAGTATACTGAGTGTTAGCAAAAGAAAGGAGATTTAAATTAGCTAATTGGCTAGCATGATTTAAAATGTAAAGATTTGGACTAAAACTAACAGCCAATAACTGCCCGAATCTCTTTACAAAAATGAACTCAGTGGGAAAAATAGATCCCTTTAAAATGTGAGGAAATGTTTGCTGTGGCTTGATGTGTTTTAGTCTTTTCCCATTTGTTCCAACCTTAGTGAAAATAATAAAAAGGTACAGCTAAAGAAAATGCATTTTATTCTGAGACATGGAACTGAAATAAATCCCAACCACAAAACCAAGACATTTGAAAAATCCAGGTTAACATGTAGAATTTAAAGGGAACAGAAAATTTTACTTCTGGGAGAAACATATAATTCATTGAAAAGGAGGATATCTATGCAGAACATAATTTCCAGGGAAGCCCCATTAGTACTTTTCCAAACTACCTCTTTATATATTACAAACATAAGATCCGATATAATCTTTTAATTTTAAATGTGAAAGCATGCTGGGGAAAGACATGTCCTAATCTTAGACATGGACATAGGTGTTTTTGCTTTCTTTCTCAAGTGTATATACATAAAGATAAGAACACAAACTAATAATACTACCAGTATAGCTGAGGTTCTGTGTTATATTCTAGATAGCCAGATTTGTTTATGGAGGAAATAGGGGCAGTACTTAAGGCCAAATACATCCTTATTACATTGTTTTTGAAGTCAATGGCATCTGATACTGCCACCAACTAACTCACAAAACCCCAAAAACTTTTGCTTGGTTATAGCTAGTTTCCTTGAAATATGAGGTCCTGAAGACACAGAGTTTTGTATCTGGGAGGAGGTGGTCCTGACTATGAGCAAACTATTAGGTGAAAAAAATTTTTTTTTCAATTTCTGCTGGAGTTTTCTTCAACTCACTGAAAAGCAGAACACAACTTTAATAAAACAGTATGAATATTCAAATAGTATGAGTTATTTCATGAACAAAAAAATCACTCACATAGTTTCCTGGACTAAAGGCAGTACTTTTGAGAACAGAGCAAGCTAAATACAGATTCATGATGTTAATTCTGGTCTAAAGACGTATTAGACCTGTGCTGCACTTGAAGAACAATGTGTTTAACTGAGTATGTTTCAGCCTTTCAAAATATAGATTTTATATCAGTGTTCTGTACTTCCTCAGTGGTAAAACTCAGCTCCTGTGATCTTTTACCTTAAGCTTTTACAGAGAATATATCAAATAAAGTCATCCTTTGTACTGGAACCAGACCAGATATATTGACAGTAATTATTCTCTAACTACAGACATGGCAGTCTTTTGAATGAACAATCTTGAGGTGAACTGGACTGCCAGCCAGCAACAGCTGCTTCAGACACAGCAACTCTACAGCTTTGTAAGATCTTGGTATTGTGGATTTATAGAACAGATTCACAATGGAGACATTTCTAATTGTCAAGTTTAACTCTGTGTGGAAGGCTGTAATTGTTTAATAAATAGTCCTAGATTTATTGGCATTCACTCTTACTGTTTGGTAGACTTCGAGAGAGAAAAGCAGCGTAAGACATGGGTGTCTCAGATTGCAGACTGACTACTATGAGCAGAGCCTTAGAAAGCTGAGACTGTTCAGCCTGTGGAAGAGAAGGGTTGGAGGGATCCTTCATCCATAAATACCCAATGGGAGGGGATGAAGAAGACTTCTTCAGAAGATGCGAGGGAACTCAGTGGTTCCCTGGGAAAGGATGAGAGTCAATGGGCACAAACTGAAAGACAAGAAAATCCATGTGAACATAAGGAAACATGTTTTCATTGTCAGAATGGTCAAACACCTGAGCAGGTTGCTCAGGGAGGTCATGAATTCTCCATCCTTGGACATACTCAAAACTCACCTGGCCTTGGTTTTGGGCAGCTGGCTCAGGGTGGCCTTTCCTGGCCAGGGATTTGGACTGGATGACCTCCTGAGGTCCTGCCCACCAAAGTCACTGAGAAGGGTGTGACTAGGGAAGGAACACTTTCTCCCCAGATAAGCACTCCTGCAAAATATTTATGGTAAGACACAATTCAAAGCAATTAACTGATCATATACGAAGCATTGTTCCCGAACTAGGAGGCTGGTAGTCAAAACGTGCGTCGAAAAAATTTTAATTGTTTGACTTCTGTCAATGTCTCCATGTGCCTCTCACGAGCAGCCCGACGGGGCCCAGCAGGACGCTGCGGGCCGGGAGCCTCCCGCCGCGCGGTGCGTCCCGTCAGGAACGGCGGCCGCCTCACGGGGCCGCGGAGCCGCCTCGCGCCGCGGAGCCGCCTTCCCCGCGCCCGCGCCCGCGCCCGTGCCCGTGCCCGCGCCAGGCCGGGGCTGCCGGCCCTCCCCGGGGGAGGCGGCGCAGCCCGCATCCTCCTGCGGGAGCGGGGCCGCGGCAGCGCCGGCAGGAGGAACCGGCGCTGCCCTCCCCGCTCCGCTCCCCTCCCCTCCCCGCTCCCCTCCCCGCTCCGCTTCCCTCCTCTCCTCCTCCCTGCTCACCGCCCCCGTCCCTCCTCCCTGCCGGTGCTGGCGGCGGCTCCTCCTCCCGCGTGTGACCCGGTGCCGCATGTGAGCGAGGAGGAGCGGCCGTGCGGCACGGGCCCCACTGTAGCGGCGGCAGGAGGAGGAGCGGGACCCGGCGTGCGGTTGTCTCCCCGCAGCCTCATCGCTGGGCCCCGCCGGCGCTCCCTATGCCCGTGTGGTGCTGCCGCTGCTCCCTGGCCGGTCACTTCAGGTGAGGCGGCGGCGGGGGGCGGTGGGGCGGCGCGGGAGCCGGGCCGCGGGGCGAGGAGCGGGGGCGCTGCGGGCAGGACGGAGACACCGGCGGGGCTGCGGCCTCCGCGGAGCTGCGGCGGCGAGCGCGGCGCTGCCCGGTCCCGCACGACCCCGCCGGGGAAGGGATGGCGGCGGCGGGGCCCGGGCGGGCGCGCCGTGACCTTGGGCAGCGGCGAGGCGCATCCGGGCCGGGGGCAGCCCGCGCCCGCTGATGCTCGGTGTCGCTCCGGGGTTCGCAGCGCTGCAGCGCCCGGGATGCTGGCCCTGAGCTTACCTGAACGAAATCCAACAGTCTGGCAGTGGTAAATTCTCTTCTCCATGTGTCAGCTTGAGACCAAATACAGATTCCTTTTATATAACGAGTTTTCTGTTAACCGCCCACCACAGTCCGTTTCTTTCTTTCCTCTTTTTTTTTTTCTTTTTTTTTTTTTTTCTTTTTTTTCCTGAAAGCACGCAGTGTATTCTAGCATCTTTCAAAACGGCTACCTGGAAAAGATACCATTTATTTTAACAACCTGCAGCAAATTACGAGTTGTTATCAAATTATTAGCTTTTTCAAATGGGAGAACAAGTATAATGTGTATGTTGCATTTTTTCTCTTAATGAGTTTTTTAAAAAAATAAAAAGCAGAATCATGGATCCACGTCTGTACATGTTTAGAATCTGGGCGATTGACAGAATATAATCCCCCAGGTTATTTGAGTGACCAGTGTAAGATAAATTAGGCACTAGTGTTGGAACTGACTCATCTTGTGCCCACTTGGATGTCTGCAGGACTAGAGCCATAGGTAATTGCGCCACGTCCCTACCGCTGCAAAGCTGTCTACTGTGAGTTTTATCAAGATAAAAACTGCTGGTACTTGGTGTCTTTCAGTGTTGTTCAGAGGTTAGGAAGGTGGTGGCCCTTAACTTCAGGTCTTGCTGGGTTCTGTCTGGCATGATGTTTTTTTCAAAGGAAGAACATGCTGCTGACATACACACAGCATTTTGTGTGCAGGTGTTCCTGTGCAAAGAACAAGAAACTGCACATTGTGTCCAGATGTTCCTGTGCAAAATTACCAGTTTGGTAGTTTGTGATATACTAAGCTACACAGAAGCAGCATTTTTATTGCTAAAAGATTCTTTTGTAGCCTACAGCATTGTGCATATATCTCTTAAAAGAAGTTTTGAAGTGTTTCTTTTGGTTTTATGTTCTATCAAGCACAGCGAGTATAATAAAGCCACATTAAATCATGCATGCTCCCCTTAAGGCTGTCTTTTGCAAAACATAAGGTAGTATTACCTTAGTCAACTTCGAGCCAAGGCTGGAAAATAAGATAGTCTACCTGCTTCTTTCTAAAAGCAGAAGTGGAAAAATCAGTATGATAATATCCCCTCTCTGACTCCTCGTGTTCATCTAACTCATGCTGTTTGGATGTTAGCTGTCTGCAAGAGCTAATGCACAGCTGTAATCAAACAGTAAACAAGTAATTTGCTTTTTTTTTTCTCTGTTGTGCTGCAGGAAATAGTGTTATCAAGTACTTTCCAAAATAAATGTAACCTCAGAATAGCTCCACACCCTTTTTAACAATGCCATTAGAGAGATGTGTTACAGAGTGTGCTACTGCTGTTGTTACTGCACGCCTCTGTCTCCAGTTTACTTCAGACTTCCCCATTGAGGAAAGGCTTTTGAAACAGAATCTTGGGTGCTGTGGGAGTTGAGGCAGTACATAGTGCACGTGGCTTCTTGAAGGCCCTGGGAATTGGATCAGCATCTTACAGTCTTGATCCTGTGGAGAAAATAATTGCAGAAATGCTAGAATAGCTTCAAGATGGGCAAAGTCTTAGGAAATAAATTAGTACTTTTATTTATTATTGATAATTAACCATGTTTATAAAGAGAAAAAAAATCAGAAATTTTTCTAAAAAAATATACTCCTGATGACAGGGGTATTTTTAATTAGAAATTGGTTGTCCTTACTTTACAAAAGACTTGACAAAATAACTGCAGTAACAAACTATTTTTTACTCTGTCTTTCTAGCTATACTGGTAGTTTGTGTGCTTCTTCAATCACCTGGAAAGGTTTCAGAAGGACTCCTAAATAATTAAACAGAAAACATTGTAAGACAAGTCTTTGTATTTTAGAAGCACATCTAGACAGTGAAGAGTACAAGAGAAACTTAAGTGTATTCTTCACAGAAAGAACTGAGAAATCTAGGAAAGTGACTAGTAGTGAAAGCAGTCTGCTGTGCAGGAGCTGGCCTGACTACATGGCAATTCCTTCTGTAAAAAACTTTTTAACAGTGGTAGGATGGGTTATGTCTAGGGCTTAAAGGGATCACTTCACAAGGATCATCCTCACACCACTGCCAACTTCAACCATCCTCACTTCTCTCTGAATGGAAGTTTGTTGAGGTGAAGTCCTGTGTGCTGCTCAGCCAGCAGGAAGGGATATGAACGCTGCTGTTGTACCTTAGCTGCTCCTTCAGGCTTTCTCTGGCCTTAATGTTGTTAATTGGCTAGGCACTGTGTATCTCCTCATTTGATAAGTGTAATGAGGAATGAGTTCTACTGTGTGTGGGATCAAAATAATGCTTGTGGTTATACTTTGGCTTTGTATAAACTGAGATTAGAAATCTGCACTTCTGCAGAGCCATCTGTGCCTTTTTGTTATCCTTCTGTAGACTTGATAGAAGAAAGTGGACTTTTAACAAAATCTTCTGTTAGAAAAGCTGTGCTGAAGAGTAAAATTGTGTGGATTGGATAAAACATATCTGTTTTGGTCTCGATTTTGCCAGTTTCATAGCTTTTAAAGTAAAACATCAAAAGCAACTATTTTTGAAGAGACTGTTCTGACAACAGTTCACTGTTTCATTTTAGTTTTCTCCCATCTGTCCTTCTTAATTAGAACTTACAGCAGCACTGAAGCCGAAGGACAGCTTTTGAATTCCTTTGTTCAGTACTTTGGTGACAGCCTTGGGAAGAAGATTAAAAGAATGCCTTTAATTGAAGAAACTGTTCTGCCTGGGGACTCCCTTCTTACTCTGCCTGTAGTAATAATAGGTGAGTTTTTTCACTTTTTTAAAGATTCACTGTCACTGCCATTGCCTTTATAGACCTGCTGCATGAAATAATTTATCATTAAGTAACTAATGCTTAGGACCCTTACAGTGAAGATGTTTATTAGAGTGATACAATTGTTATAATTAACAACAGTAGCATTATATTAAGGGACTTGTTGGAGTATATTTGAATTCAAATTGTGCTTTGAAGAAGTGAGCTGCATTATTTGGCAGCAGATATGGGAGTATTAATGGAAGAGCTGTATTGATTCTAGTGTTGATAACATAGGGTTTGATTAATGTGATATGTCTGTTTCTGTATGCATGGAGGTTGTCGATGGTACACCAGTAGAAATCTGTGGGGTCATGTGGGAGAGTGAAAAGCATAATGTAAAGTGTGTGCTCTATGTTGGTTAGGTGCTAACCTCTCATTATTTGCCTTTTTCTCTTTGCATCCATCACTAATGTCTAAATATTCTCCCATCTTTTCCAAAATGAATCCAACTCAACTCAGCTAGTTTAAAATAATAAATTGTAGTCTTGATTGAACACTTAAGTGCTTGTACTTATAAAATGTCAGGATAACAGAGGGAGGAGGCTCCACAGGTACACAACTTAATTGAGAGTGCCAGCATAATGTGTATTGGGCCAGGGTTTTTCAACAACAGCTGGTCACCAGCTCATTATTGCCATGACTTCATGAGGGGATAAAGAAAAGATTTGAAGTAAAGAAGGTTATCAATAATCTAGTCCAAAGCTGTTGGGACTAAAGCAAGTACCTACCTGCAAACAAGCAGAGATTTTGGAGATTGATATTGATACATTATTGTGTTCACAGTACGTCTCCACACCTTTGAAAGACTGGTGTTTGTACAGTGCCTGTTCTCAAAGCTCTCTTTATGAGAGTTTAAAATAGTGCTCATGTAGCAGACTTACGTCTGTGTGATAGATGTGAATCACTTGATGAATTCTGCATCACAGTTGAAGAGAATGGTGTCCTGGCATTTTGTCAGCCTTAGTATAGTTTTGTCATATGGTTTATGACCCAGTTTCCACTGTTTAGTTTTGCAAATATGTGTTATGCAAATACCTGTACTCAACACTTACTTTGTCTAGAGCACCTTTCAGGGTGCACACAGCTGCCTTGACCACTTCTCCATCCATCATCCAAATGCTTTTTCACAGATATATTTGAGACACCTTGCAAGCTGATCTTCTCCATTGAGAGCCTTTTATCACTGGGGAGCCTGACAAGGGATCTAAAATGATTTGATAATGTAGTAGAGGAGTATGAAAATAGTTGTCATCCCCACTGCCTTCCATATGTAAACACACTCTCTACTGGTTTAATAACTTCTGTGCAGTACCTGTGTTGGGAAGAAACAGATACATTCCATTGGGGCTGAACAATTTCATGCTGAAACTCTTTAAGTTTAGAGTGAGTTCTGTGAGAAACACTTTCATCTTCTGAACTAGTTTTGATCATAACTATGTAGAATGTTGTCACTTCTCATCCAAATAACAAGGTTATGATACTTGAGGTTGAATATTTGCTTTAAATTTAGACACATAATGTAAAGGTGATTGTACTATAGTTTGCTGTTGATCAAGAGAAGATTTTGCTGATATTCAAACAAACTTCTAATTGCTTCTTAAATGAGCAGGGTCATGGGGTTTTTTGATTATATTCCTTGTATAACTAAAGTTTGTGTAATAGTAGTATCTCCTAATTGCAGTCAGAGAGGTCTTACTGGAGGCACTGTATATTAATAAAGAAATTAAAACCCTTGGGTATTAATTTGTCATTTCAAAAAGATTTTTTCTCTTTTTCCCAAGAATTTCCTGAGAAAATCACAGTAAGTCTAATTGCAGACCTTGCAGCTGAACCTTCATCCTGTGTGTTCTTGACAGCATATCCTCAAGGATTTCCTTTCCCTTGGATTCAGTCTGCTTAAAGAATAGGAACTGGGTTTGCATCAGCTCTCTGGATAGTCCCGGAAAAGTTCAGGGAACTCAGTGACAGTAATTCAGCTTAGGTTGGAAGAGACCATCAAGATTATTGGGTCCAACCCATGCCTCAACACCTCACCTAAATCATGGCACTGAGTGCCACATCCAGTCTTTTTTTAAACACATCCAGGGATGGTGACTCCACCACCTCCCTGGGCAGGCCATTCCAGTACTTTATCACACTTTCAGTAAAAAACATTTTCCTAATATCCAGCCTATATTTCCCTCAGCACAGCTTAAGACTGTGTCCTCTTGTTCTGTAGTTGCTGCCTGGAGAAAGAGACCAACCCCCACCTGGCTACAGCCACCTTTCCCCCCTTTTCTCCAGGCTAAACAACCCCAGCTCCCTCAGCCGTTCCTCACAGGGTTTGTGTTCCAAGCCCCTCACCAGCCTCGTTGCCTCCTCTGGACGCGCTCAAGCGTCTCCCTGTCCTTCCTGAGCTGAGGGCCCAGAGCTGGACACAGCACTCGAGGTGCGGCCTCACCAGTGCCCAGTACAGGGGAAGAATGACCTCCCTGCTCCTGCTGGCCACACCATTCCTGATCCAGGCCAGGATGCTGTTGGCCTTCTTGCCCACCAGAGCATACTGCTGGAATTCACCTCAACAAATTTCCATTCAGAGAGAAGTGAGGCTTGTTAAAGTTGGCAGTCGTGTGAGGATGGATCCTTGTGAAGTGATCCCTTTAAGCCCTAGACATAACCCATCCATCCTATCCTCAGTAATCTCCTTGGCCCTTGACAGTCTTTGTTTGGGCAACATTTGTTACCTATCTAATCCCATTTAATTCTTTTAGCCTTATCCAGTAGGAATGATCTTTAGTATGTCATCCGTGGCTATGGCACACATTTTCCTCTTTCCATTGTCGATGAGCTTTGTTTATACCCCAGCAGGAAAATAAAGCTAGCTGTGCAATTGTACAAAGATAAAAAATTCTTTACTGCATTCAAGTTATAATTCTAAAAACAGTTAAGAATTTACTCAGCCATGGAAATGCTTGTGAACTACTGGTATGATTAAAGTGTTTTCATAATTACATTTGATTTTGTTATGGATAGTTTCTCTGTGTTGCTACAGTTCTCTCTCATGGCAAATGGGTGACAGGAGGGGTGTGCATCTTCTTTAAGCCGTAAATTCCTGGACTGACACATATCCAGCTATCTTATGTTGATCTGTTTGTGGAAGGGCAGAACAGTGTCTGCCCTCCCACAAACTTTTCACTGTCTTTAGATTCTTTAGATGATTTTCTTGTAGCCTATGGCTATGACCAGTCTATGTGCACAGCATTGTAATAAAATATGGGATATTCTGCCACTGCTGACTAGCCTGGTGAAAGAGGAGAAGGAGATCTAATGTGTGAGGAGACTGGGAATGAACAGGGCCTCAGTGAAGTTATGTGGGATTTAGGACTGAGGAATCAGAAAAGGGAGAAGAGACAGGCATTGGAGAAGTGAGATTGTTAACAGGTGATGAAAATAGTGTGATGGGGAAAAATAAACGACCTGTGAACTCTTGACATCAAGAGATGAAATGGTTAGAATTAAGACCAAACATCCAACAATGCCTGCTATATTAAAGTATGAATAAATCAGTAATTTAAACCCAGAATTTGCATAGAGTGTGCTAAATACCATGTCTGCAAACAAAGACAAAGTACTGACAAGTGGCTCATTAGGAGAACACTGTGCTTTTCATTCAGTTAATGAATAAGAGGAACTGTAGAAATAACATAGCCACATATTTAAATTCTGTATCATAGTACATACTTTTCTGATTTAGTTTTCCATAGCATTGATGTCTGACTTTGCAAAATGAATGTTACTTCTGTATTTGCATGTGATAAATATGGTCTCCTGCTTTGTTTAATACTAGTCAAATAAATGGAAATGTTTACCTTATGGTAGTGTTTTGGTCCCATCTATCTCATACCTTTAATAACATTTAAAAAATAAGTGTCTATTAAAATTGCAGCAATACACATATACAAATTGAAAATGCTACAAAGCTGGTAAAAGTGTTTGACTTGATACTCTTCCTGAACAATGAATGAGGTCTTACAGGAGTTTCTTGTACTTTACCACTTAGCTGCGGGAGGTCTGTGTTCACTTAACTTTTATGTTACTGTTTTGCTGTGTCTGTAACTTCTCATCTGACTTTCAGTCTTAAGTTTTCTGCTTGTCTCTTTCTTCCTTTGATTTTATGGACAGACCTGAAGATTGTTTTTCTCCTCTGTGTTATACAGTGCCAATGGGAATGCAAAGTTGTAAGATGGCAATAATATTCAGCTATCACTGTGACTGACAGGCAGACCATTATCTGTCAGGCCATTTTCACACAAGAATAGTGAATTCGACATACTAAATTTGGGAACTTCTTTATATGCATTTTGCTTCCTGATGTAAAACTCACACGTTTGTTTCTCTAAACTGAAAAAAAAATTGCTGTTTATTTGGAGGATAAAACCTCTATTTTACTGCAAAGTTTATAAGCTGCTTTGAATTCAAGACAGTCTGGCATTATATTACTTCAGTATTATTTTGTTGCTGTATATTTAGTGATTAACAAACTGTAGATTATAAACATTTTTACTAAAGCAGTAAATTTTTTCTTTAATAGGAAATGGACCTTCAGGCATTTGCCTTTCTTACCTGCTCTCTGGATACAGGCCATATTTGTCTCCTGAAGCTATACACCCAAACCCCATCCTACATACAAAATTAGAAGAAGCTCGACATCTTTCCATTGTTGATCAAGTAAGCTTTGGTTGCCATCTTGTCTAGTTCTTTTCCTCCTGCAAGCATTAGTGCATTAATAAGTTATTTTGTTTTTCTGTTAAATAGAATTAACTCATGACCATTAGATCAAACCTGGGCTGTGTAGTGTTGTTTGTGGTTCTTGAAGGCTTTTAGTTTGTGGTGTTTTTTGGTTTTACAGAATGCTCTTTGTTGTATTCCTACTACTTGCCAGGAGTATCTAAAGCATGACTTGGTCAGTGGCTGATGCAGGAATTCCCAGTCGTGTCCTGGGATGTTCGGGCACTAGCACCAGGGAACCCATGCTACTAACATACATAAAGTACATGTAGTTCAAGTTAAAATATTCTTAAATACTACAATTCTTATTAAGATTTCATTTTTAGTTATATTTGGGACATACATCCTCTGTAAAAACAATCCATTTTTCTTTTTGGAACACTATGCATACTTCAGTGTTTGTGTTCTATTGACAGTTGCTCCTGTGCTGTAGTTGTTACCCATATATACATCCAGTTTTTCTGTCTGATTTGATTAGTTAAATTTTCTCCAGCATTTTTCTTTCCACTTGTCTGTTGGTGTGCCATGTTAACACTGTTTTCCACTCACCTCACTGTACTCCTGATGGATTACTGACAACGCTATCACTGTATTGCCTTTGTGACTAATTTATTTGAAATACAAACATGGATTTATGTTTGTAGGGGGTAAGTAGGGGTTTGTTTGGCTTTGGATTTTGGAGGGTGTTTTTGTTTCAATGCTGTGCTATTTGCATGTAACGTTTACCTTAGGTCTCAAGGTCTTTTTCTTTTGCAGGAGACTAAGTTGCCTAAGTTTTGGCTACAGATGTTTCATGTTCTTCATCTTCTCCCAATCCTCTGATATTTTGCCTAATTAGCAATCTAAGCTTGCTACTGACCTTTTCAGCAAAAATTTGTCTTATGTCCAGTTCTTTCTTCAAATCTCTATTTCCTCTTCAAATATTTGCTATTACATAATTTTTGCAATTATTGCAATTTTTAGAAGACGACTGATTAATGGCTGCTGAAATGTGAACATTTTACAAAGTTCTAGAAATTTTTCTCAACATTAACTGCTGTGTAAAATAATCCTAGTTTTACTTTTTAAAAATAATGCTTATATTGTCTCCATTATTTTAAGATATAATACAGTTAGTGCTAGAACTAGCTAAGAGCTGTCAAAAGAGCCTTTTCTACTTGATATTTAAAACTTAATGGTTTTAGATTCCAATTTTGCTTTATCAAAATGAGGCTCCTAGAAATATTAGCAGTCCTTTGTTAAAAGCAGTCTGCTGTCTATAAATATAGATGTTACTAAGTTGCTCTGATCTCTATTTTTCCACATATTTGATGTTCTACAATGAATATCAAATACTGACTTGCCCAAGAATTACTGTTATTAACATGTAATTTTTAAACGAGTGAGATGTATTATTCAGAGTTACAAAGAACTGAATCATAGCAGTTATTTCTGAAAAGTGTTTTTATTGAATCTCTACATTAAATACCTTTACCTAAAATGCAACTTGATTTAATTGTATTTTCTGTTGCAATTCAACTTCTGTACATCAGAATAGCATGATGAACATTAAAAGTTGCACAAACATTTTTCAAAATTTGTCGTCCTTCAGGATCTGGAGTACCTGTCAGAAGGCCTGGAAGGACGCTCCTCAAACCCAGTCGCAGTGCTTTTTGATACGTTGCTTCACCCTGATGCTGACTTTGGCTATGACTACCCACCTGTTCTGCACTGGAAGCTGGAACAACATAATTATATTCCCCACATAGTGCTTGGAAAAGGACCACCTGGCGGGGCTTGGCATGTGAGTAAAAATTTCACCTTGCTCCTGGAATAACTCGGTAACTCTGTGTTTTGGGATTTTTCTTACTGCCTTACTCTAGGGCTGTTTTTAGATGGTAGTGCCAGTTGAAGTTTCAACTGCTCATTACCAAAGCCCAAGGAAGTGGGGGGTATGAGAAAGGAAGGGTGTTTACTTGGGTGTTTGTGACCATGAGTGCTGTCTTATATTACTAGGCTTTTTGTTAGTTAACATTTAATGAATTATAATGAAGAGTATCTTCTATAACTCTGTTCTTGTCTGCATTGTTTCCAGGTGCTTTCATACAAAATCTTAAATCTTGATGTCTTTTTATAATGCTGCTTTCATATGTTTTTCTTCCTCTTTTGTATTTTAAATAACTTACTTTTAGTTTCCCTTTCACATGCTCTCCCTTCACCTTCACCTTCTCCTTTACTAACTCATGTGTTTGCTAATTATCTAACACAGAAATAATTCTTCATGTAATGTCCTGGTTTGTGTTCTGGTATTTTGTTGCTCTAAATTAGTACGAGAGCTTTAGTACAATGAGCTTCACTGTTTTTTGCATGAATTTGAAATGTGTCTGATCATGCATCTTCATGTTTTCTCCATAGTCCATGGAGGGCTCTATGCTAACCATCAGTTTTGGAGACTGGATGGAATTGCCTGGCCTCAGCTTTAAGGAGTGGGCAGCTAGCAAACGCAGGTAAAGATACTGCAGAATCTATTTGGGAATCCTAGTGGCTACAAAAATCCAGATAACTGGGAAATAGTCAAACTTCACTGTTCACAGGAGGGCTTCTTGTTTAGTTTATTAAATTGTCTGATGGCACTGGAAATTCTTCTGCTGTGTGTACTCTGATGGAAAAAAACTGGACAATGGTCAGGCAGAATAATTGCTCGTGAGTGCACTGAAAGCAAACGTAGAGGCAGCAATGTGTTCCAGCAGCATTTCAGAAAAAGGCACTTACTGGGAGCAGGTCTGATCAGAGGTGAGGGAAGATGGAAGAAGGAATTTCAAATCCACTGAAGGAAGTATTGCATGTTCCTCTTTCAACACCAATGCAGTTGAAGTTGCTGTGCACACCAGTCAGGACGTTATATATTTCAGCATTTGCTTTTACAGGCAAAGCTGCAGCATCTGAAATTTTAATTTTAAGAGAATAATTCAATATTTCAGTGTTAATTTGTTAATTTGTAGCAATAAGTTTCTTGAAAAAACTTGAGAAGAAAAGTTACTCTTGTGCAAACTCACTGGTTTTACTTCAGTTCATAAAGGTCTGTGTCAGCAGATGACCCTAGAAACACTCTACGGGAGCTTTTTTTAAAATTTTAATTTTTTTTTTTTACTTTGTTCTAGCAAAATTAAAGGTAATTGGTTTTGTACCATATATGGGAAAAGAAGAAGTAGAGTTGAGCCTATTTCTTTAAGGGCAGACTATTACTCATTTCAGGACAACCCTTGAAGTGAGGAAACTGCAGCTTTGTTCTTTAATCCTTTTCTTAGATAACCACAACAATCTTGCCTCCTTATTAAATGAAATCCCATAAGCTGCTTATTATCTGAAGCTATGTATTATAGTTTTCAACAATGCTAAAACCAGAAATGCTGACCTGTTATATTACAATTAAACAAGCTTATTTTAAAGGATTGATGATAATGTAAAATTCTAGTTATGTAGAATAGTTTTCTAAGTTTCCTTGGAAGAGGTGTCACACTGTCATATTATTCTCTTCCAATAAATATCTCATGAGGATTTTCAGAGTAGTAACCTGAGCATTTAAAAGAACATGCTATTATCCTGTTAGTCTAAGAAAATGAGTAGCCTGATTACTTGTAAATATGATTTTAAATGCAATTTAGTGGCAGTCCTGATGTTCATTACAGTTTGTTTTGCCTTCTTCCTAGAGCTTACTTCTAAAGAAGCAGTAAAATTCATGCAGCTGTTCCAAATAATTACACTGTCAGCTATTTTTCTTATAAATGAGACTGCAATAATCAAGAGAAAAGCACAGATGTAATAGCAGGGTTGCAGTGCAAAAATGTTTTTTATTCAACACTTGAACCTCACATCCTGTTTACATAGTTTCGTTAACACTCTGTGTCATGTTTGCTTTCCTCATTCATGTGACATGGAACTAGTTCATTTGATACTTAGTGAACTTAACCAAGGGAGAGGTCTTTTGTAAAGTATAATGAATACCTGGTTCCAGTAACATTTTGAACCTAGAGTTTCAAATGTAGCACTTGACATTAAACTATGACATTTAATTAATTAGACTGTAAGTAAGTGTATTCTCACTGGGTACAAGTTTAGCCAATATTGTATTGTTGATAGTTGTGATGTTAAACTTTGTAAAACAGTTGAGCTGCTGTGATACTCCAGAGCTTTGTTACACCTGATTTGTTAATCATCATAGCAATTGACATTGTATAAAGACTTAAAAGTATATTTAAAAAGTTAACTGGTCTTATGTATCAAGAAACAAGAGAACAAATCAAATGCCTTTAAAGATGCTGAACTCAGTGTCATTTACAGCGAGAAGATTCAATCCTCATAAATTTGACCTGTCATGTGGTATGTCATATCTGATATTCAAATTACCAATAAGGTCTATTTATTAACTGAAACCATTCAATTTTCTTTCAGAAATATAAAGAGTGATCGAGTAATGCCAGAGGAAATAGCTTGTTATTATAAACACTATGTTAAAGTCATGGGCCTCCAAAAGAATTTCAGAGACAATGTCTACATAACATCAGTGTCCAGGCTTTACCGAGAAAAGGATGATGAAGGCAGAAGTCGTCAGAATGAAGATATTTCAACAGAGCATTTGGAAATGGAAGATGGACAGAAATCACTCATTAAGAGAAACTGGGAAGTCAGAGGTTATCAGAGAGCAACAGATGGTTCTCATGTGCCCTTCTGCCTCTTTGCTGAGAATGTGGCTCTTGCAACTGGAACCTTTGATTCTCCTGGCCGACTGCAAGTTGAAGGAGAAGACTTTCCTTTTGTCCTCCATTCCATGGCTGACTTTGGAGCCGCAATCAGCAAAGGGAAGTTACGTGGGAAGGCAGACCCTGTGTTGATTGTGGGTGCTGGACTAACAGCAGCTGATGCAGTACTGTGTGCCTATAACAACAACATCCCAGTAGTCCATGTGTTCCGTAGAAGAGTTACCGATACAAGCCTCATTTTCAAACAGTTACCTAAGAAGCTTTACCCTGAATACCATAAGGTCTATCATATGATGTGTACTCAGTCTCATACCGTGGACTCTAATCAACATTCTGCTTACACTAGTTTCCCTGAACACAATGTGCTTTCCTTCAAGCCTGAAATGAAATGTGTCCTTCAGAGTGCCTCCGGACTGAAGAAAATTTTGAAGTTTTCTGTAGCCTTAGTTCTGATAGGTTCTCACCCAAATCTTTTCTTTTTAAAGGACCAAGGCCATAGCATAGGTCATCACTCTAATCAGCCCATCACATGCAAGGGGAATCCTATAGAGATTGATCCATACACTTATGAATGCACTAAAGAAGCCAACCTCTTTGCTTTAGGGCCCCTGGTGGGAGACAACTTTGTACGGTTTTTAAAAGGAGGTGCACTGGGCATTGCACGATGCTTGGCAATAAGACAAAAGAAGAAACATGAATTGATTGAAAGTGGGGATGGAGGAGGTGATGGGGTACCATAAACGAGACATTAGAAACTCTCACATCCAGGATTACAGATGTAGTCTTAACAGAAAACTCACTGGCAGCAAAAGTTGATAGCAGTCACATTTCTGTTGTGTACAAGTAACCTGCGCTTGTATTGCTTGGTAAAGGATGCTGATACTACGATACTTCACTCTTTAAAAA
Organism: Phylloscopus whistleri; assembly: GCA_017589585.1. Classification (NCBI taxonomy): domain Eukaryota; kingdom Metazoa; phylum Chordata; class Aves; order Passeriformes; family Phylloscopidae; genus Phylloscopus; species Phylloscopus whistleri. Next base: position 9,018,321 of record JADMLD010000757.1, read on the forward strand.
TATAAAAAAATGATCTGCTATTTCAACTCATCTCAACTGGAATTGCTTCCAGATAAACAGAAAATGAGACTAACTTATCTTGGCCTGCCTGTCTGTCATCTCTTGCTCAACTACAAGAGCAGACTTCGTCTGTGAAAGGCAATGCCTACCAGAGTGGCTTTACATTTTAGTGTCAAATGTGACAAAAATACTCTTACCATGAAATTGAAATAACTTCTAAAAGCAGAAAGCTTGTTTAGTACAAAGTGATTCTTTGTCGCAAAGCAAATTTGGAGCCTTCTGCTTGAAACAAGGGTTTTATTTATTTGCCACAGTAATACTTGGAATGAGCACTTAGTAAAATAATTTCTACTATAAGAAGGACTTCTGTAAGCAAGAAGTATTCCTCAACAGTTTTAAATTATCCTGGTAATTGGAATAAAAGAATAAGCATTCCCATTTAACCTTTAACGATTTGACACAATCCATTAATGTTTCTTCACACTATGCCTAGAGTTGGGTGAGTGCACAAAGACTAACATGAGATGTTCCCCTACAGTGATCTGTACATTTCTGAGGATACGCATTAACATAAACAATAAAGTACTGATGTAAGTGCTCTTATTACAGTGTCAATATCATGAATATCTAGTGTACTACTGAAAAATTAGATACATGAGAAAATAAGGAGATTTTGCTTCCAAGCTCAGGAAGACTGAATGGGATCACTTGGCTAATGAAGGTGGGGTGGGTGATAGATGTTCTCATCTCCCATTTGACAAAAAATTGGTCCTCTTTTTTTTTTCTAGAGTAGCACATGATAGTAAAATATTTTAGCCTGCAGTTTTTGAAACTTAAGAAAGGCTTATATCTTACAGCCAGCTAAAAAATAAGCCAATCTCAAAACAAAAACGCAATAGTTCCTTTAAATCTTAAAGCTTCTAATGAGAGACAAAGACTTAACTTGTACCTACCTCTGAATCCAAGTTTCATCTTTCTGCTCCTTAATGTAAGATCTAGTTTTCATTTGCTGGGTTTGTTTACCTAAACACACTTGTAGGTTAAGTTAGGAAAGTGAACTCCCAGAACTCTTAGTAGACAAAAATGATTGGATTTAACTGTTTTTTTACAAGACTTTCAATTCAGGTCCAATGTGATGGAAAAGATGTTACTTTCCTGTTTGGATTTTTTTGTGTTAAAGAATGCCGTGTTACTTTCAAGTATTCTGTTTGCGTGATTAAGAATCTCCTTGTTAGAACTTCAAAAGATTTTAAAAAGGAAGTCAGGCTTTGTGAAACTGCTAGTGGTTGCCAACTTCCTAGCTGTCTTAACTTCTGCAAGTGGTAGATAGCTATATTCACTAAATGCCTGTTTTCTGTGGCTACTGCAGGTCTTTATGTATCTGAGTAAGTTACTCAGACTTTGGACATAGAAGTTGAAAAGGTAAAGAATGCGAGGATTAAATTTACTATTTTCAGTGGAAGTCCAAAATATTTTATGAAATTATGGTACTACTAATAAAAAATTTCAGTCTAGAGCCACTTAACAGCATAAACACAAACAAAGGAGCATTTCTATCAATTTCTGCATTGCCCACACGGTTGGCTTTAACCACGCATTGTCAGTACTAGTTAAGGTACTTTTTTATACAGATATTAAGCTGATTTTAATTCCACTAAAATCTAGTCTTCTTCATATTTTAATTGAGATTCTACAATTTGCCTTCTCTGGCAGAAACTGTCTGTATAGAAACCAATTCTAAACCTGTGATACCTAATAATTTTAACTGTTAAAAGTTGCTAAATACTCGATTATAGAACTTTATTACACTTAAGTTATTGGGAATACATGTGCACTGTGATTAAATTCCTGCAGTTTTGTATCAATATAAATATCCAAATACAACAAATGGCATGTTACTATTTCATTTGTCACAGGAGACTTTTGGAATGCCACCAAAAAAAATATTTACTTAGCAGTTATTTTGAAGGAAAAAACCTTCAGCGCCTTTTCTAGCCTCAGCTGCTGCAGCTACTCACAAGCTCTGTGTGTTGTAGTGACAATTTTGTAGCAGAGATCTTTCATGCATTATTACACAAATATCTTTCACTGCAATCTTACAGCACCTTGAGGTTTAACTGCCTTTTTTTTTTTCATCAATCTTGCCAGTATTTTTGAGATAAAAAGTTGTATGGGAGACCCCCTCAGATGGGCAGAGAAATCTCAGTAGTCATGTTTATTAAGCCAGTATAAAAATACTTTTTTCAACCAAAGCTTTGCTTTGAGATCATCTTATGTCTTCTAGGAATTGCTAGATTTAAAGTTGTAGCTAGACTTTTTCATTTTCACCTTTCTCATTTTGAGAGAAAATTCTGTTTCTCTCCTGCTTAGTATTTTGAGGAACTAGGTGATAGAAAAGTTTGGCCTTTGCCTCGAAATAGTTTTACCTACAGCACTGCATTTATTGTGAATTAGATGTTGACATTGAATAGTTGTCTTTTGGGGAAACACCTTGTTTCTCAGATTTAAAAAAAAACCAAGCATTTGAATTTCCTGTGTAATATAATAATTTGCAGAAGGGAGACTTTCTTTCAGCTCTTCTTTCATTGTGAAGGATAAACTTTTAAACATTGTGGATTTTTAAAGGATACTTAAGCTTTATCATGAAAATGCAGACAGGAAGAACATAATTTTTAGCTGAATTAAGTTATTTTGGATTTACAGAATTTGTAAAGCTGCGCTAACCCATACTGTGTATTTTCTAATAGACTAGTGGAAAAACAGCTTTTACATTTGGATTTGGTTCTTACTGCTGTGAATGTGTCTCCTAGTTAAATTATTGCTAAGAGTATTTCAAGTAGTATCCAGATGCTGAACTGGGAGTAAGATTTCTCCTACTAGATTGTCCTAACAATCTGCCTCTTTCCAGTGCCTCTTCTGACTAAATTGTACTTAAAAACTTCTTCCACAAAGGAATAAGCCTAACTTTCACCCAAGTGAGTAAACACAGGAATCCTTCCTGCAAGCAATCCAGGGAGAGTGGCGACACCACCACTCGTCTCTTCTCTCTTAGGAAAGTGCTTTGTCTTGGACTAGAAGCCTGGGCTTGCCAATGACTGCATGAAGAGAGTATGGCTCCCAGAAGCAGTGCTTAAGAAAGGGACATCAAAATGCATCCCACAGCTCCAGGTCCTTAGTCCTCAAGCACTTAGGGAATTGGTGGGCTATTCTTGTATTTTACTTCTGGCCTGGTGGATGTAGGCAACTTCTTTTTAATAATTTCATAGAGTGATGTTTGCATGATGAAAAATACTAATTTTGTAGAAGAAGGTGGCTGTAGCTTCTTTCTCTCACAGCTCAAGAATTGAAAAGAAGGCTAGAGCCAGAAATCCAGTTATTTACTCAAAACTAGAGGAAATCAAACTAAAACCCCAAGTTTGAGACAAGGCCTGACCTGCATACCCAGTTGAAAGAAAAGGCCATTTTTAGGCCAAATGCTCTTAAAAGAGAGTGAAAGGGAGTAAAATTTGCAAACTTGTAGTGAGTCTTTGCTGCTGACAAGTGATGACAGTGAGGGGTGATGGGAGGAAAGCTCCTCCCAACTGAAGGACGTGTGCAGTATGAAGTGCAGGCATACAGGTGCTGAAGTGCCACTGCACAGCATCAGCAGGTTGGGCTGTCCCATCCTCCTGGGTGGAGATCTGGGTCCGTGACAGGAGCTCTGCACAGCAGCTGCTCATCCTGCACCCTGCTGGGGGTTTGTTATTGGCCATTAACTCAAGTACACGGAATGCAACAGGTATGAGAAACTGCTGACTGAGCTGTAGGATTGCATCAGCCACGTGGTGTGCCAAGAGAGAAGGCTTTGTTACTCTGCTACCATGTTTTTGACTTCTGAAAAGCAAGCAGGTACCTTCATGTAATAGCAGGATCTGGGCTGTGCAGTGCTCCCGGACATTTCTAAACAGAAAGAGGTAGCATACATGTGTTAGAAGCCTTAAAGGCAGCTGATTTTATTATCGGCCATATAGTAATGATTTGAGTAAGTTAGGGATACAAAAATGCCAAAATGTTTATACTGTTACATCTTTAGAAAACGCATTAGAACTTTACAATAACAACGTTCTGTCGTAATTTTTGGATTCTTATTTTAGGGTGGGAGCAAGACAGCAGCATTCAATGGATGTGAGAGCTTTTTGTACAAATATTTCCCCCGTTTCCCCTTGCCCAACCTGAAAGAAAAGTTTTGTTTGAAGTAAGTGTAACAGTTGATTTTACTTAGCAGAAAGGATGGAAACTGAAGCATCTTTGACAGAAAAAGAAAGGCTTTGGTGACATTAGGGGTACAAACCTGAAGTGAGGAATTATAAACGGCTCTTTTTCTGAACCAGAGTGTATTTTTGGGAATACAGTACACTGGGAGTTTCAGTTTAATTTATTTTTGAAGCTTGAATTACACGGAGAATTGTGTGGTCAATAAATTTTGTGTAAGGAACAAGGCTTATGGGAAGGGGGAAAAGCATTTCTAGTGTTATTTAGTAGCTACAGTGAATCTAAGTGCTGTTTTAAAGATGGTTTTGTCTTTGTAGACACTAGAACATTTCAGCTCAAGCACACTTTGAACTTGAGTTCATATTATACCTGTCTGCATGTTAGGTTATTTTTCTAACTGATAATTTTGTACTTTCAGAGCATCATAAACCAATTCTTAAAACCTAGGTGTAATCAGTAGTCATCAAAACCATGAAACAACTTGTTCTGGAGACTTAAATAACTCTAATTTGCACCTTCCTCCTTCATCTCTATTCTGAGATCACTGGCAATGTGTAAGTACCGGCCTACAATGGATGCTTCAATAAACAAAAATTACAGACACCCTCTGCACACTTACATGCCAGCATAAAGAAAATTAACGACTTGATTTGCTATGTATTCACAAAATACTACAGAATCCTGGCATTTTTAGGTTATTAACTAGATATACAAATATTTTTCATCAGTCTGGATGCTAGGACCAGCTGCTATATGATCAGTGAGCTATTGTTCAAGAACTGATCCTGCTACCTTACATCTCCCTGGCCAATTTACTGCGTCAATACTCTGACCTTGCCCATTTCTCTGTTAGACCTTGTATGCTAGTTGTATGCTGGAATTCCAGTTTGAAATTACATAAAGGACTATATTCATCTACCTATATGTTTGTTCACCCACAGTGCACCTGGTCTTGGAGATACTGTGTAAATATCATTTCTTTGTGTGTGGCGGAGCCTCTTTTCACCTTTCACTGGAGTATGCTTGCAGCATAATTTTTTTTTTTTTTTAAGATGAGCAATGTAAACATGTACAGAATATTTTCTGTAAGCAACTTGTGAGCAAAGCCTCTCTTTTGATTGGGTGATAAATATGCCTGAGTTTTGCATGCTAGGCTTGTTTTATATTAATGTGTGAACTCTGACTATAGACTGAAGGCAAAAAAATTAAAATAGTGTCACCTAGAAATCAGTTATTTTGATTTTGAGAAGTAGGGAACTCAAGTCAAATGAAAGATCAAACTGGAGGAAAAGGCATTCAGAGAACTGCAGTGTCCAGAATGAGGGAGAAGGGTGTTGTTTTGCATGGATGTGGTGCTGAAACCAACGACTGAGAGATTCCAGTAGTAAAAGCTGCAGCAGAGCAGTAGCAGCAGAGCGCTAAAGCAGGTGGTAGAGAGTTGCTAGTCAGGGATATCTGATATTGTGTAGCATTTTTCTAACTGTCTAACCGGAATGTGGTGATGGTGATCAAAGATTGCAAGAGGAAGAGGGAATAATGGTAAGGAACAGGGTTCATTTTTTGGCACATTGGGCTTGAATTTTAAGGAGATACCAGAACAACTTGAACGCAACTGGAATTTGAAAATCAAGCAAAAATCAGTTTGTGAAGTTGTGACTCAAGCCAGATGTGGCCAAATGTGACTGAGGATTGATTCAAGAAATGGAAAAGATCAAGAGAAGAGGGTGCAAGACTCCCTCCAGTTTTATGGGAGAGACAGGAGAAATACAGACTGAGAAATCATTTGTATAACATGGACTGGAACAAGAGAGGTGAGTGGGTTAGAGGTAGGTCTACAGTAGAAGCTTCAGTACTGTCTCAGTTAGGAATTAACGTGGAACAGAGCATATCACACATCAGGAATGAAGGCAAGGAAGGGCACTTGGCATTTCAGAGGAAGTTGATGGGGAGGTGGCTGGATGGAGGAACTAAAGCTGACTGCAAACACACTTTCTGCAAATAGCAACGAGTGCAGTGACACAGGAGAGGCCAGCCCTGACGCACAACCGCCACCATTCTGGGAGAAGATGGGGGAGTAAGGGTAGGAGAAAAAGGGACAGACTCATGGGTGTGAATGGACAGAAATAGCAATCACACTTCAACAGTGAGAATATCTTGGTAGTCTTCTCAAAGAAAACCAAACCCTGTGGCTTCCCCAGCTGACATAGAAAATGGGAAGTCAGCTGAAATTGGTGTGAGCTAAACTGAAAATTAAACACATTTTTGTGTATGGATACAGTACCTATCCATGGTTTTAGTAGTACATGGAGTAATTCAATCTGCTTTAAACTGTTTTCATCAGCTAAGCTGCTGAATGCAAGACTGTATGTGAAGAACCTTGCTAATAAAAAGTATATTTAGTTTATATATTGTGTGCATCTCCTTCCTGTAAGCAGTGTGAACAAAGGTAATAAATGTTACAAAAAAAGCATCCCAAACAAACCCTCAAACTGCATTACACACAAAAAGTGCAAGAAAAAAGATCTGAAGTTTCTGCTTAGATGTACTTTTAAGGTGAAGAGCATAATTTTGTCAGAAAGGTGGGTATACTTGCAGGCAGTGAGTGTGGCAGATGAAAGAACCTTAGATATCTTCTCTGATTTGCTGAACTTCTTTTAACCTTATAAAGAAAATCAGCACCTCACAAGCTAGCCCAGAAACCGAATGGTTGAAACCAGAGAGCACAAGCTGCACAGTGAAAACAGAACATGCAGCAAAATTTCTGAACTGCAGAATGCAAAGCTGATTGCCCTTGTTTGTGCTCACAGCTCTTGCTTTACCTATAAAAATGCCCCAACCCATGAGCTTTCCATCTTTTCTGATTCTATAATTCTCCCATCCCTGCTGGGGGAGAATGTGTGAGTGGCTGCATGGGGCTTAGCTGCCTAATGGGGTTAGCCTACAACAGTATGTTCTATACCATAAAGAAAATACCAGGTGAAGTTAATGCACTAGCTCTAGGGATAAGGCAGTATGTAATTTACTGGATATTCAAATGTATTGAATCATGTAATCGTGTCCTTTATCATCTACCTCAGAAAATTCAGTAACAGAAGGCCAAACCAGTAAGCCAACAATCATGTTACCTCTAATGTCTTGAAGTGAAAATCATCCCAAAAATAAGTTAAAATGGAAGGAAAGCTTCAGAATAATGAATAGGACTTGTTACATGAATTTGGTCTTACAATTCAAGCCATGGTTAAGGGGTTTGTATGTCTAAGCTTCTTAGTGCAAGCCTAACTTCATACTGAAATATCAGAAGCTCAGGTGCACTAACGTGCAGGCTTTTCATCAACTGGACAGCAGCTGAAACTGGATTACAAACCAAACTATATCACCTACTAGGCACCCTCAACTTGGAATCGTAGAGTATTCTGAGCTGAAAGGGATCCACAACTCTTACATAATAAATCTAAAAAAAAAAGCATCAAAGCTGGTAAATTCAGCTGCCTGGGAAACTGGATTTGAGGAGCCCTAAATCATAAAACATGAACAAAAGAGTACTCTCAGCTATACTGCCAGGATTGCTTGAGCCCCTAGCAGATTGCAGTCTGAGCAGCAAAGAACTTGGCCTTTACTTTCTTGTAGAAGGCCCCTATACATTGTGTGTTTTGCCCTTTCACCTAAGAGATTCTCCAGCTGCTTTTTACCACTGTAAATACAACCTTTCTGAAGAATCTTGAAGAATCCCATTCTTTGATACTCTGCTATCCAACCTATTTGCTTGAATTTAGTAACAACAATCAAAAACCTCAGCAGTCTACAAGAGCTCTGTTGGACTAGTAGATCTTCAGCCAGAAAACCTGGAAATTCTCACAGTGATAGTAGAAAAACTCAGCTTAGGGTGGAACACTCAGTGCATCTCTTCCAAAAAGAATTTCAACTGCTTAAGAACAGTCTTTTTAAAGGTATTTGGTGGATAAGATTTGATGTGCCCTGATGAAAACATTCTCACAGCTTTTGTGGAGCTCAGAAGTATTGGGCTGCACTTTGTGTATCACTCTGGATATTGCTGACCAGCAAGAAGATGCCAGGCCTAAGAAAACTCTGGCTTTGGAAGGCCAAATATTTTCTGCATGTTGTAACCACGATGACTTCAGCACATCTGCTATCTTAACATACACACATCTCGCAATGCTGTTCTTTAGATCTGATACACAACACAGCAGCTTCAAACGGTGCAGCTCATCTTGCTTGAATGCTCAGAGCTCTTGGCAGAGAGTAATTTTGTTTGTGTCAATTCAATTGCATCAACCAGATTACTTCCCCACATGAGGAAGGACATCCTCCCTCTTGAAATAGGATGCAATAGAGCTACTGTCCATCTTTATGTAATGGCTTCATACAGATGAGCAGGAAATCTGTAAAGTTTTTCCCTCTGTACTTTCAAGACAATCTCACAAATTGCAAGTTCTCAGATCATTAAGATGAGCTCTCCTAATCCACAAACAGGTAATTATTTCATAGCTTTCATACCATGAGAAAAAGAAATGGGTTATATAATTTAAAATTCCAAATTGGAATGCAACAGCTCTTTAAGACTTTGTCTGGCTTGGAATTAACAAATGAATATTCAACCACACTGATTTAAAGGTGCAAATGAAAATATGTTTTAAGCAAGAGAAAAAGAAGCTGTTTTTTTCAGTTCCAGGATATTCTGTATCAGTAACAATAGTATAAGCTCTATATAATGAACCACAGAGAAGTGGTTCATCATGAATCGTATCAAGATCATACCATATCAACCATATCATACCGTGATCAAATACCAGCTGCATCTCAGCCTCAACAGATTTTCAATTCTTAATACGCTTGAAAACACCTAATTAACAAAGCCTTTCTGAAAAAAAAAAAATAGCCTGATGCTAACTTCCTTTTTTTTTCCCCAAAATAGCACTGATAACCAAACATTATAAATAGCCTAAAATGAAATCCTAAGTATCTACAGTATTTTACTGAGCATTACTCTGAAGTGAATAATGCGAAGGTCTTGACAATGGTGCAATCTGTAAGTACCAAGCAGTGAAAGGAACTTTTCTTTTTCTTTAATAAAAGCAAGACTTAGAAAACATGTCTTAAAATAAGAGATATTCAACTGGTCATATATAGGAACTTCATACACACTGTAACCAGGAAATCTAAGGAACAGAAAACAGGTTTTGCCAGAGAAACACTGTAAATCCAGGTCACAACTTATCTTCTTCTTTTCACGTTAGGATCATATCTGCAACAAAAAAAAATAACATTTGTCACAAGTAAGTAAAACAATGATATTCAGAGTTTATATAGATATAATGTGATACAAACAGCTTTATTATATGTTCATAACAAGGGAATGGCCAGTGTTCAGTCCGTTCCCTGACTACACTCCTATAATTAACTACAGTTACTACTATTTGACTGAAGGATGCATGAGGTAGAACCTGTGTACGAACTTAAGATAACCTGTAATGAAATTTTCAGATTTCCTAACTACTTACAACCTCTAAATCTGATGCATGAACAAGCTTCTCCAAGCCTTTAATGTCCCAACACTAAGCTCTTTACTGCAGAAGGACGCCAGAAAATAAAAGAGGAGGGAGGAAAAAGGGGTCCTGTATGTTTACATAGATGTACCTTTGGCCACAACTCATTCAGACAAAACCTTTCTACTGCTTCCTACTCCTACATAAAGCAGATCCTTGCCCTACCTTGCCCTTTATACAGCTTCTGATTGACTGTTAGAAATTTAGAGCTACTTTCTGGATATACTAAATAGTTACCTGATTTACTGCAATATGCTTATAGTTTGACTCTGCTTGCACTGCTATATCCCTTGGCCTTCTCCGTTTGTGCTTCATCTCCTGAAATCCTGTCATTTCTTTGAAATTGTGATGTGTTTTTGTATTCATGCATGAATAACTTACAGACACAACTGAATGATCAGGCAGTTATTTCCACTATTTTTGCTTTCAGTCATCAAGACTTTTTGCTTAGACAGGAAAATGTGACAACTTGTGAGCCAGATTACATCACCACATAGCTAGAAAGGTATTAGAAGTCACTGTTGTTGCTATACAACTCAGACTTCCAGCACTGTTGTTACTATACAACTCAGACTTCAAAAATGAAATGCCTACCCTTTGAAAGAAATGCTCCATTATTAACTGGTAATGAACAGAGCAAGTTGTTAATGCAGTAAGATTTTCTGAATGGCTCCAACATGTATTACTAGTATCATGTTTGCTCAATAGTGATTCAGAAAAAAAATTATTCTTTACCATATACATTTTTCTACCTAAATGCACAACTTTTGGTGTTAGTCAAATTCATGACAGGTGAGAAGTCAAACACTTGTCACTTGTTTCTTCACATAAAAAACATAGAAAGTAATGAAGATTTTGCTAAACATAATGAGGTCTCTATATTAACTCTCAAAACACTTGATTTTAATGTTATAGCATTGTAACACATTGGTTATAATGCTTGAGTGTCTTCTGGACAGCAAATTCTATGGAAGATTCTATGGATTGGATATGGATTCTATAGGCAGGGGAGGAGTGGGGAGATAAAGCAGATAGGAGTAGGAGATGATCCATGATGGAAACCTTGCATCAGAACAACAGCAGCTGCAACCCTGTCTGTGACTGCCTACAGAGATGCTGACAGACAGCCATGAACATCTTTTTATATTATCTCCTCCACCTCACCTCCTCCCATTTTCCATGTTAAATGAAGCCTGAATAGTGGGCATTTTTTTCAGAGAAATTGCTGAATCACTTTGACTACATTCTATACATGGCAATACATGAAATTTTCAAAAAGATGTGATGCAAAAAATACACATTTTTCTAAGTACAAACATAAAACTCTTACCTAAAGAGATCATCAGCAAGTGATTCTTCTCTTGCATGTCGGTCTTGTTCCTGAGAAAGTTTATTTAATATTTGATTGTTAAGGATAATTCTAATGAACCATCTAGAAAAAAAATATTCCTGCACTAACACAGGTTTTCCTGAAAAAGTAAGTTTTCTCTAAGTACTCCATTTAGTGCATATTCACATTAGACAAGTTATTTCATTACCCAAATTTGACTACTGTGACCAACTAATGAAATGGAATAGTTTGTGAAAGGTGTCAATTTTGGTCAGAAATGTGGTTTCTTAGGTTTTAAGCACCATTATAGAAATGTAACATTTTTATCTGATTATTTGTGTACAAAGGGAATTTTAATTAGCATTATTTATATTCAGGGATTAAAAAAATGAGCTAAGAAGTATTGATGCAACTGGATCTCAATCAGGCTGTGGAAACAATATGACTCATCAGCAAGTATTTTTAAGGAAACTATCGGAAATCAAAAGTGCTAGACAACTCCCATTATAAGTATTTGCTTAGGACTTTTGTATCTAAAGATGTGCACAAAATAAAAAATAATAAATTTATTCTTACTACATCTCTTCAGTATACTCCAACAGAGCTTTACTCATGCATTCTCTGCTCTTCTCAAGAGTAGAATATCAACTGTTCTGTACAATTATTTGAACACAGCCAAATAGAGATTTTTTCTAGCTCCCAGTCACATTTTTACAAGTCACAAATTTACATAGCGCTTATTTTACTCATCAAAAGACTGTTCTCATTTAGGCTACTGATTTTGCTTTCTATAAATATTTCTGATTATATGAGTGTTGCATGCAAAATGAATTTAAATAACCAGAAACAGATGAGTGTTACCGCTGACCTCTGGCATTCAGTAACTTTACTACTGTACATGCTCCCATGAGCACGTGTGGACAACTAACCAGCTGAGGTTTTATTTAAAAAATAAAATCCTGAAGTATTCCAGTAATGATCACAGATTGGTATGAACACTTGCATTAGTCAAATTTTTACTTGATCGTGTTACAAAATAATTTCTTACCTCCATTTCTTGCCTTAACCAGTCTTCTAGCTCTGAATTCTTTTTAGCATGGTGAGCAACCAAATCTGATCCTCCAATAATGTGTGGAAGTTGTCCTACTCCAGGGTAAGCTACCTGTTGGACAACAAAGTCTTACAACTATAAGGCAAGCATAGTGAAAGTAAAAGTCTTATTTTAACAAATTCAGAAAGTCTATTCAGATATCACAGAAGAAAGGCAGTCTTCCTTTGAACAACATTCAAAGATTGTATTTAAAAGTGACTGAAGTTAAAAAAGCATTTAAAGAAAGCTGTTAACTTCTTCCTTTTACCAAAAGAAACAAACAAAAATACATTTGGTAAGTTAAATATGCTAAATAAATTTCATAGTGCATTAAATGGAGTTTGAAGTATCAGTAAAAATCAGTTTATATTTTATTATCAGACTGCATAAGCATCTGTTACAAAATGGTGGAAAAGAAAATATCAGAAAATTAAAACATTATCCAAAAATGAGAGCATACTCCCAGGAAGCAGTATTATGTGATCACAATCACAGTATTTTACTGAAATGCCTTTCTAGTTATCTTATACCTTACGATTTTAATTTTTATTTTTAATATAAGCTGAAATGGTACTTTTACACTGAACACTGAGAGTAACTTTGCAACTGTCTTCAGCACCCAAGCAATCATCTTTACTTTTGTATGATGTAGATTTAGTTCTGTTTAGAAATCCAAGATTTATTAGTTAAAATGGAAGATTCTGAATCAGTCTATGCTGTATGTATAGGTCTTTGGAGAAGTGGAATTTCTAGCTTTTGGAAGTACAACCAGAAGTTATGGTAGCTATCACTTAACAACTTATTCCAAGTAACAGTCTGGAATAGGGAGTACAAGTATCTAATGCAGCTCGAGGTAAGCCTTTGTCAACCTGGTACTTCTTCAGGCAAATAACAAACTATCTGTTTACAGTATAATATGGCATTTAAATTGTTTCTTTCTTTAGTTCTTATCAATTCATAAAAAATCTTTAGTAACATATTTCTACAATCTGAAGGCAACACTTTTTGGTATTTTTAAATAGTGCCATCTTGTGAGCATTTAAAAAACACACTAACCTTTTTGAATATTTTGAAATTTTTCTTTCCCTCATAGCTGGTATTTCTGGCAAGATGACTGTTCTGTCTTGGATGGCTGACAACCAGTGATCTAAACTCTGTCAACAGAAGCCTGCTAGGAAGATTGCTGGAGTCATCTTGCAGTTTGCTGTGGTTCTTATGTGGGAAGAAAAAGGAAGAAGCATTCAAGTGTGTGAACAGACATGCAGCATATCTAACAGTACAAACTGTAGAGAAATTATCATGAGCAGAGCTAAGCAAAAGTTAGGATTACAAAAGAGTGAGGGTGAGCAGCAGCAGTGCTAGAAGCTAAGATGTATGAACTTCTCAGCCTCCTTATATACCATGAATAGAGTATATTTGTTTCTCCTGTGTTTAAATATGAATTTAAATACTCCATGGCAGATAAAGTTGAACATCTTTAGCTCAATTCTAGCCTACAGATATCTACCCAACTCTAGGGTTCTAAGTTGAATTTGATCAATGCATCAAATTTTTCTTGTCCATGAGAAGGCTCATGTGCAAGTGTGCATGCACTTTGCTGCCTGGGGCTACATCTGTGTGGATTCCAAAGGATGTCTGGGTGCAGGACAAGTTCACAGTAACATTAAACTATGCTCAAGGACAGCTCCAGCCCAGATGCAGTACATTTGTTTTTTACTAAAATATAACTGAAAGTCCTTTAATCTGAGCTAACCCTGCACTTTGATATACTTGCTTAGCATTATCTCTTCTTGGGTTGTTTTTTGTATGTAGGTGAAAAGGTATTATTCTGCCCCTTGTTGACTGGCTAAAGTCTCTCTCTTCAGAATTTATTTCAGTTTCATTCAGCCTAGTCCCCTATTCCTCTGCCTCACTGCCACTCCTAGCAATTCTCCTCTCCTTCCTTCATCTCACCTACAAAAAATCAGCACACTATCTACTGTTAGCCACTACATATTACATCTATTTTCCCAATGCTCCATCTCTTCCACTCTAGTTACAATCTCAGAGCAGACAAGATTATATTCTTGGCAGGTCTTTAAATAGTAATTTAAGAAAAACGTCAGTACAAGTATTAACCACATTGAAGGCTTAATACAATTACATGTAGTTTCAGTCACCTTAAGTATCCACCCAGATGCCAAGCAGCTTCACTACAGAAACACACAGATGAACTACAAGTGCTCTTTCTTCTCCATATTCTACAAGTTGGACTGTACAACTCAATCTACACATGATTATGTTAAGGAATACAATCTTTCAAGCCTCCTTTACTCTGAAATAAGTTCCAAAAATACTATGTTCCTAAGAGCAAAATTTTGATGTGTTTTTGTAATGCTTCTTAAAGTTTGCTGTTCAAACTTACAATTAGCTGGCTCCTTACCAAGACTGGTGACTCTTGCTTGATATTACTCTTCATTTCTGAAGTTAGAACTGATCCAAGTTCCTCTTCTTTCTATTTGATTAAAAATCATTTTAAATATAAAACTGAAATGAAATCGGAATTTAATTATATAAAATTGCTTTCTGCTCTTTATGGTAGAATAAACATATTTAAATCAATACAAATTTTTAGACAAAAAAGAAACTGCCCCGTACTTCAAATTTTTTATCATTTTATGCATTCTGTAACAATTGTTGGAGGTCTTCTCTATTAAAAAATTACTATTATTTGTTCACTTTTTTTTTCCTTTTTTATTATACACTAGGAAGTTTTGTCCATCTGTACAATCTTCAAAGTCCTGACAGGTTCTGGAAAACTATAAAGCATTTGAATATAGAAAGTAGCATTTTCAATTTCATATTTGAAATGTACATGTGTGCAGAAACGACATTTCATTATCAGGACAAGAAAATATTCTGCAGATTGATTATGTCCTATAGTTTAAAACTAGATTTGCATTACATAAATTATTTTCAATGGTTGATACCCAAATCAGCTTTATGCACCTTGTAGTTTTTGAGCCAATTACTCACATTCTTTGTTTTGCCAGATACACAAGATGCATTTATACTTACAGAAAATAGTTATCAAATTTATCTGGGGAGCTTCCTAGTCCACTGGAGATATATTTTACATGAATAAAGTATGTCATCATTAAATTATGAGAAGACCTCTTTTCCCCAAAAATCTGTAAAAGCATATCTGCTGAAGTACCAGTTTAATTGCACATAAGATTTTTTTTTCTCCTTCAGAATCCTGACAAGCAGTTAGACTAGAAAAAAGTTCCAAGCACCAAGCAACAAAATTCAACAGACTATTCCAAGCACCAATTTTAGTCTGTAAGTATGGTCAGACCTAATAAAAAGTACCTACTCTCTGATGGTATAAAAAGCAAGAAACAAAATTCTCTAAATTATAGGACTTGTCTTATGAAGTTTACCTGTTAGTAATACACACAAAAAACCCCATTATAATGAAGTTCACACTTTGCCAGCAGCACAAGGTGTCATGCTGGTCTGACCTAAGGATGCACAGGCAACTACTAATTCTTATGTGGTCCAAGGAATCTTGCAAATCCCAGTTCAAACATTTTAAATACTTACATTTTAAATACTTTACATTAAAACTTTTAAATACTTAAACACTGCCTACACTGTAAATGGACTGGCCAGTAAGCATTAAAATATATATTTAAATAAATAAAAAATAAACTTGTTCTCTTATTCCTATTTTATTGTTGATAGTCTAGACCTCGCACCATTTTTTTCCTTAACCAAACATGCTTTTCCTTTTTTTAACACAGTGACCACTGTTAACTCAAGGTCCATCTCTCAGAAAATTTCCTTCGTGTCAAAAACCGAAGCAGAAAAATAATCACGGAAACATAAGCTGTATTTTGGTTTTTGTTGGGTTTGTTTCAAAATTTCTCATACAGGAATTTTAATAATCTTTCACATGATAGGAAAAGATTCTGACTTAAAAGACGTTGAACACTACTGCAGTATTCAACAGAGGAGGTCAACTAGAAGTTTCTTTAGAAAATTAATTACATAAAGATAATTGAATATTATCTTAGAATAAATAACAACATTATAATTACCACAGCAATAAGCAATATGAGAAGTTTTTCTTGGACCAGGAATATATTCTCCTATACTACTTACAGTATATAAAGTAAAAAAAAAAAAAAAAAAAAAGAAGAGCAAAATTCAGAATACAAGCAGCTTTCAATTCACAAAGAAAAAAATGCCCAGAAGAATGAAAAGACATTTAGGAAGGTGTAAAACTGCAATATTCACATGTAAAACAAGAATTGTTCTGAACTAAAATTGATGTACCAGATTTAAGCAAATTTTACAAAGCCACTTTCTGTATGCAGGCAGCCTCCTCTAAGGAGCCAACTGCATCCTTCTAACAAAGTTGCGAATTTCAATATTAGGCACATGAGAAGAATATAAAACTTACCAATACTTTATTCTCCTCTCTCTGATTTACATTCCCTTCTTGAATCCTGCTTCCTTTGGCTTCCAAACATGGTTTTTTTCGTGTATTTCCTTGAGCTTCCTGGTTATGATCTGCCGTTTCATCTTCCCAATCTATGTCTCTGCTTTCAAAAACCATTTCTAGTGATTCTATATCTTCAGATAAATCATCTAATTCCTTTCTCTTTTTTGGTGCATGATTTTCACTAGAGGTGGTATCAGTGTCTGTTCTATTACTTGTTAGTTTGACACTTTCCCTCATAAGCTTTACAGCCATGTCTTCTGCAAGATTTGGGTTTGGGGCCAGGATGTTATTTTTCTTTTCGCGTTGTTTCGCTTCACTGTTGCAGATCAACAAAGCTGTGGATTCAGGGCACTTGGGAAGAGGCGATGACCTTTCCTCCAATTTTGCTAGTTTGGCTACAGATGTTTCTTCTTCTTCAGATCTCTCCCTTAGCAAGAAATACATTACAAAAGTGAGAAATTACAAAAGCATTTTTGAGTATGATTAGCTGTACCCACAACATAACAGCTTCTGGGGTTTTAGGGACTGCATTGTGAAATTTAAAGTACCCTTGAGGAAAAACCTTCCATTCTAGGAATTTGATCTAAAAATTACCTTTTTAAGTATGTGTCAAACTAAAAGTACATTGCTTGAGTTAAAATTTTCCAGAAACAGCTTGAACATACCAATAAGGGAAGTAAAGTCAAGAACATTTCAATGTACCTTTTTCTAGAAACCTGGAAGTAATTTGTAATTGAGTTTGACTGGTGACGTGACACACCCTCACGAGGTTTGCCAGCTTCTGAAATTTTAGATGGTGAGACAGGCTGACTTCTTTGACTGAACCCAGATGTTCTGTTCCCTCTGGGTATTGATGTTCCTGCATTTACACTGCTACTTGTGCCACTGGTTTTTTTTATGGCAGTTGTATCCTGGAAAGCCGTTTTCCTTTGTCTACGCACCTCAGAAGTATTCTCTATCTCCATACTAGATTAGAGAGAAAAGAAATACTAAATGACACACAGGAGGTTACCAGAGATACACCAAATCAGAGATACACATTCTAAAAAAGCCATACCTGTATTTTGAATAAATTTATAAACAATGTGCTAAAAAATCTGCTATGATCAATGCAATTTTATAACTGTGAAACGGCTTGTTAATAGTTCATAGAGCCAAGGCAGGTATGCAGTATCTACATGTGCATTTCAAAGTCATCTAAATCCTATGGGATGCTTTCTGCAACCTAGTACTCAAAAGCAGAAATTATTTCACTGCAGACAAGTGACAGCAACTTAGTGAATGGCATTTCTAACTCTGTGTATCTTTCCCCATGGCAATGACACAGTTCCTCTGCCACAAAATACTGCTTTATTTGCAAGTACTAGCCTAGAAATTTCCATGAATACTTTACCATGTCTGCTCTTCTGTATCAGCTATGTATAAGGTGCTGCTATCTGCAGCAGGTGGCATTACGGTTTCATCCACAGCCAGACTCTGGGAAATGGCTTGGCCTCCGACTCCTGATGCAGGAGAACTTTCAGGTACAGCTGCAAGACCAACACGAGAGAAGAACCAGGAGGTCAATATCAAATCTGTGTTTCTTTGCACATGGTATCACACATTACTACCTGATCATGTGAGATCTTTTTAAAATGATCTTAAAGTCTTAATTAAAAAATAGACAGATTTATTAATTTAAAAAATCCAACAGAAATAGTTCTAAAGGACCATATTCTAGAATTCAGATTTAGTTAAATATTCTACTGATTAAGTAATTTTATTCTGCTTAAACATAAATGAAACATAATGGGAAATCATATACCAGTATATGCATAACGTACTTAAAAATCATTTGGTATATATTTTATGCAAAAAATAAAATACGTATCATGCAATATACAGATCATGCAAAACTGTCATACCACAAAATTCCTTATATTTACTCCTTTATGATGATCTCTAATGTGATTATGGTATCTGGGATGCAAGGTTTTTCATTTTAAATACTGCTCCCTTTAAATTCTGATATATAGAGACTGTTTTCACAATTTCAGACAACTTTTATCCAGTTGAGCCATTCAGACTGGAAACAAGAATCAGCATCTCTGCCATATATGTCATATATGGCATATATGTCATTCTCTATTCAAAATACATTTTCAAGTAAGTGATGTTCCTACATGTAAAGACAAACTTATGAGTTTTTTCCTTTGAATTGTTAAATAATGGTAGGATTTTCTACCTGATACAACATTTTGTAGAACAAAACAGAATCTCTAAAACATAATTCTGAAAATTTCATAGCAACAAAATATAGAATAACATGAAGAGGCATGAAAAGAGAATTAGACAAACAAAACCTCTTTCTGTCTGTCAAAGACTTTTATTATTACTGCATTAGCAAATACAAGCTTCAAGTCAAGACTTGGAATGTCCACTCCCAAACTACTACTTCAGTAAATGTGGCAATCATCTCTCATTGTCTTAATTTACGGAAAGATTATTTTCAGTTTTGAACTGTTCTAAAGCAAATTCTGATTTTGTGCAAAGAGGAAAATAACAAAACCAAAAAAACAAAACAAAAAAAAACCCAAACCAAAACAAAAAACAAACAAACAACCCCTCCCCAAAAAAAAAACACCACACAACACAAAAAAATCCCAAAAAAAACCCAAAAAACCCACAAGCATTAACAAATTATATCCATTCTTATTCTCTTGAATTCTAACATTCATCTTTTACTTTCCTATTACCCCAATCCTTTACAAAAAGACAGAATAGCATGGAATTCAAACTACATATGAATTCAGTGGTCACTAAAAAGATGAACTTCAGATGTTTTTAAAGTACCTTTCCTTTCAAGGCCACTCACTGTTCTGTACATCTGCCTTTTCGGCTAGTTTTAGATCTACTTTTTTATTTACATCTAAGAATCATATAATTTTCATTGCAATTTACTGCAAGACCATTAAAAACCAATTACCTCTTTGGAGTTGTATACATTTTTCATAGAATGTCACTCTTTTTTAGTGGTCTTGCAAAACAGAACAACTAGAAACATCATAAGTGATGCTCCCACACAAAAATACTGCCTCTTTGAGGCTGTTAACTTATTACTACCCTTCTTCCAATTACCTTTGGAAGCAGGCTGCTTTTGAGGGTTGCAGTATTTTTCCGTAGACATGAAGATAACTGCCAATCCAATTTCTGCCTCTGGAATAGCCCTAAGATTCTTGCTGTTGATATACAAATAATAATAAAAAAAAAGGCTTTTCAGTACAGATTCAAAGACAAATAGGCAAATGGATACAGGTATAGCAAAGGACAAAATATTCCATTCCTCCTCCAGAAAAAATTGGTCTACACTACAGTTTTTCCCAATACAGTAGGTCAGCACAATTATCCTTCATTTTAGCCATGTCCTACATGTATTAACTCCAGTGTTTCCTGCTGCTGTAGCCACTTTCTAGCTCCAGTAATCTGGCCAACACACCTCTCCTTTCCTGATTTTTGGGCACTTAAACAATTATGCTCTATCTCTGATTCAAAAATGTGTGAAAAGAGACTTTAAAGATCTGACCAATTCTTGTAAGTCAGGCACCCTTCCCTCCTCCTGTCTTCAAATTAATGAGGAGAGATTGAGTACTGTCTTCTCTACTGAGCAGGAAAATTTAGGGGAACCAGGTTTATGTGTTAAGGATTGAGATTTTGTTTCATTGTTTTAATAAAATGGCATAATGATAATCCTAATATCTATAATGTTTTAATGCAGTCTGCCCTCTCAAACAAAACCGACCACCAAGACAAAAAACTAATTTTCATTAAATAGAAGCTGTTCTTCAAAAACACTGTATACAAATAATTACACAACAATGAACCACATGACCTGATGGTGCCATCTCATCTCCTTTTGATGAAATACATACAAATCTTTTAAATCTTTTAAACAGTAGAAGAGAAACTACTTGCTGTCTGTAATTTTAAAGCAGCTTCATTACAATGAATTTTTGTAGAACTGAGTTCTACAAAAAATAGTAAAATGAGAAGAAAACAGAAATTCCATCAAATCCTGACAGAACTGCCAAGTTCTTTCTTTACTGCTTCAAGAAGTTTTAGTTTCTCTGCTAAATACAGAATCACAGAATCATTAGGTTGGAAGAGACCAGCAAGATCGAGTCCAACCCATGCCTCAACACCGCAACTGAATCGTGGCACCAAGTGCCACATCCAGTCTTTTTTGAAACACATCCAGGGATGGTCACTCCACCACCTCCCCAGGCAGGCCATTCCAGTACTTTATCACTCTTCCAGTAAAAAACATTTTCCTAATATCCAACCTATACTTCCCTTGGCACAGCCTGAGACTGTGTCCTCTTGTTCTGTTAGTTGCTGCCTGGAGAAAGAGACCAACCCCCACCCAAGTGCAGCCACCTTTCAGGAGATTACAGAGAGTGATAAGGTCACCTCTGAGCCTCCTTTTCTCCAGGCTAAACCCCAGCTCCTAAATACTTAGAACAATGAAAAAATGCCCTCTTTATAAGCAGCCTCCTGCTTAAATATGTATGTAACCACCATGACCAAGTCTCTGTAGAAGTTCTGAAATTACCCTACTGCTGTACAAGAGAACAATGCTGCACCTTTCCAAGACATTCAGAATGGAATCAGTCCAGTTTGCCATAGAGTCAGATCCTGAGATCTGAGAGTTTGTCAAACCCACATCAACTACACAAACTTCTGGAGAAAGTAGTAAAGGCATTTCTTTTCTT
The DNA here is from genome assembly GCA_017589585.1 of Phylloscopus whistleri. Classification (NCBI taxonomy): domain Eukaryota; kingdom Metazoa; phylum Chordata; class Aves; order Passeriformes; family Phylloscopidae; genus Phylloscopus; species Phylloscopus whistleri. Next base: position 9,039,793 of record JADMLD010000757.1, read on the forward strand.
CCTTCTGTCATCAACTTTACTTCCCCTCCTCCAAGAACAACTGCTGGACCCAGTTTCTTGTGCTAAAAAGAGAACGCAAATAATAAAAAACATCTTAGAATGCAGTCAGTTTAGAAGTATCAGAATACAGAACTATCAGCATAGTGCTTCTCACTGATGCACTACTGCAGATATAGTATGTTCTGTTCTTCCTCTACATTTTACCTTGCTTAGGCCACTATACTGTAGGATAGATATACAGAAATCCTTCTTTCCTGATGAACCCAGAATGAGTGTGATTTCAGGGTGAATCAATCCATACTTAGATACCCCTGCAATATTTTTGCAATGTAAAACCTAATTACCTGCTTGGCAGTTAGAAATACAAAAGTTTTTCCAATGAATATTTTTTTCCTTTCATGATGCTCAGATAAATCCAGGTTTTCACTGCCAATGGAAGGCTCATCAACTGGTGGATAAAAGCTGCAAGAACAGAAAACTAAAGTTACCAATTGCTCCAGACTGGCATCTGTATTTTTCTAACGAGGTGTCATGTTCTGTAAAATATATTTTACCACATACCAAGCACAGCTTATTGTGAATCCTCTCAGGTTTTTTTTATTTCCATATATGCACTAGAAGTTTGTTTAGTATCTACCCAGCCTCAGTGTTCAAACTATTCTATCAATGGCTACTACCACACCTACTAAAGAAAATAAATTACCTTTCCTAACATATGCATATTTATGCACATACAAATGTGTGTACATAGTGGGAATTTCTCATCTGTATAAACCATGTGTTCATACAATAAAAAACCAACAACCATAACCCCCCAAAAAACAGAAAAGTCTCCCTTTTCAAGGAAAAATGAGGAGCAATATGGGCTTAGATGTAATTTTCACATACAATATTGAGACTATTTTACATTTTCTCACATTGAAAAAATAACCAGAAAAACTATTCTGCAGTATTTATTGATTCCAAATTAAAAATTCCCTTTTGAAGTTAATTTAACCATGAAAACAATGAATATTTTATTCACATTTAGTGAAGGCCAATGCACATTAGTCTCACTTCATCTCTCAACAAATAATTAAAAACCTCTTCTATTTCAGAGAGTTCAGTGGCCAGTTTAACTCTGTTCTGACCTAAGTTTACAGCAAACTCAGTAACTAACAGCACACTGGGAAAATACATCTACATAATGAAATAAACTTTATACAATTTCTTTTATAGAAGTCATTTCTTCATTTTTATGTGTCAGTTCCCAGAAGTCTTTGAAGCAACATTTAAATACCAACAAAACAAGTTCCTTTTCAGAGACAGTAATATCTCTAAGCATAGAGTCAATTCCAGAGCTCAGTTTATAACTCTAGGGATGAAAACAATAAAATTGCTGAAATATTAAACTAATTAATTAATCATATTAAGCATTCCTCCACAAACAAAATTATTGAGAATTGCATATTATGTCAAAAATTATCAGATAAATGTGGTTCTCTGATAATCTAAGTCCCATAAATTTCATTCTGCAACACAGTAAACACGATGATTTGGCAACTTACCTTTCATGATTTGGCAACTGCTGCCTGGACTGAATAGCTCTGATTAATTCAGAAAAAAACTCTGGTTTTATAACTGGTCGAGCACAAATCAAAGCACATATAGTCTGAAAAATCAGAAAACACACATTCACTGCACAGAAAAAGTTCAAATGGTTCGACTGACATTAGCTTTTTAGGATCCAAGATGGGGAAAATATCAAACCAATAAAACAATACTGATTTGTGTTTCTAGGATTGCTTTGCTTCTAACAGCCTAGCTTTTAATTGGTGTCTTGATTAAAATTATGAAAATGTAAAAGGCAATTGATGAAAATCACTAAGTCTTCAAAACTGGCTTTTTTTTTTCCCTTCCCTTCAACCTCCTGTTGACATACACATCTTCTTAACTTGGAAAAAGAAGAGTTGACTACAGTTTTGCAGAGAAGAAGTCTTGAACAGGTTTAGAATTTAATTACCATTTGTGGGAAAAACTGCAAAGCAATCCTATCAACAGGCAAAAGCTCAACATACCTTAACAGTAACTTTTACTGATACCATTACAAGGTGGGTACATTCTTCTGTCCATTCATTCACTACAAGGCCTCCAAGCTGCTGGATGGCTTGATTTAAAGCATTTTTCTGAGCTACATCTAAACATGAGGAGCAGACAACCAAAGGTTCATATTCCACTCTGCAAAGAACAAGTAAAAGAGAACTGCTTAAGTTAATTCAGCCAATCATTATGAAAAACAGAGCTGACTTAACTATCACATTTATATCTCACAGAAATCCAAAGGAAAAAAAAATAAAAGACCCATACTCTAATCTAGACCAAAGTAAAATCTTCCTGCTTTAAAATTTCCTGAAGAAACAAAATACTTAGTTTTATTCAGAAAAATTACTGACAATTTGACCTGATGTCTGAAAAATTTCTATGGACTTGTGGCTCTTTTACAGACATCACATAGAATTAGTGCTTCAAGAACAGTGCAAGGCCTGGAATATCAAAAGAAATATGAGTGAATGCCTCCAAAAGCAAAAGTATGCTCAACAGGGGAGGTCAGCAACAGATCAATAGTTAAAAATACAACTGTCATAGAATGCAATTTCAAGTAACAGTTTCGTAACATTTCCATTATCCTTGACCATAAGCCTTTATATGTATTTTACATCTTCCATATTAAATTACATTATTTCATTTTTAGATTATTTAAATTTCTTTCTACTTTGTAGACTTTCTAGCACAACAGCCATGATGTATCCAGTCTCATGGTATGATTCCTGTATCATGTTTCAGGTATGTTTACCTAAAATATAAAAAAAATAATTTATTGTTACAATTGGAGGAGAATACCAAGTTTTTCCTAACAACAAATAATACCAGCAGCATTGGTAAAACCAAATAAAATTTTAAGGCACAAAGCCACCTTCTGGTTACTTTAACATTGATTTTAGTGGTCATTAGACTTTCCCTATTTATCTGCTACTTCATTTCCAGAAGTGCTTCCTATAAATAAACAGCACTGGTTACCATGTTAAATTTGGAAAAAAGTATCAAGTTGAGTTCACATTCTCCTGCAATGTCAGTTCTCTTCTCATTACATCTATGAACAGCTAACAAGGGCTTTGAAACTCTAAACCTTTCTCCCATCTTCTTATTTGATGTAGGATTTTGTTTTTTGCCTTAGAGAGCCTGAAAATACTCACTGCACGTAACGTATCATCTTCTAAAATGCCAATGCTTTCTTATTTACAATTTTAATCTCCCAGTGTCAAAATAAATTATGTAAAAATAAAATGAAAAACTATTTCACAAGCAGGTGTGGAACACAGGCAAAATACTACTCACCTCCTTTGCTTTCTAAAAACTCATCATTGCTGTATCACTTACAAAGTAGTATGATGTCTTTCAACACTCTTCTAAAAAAATTAATTTCCTACTTGATATTTTACAATCAAAGCACTTACCTAAACTTGCTTTCAAAGACTCCAAAGTTGATTCTGTCACCAGACTGTAAAGACACTGAAGTACCATTGAGTTTTGATCCATTAACAAAGGTACCATACTTAGATGTATCTCTTACTGTTAATATAGGTGCTGAGAGAGACTGGCTCTGAAAATAAACAGAAATAAGCCATTACAGTTTATCAGAACGAGACAGCTTTATCAGAAACGAGATACTATCACTGTAGATCAAGGCAATGGATAAATAAGAAGTAGTCCACAAAACACCAAAATAAAGACTTTGGACAATGAGACTTGCTGTATGTAATTATTTATCTTCAGTTTTTCACTGTAAAGTGTGTTTTTTGTGTTTTTTACACTTAGTCTTTTTGGAGATTACACTTCATCTTTCTGGAGACTGTGCATGGCAGTCATTCCTTGGCCCAAAACCTGAGCTAGTGCAATTTAGCAAGGCTCTGAGATTTATTATGTTTTTACCTACCACTCAAATCCTGTTTTGGAGATTGGGCTGAATAGTAAGTAAAAGCCTAAGGTCACCTGAGGGCACTCTTTTGCACTTCCTTGAGGAATGAGGAATGCTAGTCTTCCCCAAACTGCAGGACAAAGGAGACACCAGCATCTCTTGAGGTTAGATACTGTCAGATTTCCAAAGTGGTTCACAAGCCAATGAGAACACTGACAGCTTGTTTTTATGAAATTCTGCCATGCAGTTATACATGATTTCACAGAATGGATAAGGTTGGAAAGGACCACTGGAGGTGATCTCATCCAAGCTGCCTGCCGAAGCAGGTTTCCTTATAGCACACTACTCAGGATTGTCTCCAGGCTCCTTTGGAGTATCTCCAGAGACAGAGACTCCACAGCCTCTCTGGGCTCTCTGTTCCAGTGCTGAGTCACTCTCACAGCAAAGTTCTTACTCATGTTCAGGTAGAACTTTCTGTGTTCCAGTTTCTGCCATTGTCTTTTGTCCTATTGTTTGGCACCACCCAGAAGAGCTGGCTCCATCCTCTCGACACCCTCCCACCTACTGACAGACATTAATGAGCCCCCTTCTCAGTTGTCTCTTCTTGAGACTCAACAGGCCCAGACCCCTCAGCCTGTCCTCACAACAGAGGTGCTCCAGTCCCCTCGTTATCTTCGTGGCCCTCCACCAGACTCACTCAATATTTGCAGTATTAAAGGGATAAATATATTTTACATATTTTATTTTAAACACTACATAAGGTTACATAAATGAAATGGCTTCAAAACATCCATAAATGTCACAACACTTAGTCACAGTAAATAGCTGATTGCTAATTCTCCTTGGTACATTTTTCTTCTCTGTGCCCTAAGCAAATACAGAATTAATGATGTGAAACGAAACAGAAACTAAGTCTGCAGTAAAACAACTGAAGCACTTCCCAGAACCTAAAACTTGTCCATGTAATGAAACTTATTTGCATAATTTTCCTGCTCTGATTATTTTAATACAAATTCCTAGTGAATCTGGGATAAAAGCTTGAACTATTAAAATATAGCCACTAAATTCCTCAACGAAAGCAAACAAACCTAAGAGGGGAAAAAAAAATAAATTTCAAGATGAAAAAAAAGACAGGTGGTCAATGGTTCTACTTCAAGCACGAAACTGGTGGTAGCAAAATGAGAGCATGCATGGTCATGGCAGCCTGAATGATGCCCAGAGAGCACTGATAAAGCAGGAAAATGGTGGATACTCACAGAGCTCGTTTCAGGCCGACTTACGGTCAGAACTGCGTGACTGCGGCTGATGGACTGATCATCCTGAATTAAAATCGTGCAGTTCTTGCGCCCAACAACATAGTCCACACCACTTAAAAGCCGATACGGCTCTCCTGGAAATAAGCAAGAGGCAGAAAAATGCCAATTTAGAAAAAAAACACCAATATACCTGAGGCACGTAGGAGAGACACTGAGAAGTTTGTAGTGCATCTCAATCTCAGCTTTGTCATGCATCATTTATGGTCAGAGCATGGTGCTAATAATGCCAAGGTTGTGGGGTTTATCCTCATGTGTGCCATTCACTTAAGAACTGGACTCAGTGATCCTTGTGGATATCCTTCTTGGATATTCCAACTCAGAATATTCTGTGACTCTGAATTCTGTGATTCTGATTAGGCTGATTAGAATTATGCATTTAGCTTAAAGACAAAACCCCTTTCTTTCTTTCTTTCTTGCTCCCTTGCTCTGTCTATTATAAAAGGATACATTTTATGATAAACAAAGCAGTTTCAAAAGTGGTGGCACACTTTTTTCAAGGACAACATATTTTTACCAGTACTTTCTTGAAAATTAAGTGTAACATTTAGAAGAAAAAAAACCCCTCAAATAAGTTTTCTAAAACTCCTTCGTAAGGGTATATAATTTTTTGGGATTACATTATTTATTCACATAACTGTGGAGGAAAATGTCCTACTAATGAATGTAAGGAGATCTTCATGTAAATCAAATTGATACTTAGCAAGTTCAGCCTCTGACCAATGCTTATGCTTTAGCTTTGTACGTGTCACCTGGACCCCATGGGCAGCTTCCCACCTTCCCAAAAGGTGTGCTACCACTGGTCAACAGAACCAAAAATGTTTCTTGATGAATATGAGCACAGACAAATTCCTGTTATCAAGGTTGGCAAATAACCTTCCAAATATGAACTGTCCAGAAATGATCATTCTGAATAGAATGAAGAGTGTTTTGATTCACTCAAGAGCTCTCCAAGCAGTAAGAGGAAAATCAGTTCAACAAACTGGTTAGGTGCTGTATCCACCAGGAAATAAACATCCAAAATTTCCTCCCAGTGAACCAGGAAATAGAGAGCAGATGCAGTTGTGTTAGGTCTGTTCCTTATAAGCACTTAGGAAGAAATGTATGTATTATACTAAAGCTCCTATGGACAAGAAAACAAAGAAAAGAGAGAAGTGATTTAGTTTCAAAATTCTGCATGCAAGAGACACTATGAAGTTCAACACTTAGACCTTGAAACATCAACACAACATTTAAACGTCGTTTCTGAGGTTGCTGCCTCAGAGTTCAACTCTCAGGTATCTCAAAGCAGGACTCCGTAACCCTAAGACATCCCACACAGGTTCGAAAAGAAGCCCTGCTAGATTTTACAGGCGCTGTGGTCGCCAGTGCTCCAGGGAAATACTGAGGCTTCGCCGTGGACGCCCAGAGCGTCGAGGACTTAGACCACCACCGGCCCGAGGCAGCACGGACACGCAAGCCCGGCTGGAGCCGGCCCTATGGAAGCCAACGCGCCGGGGACCCGCGCAGATGCCGGGCGGGGCGGGGAGGGGGCCCGCGGTGCCCGGGCCCAGCCCGCCAGAGCGGCGGCGGCGTCTGGCGCTCCCTCACCTTGTCCCGAAGCCGGCACCAGCTTCCACATCCTGGAGCTCCGCCCGGCAGCGCCCGGCGGGCCGGAACGAGGCCGAGCGGGGGAGAGAACACAGCGGGATCCGCCGCCGCGATCCCGCGCGCCCGGTCGCGATAACGGAAGGGCCGCGACCGGGGCGCCGCCTACTGGCCTCGGGCAACCCCTGCAGCGGTGGAACGGCTGCGCGCGCGGAATGGGGCGGGGCAGGGACCGAGGCGGGGCCGGGCAGGGACCGAGGCGGGGCCGGGCAGAGGCCGAGGCGGGGCCGGGGCGGGAACAGGCAGGGGCAGAGGCGGGGCCGGGGCGGGGCCCGTGAGGGCCCGGGCAGGCTCAGATGAGGCCGTGGCTGGGGCTGTGGCAGGCAGTCTGGCCTTTACCCGTGTCGCAGCTGATGCTGATCCCCTTCGCTCCGTGTCAGCGTGAATCGTGGCTGGCATCTCCGGCCCTGAGGACAGCTTCTCGCAGGAGCCACCTCTGTGCCCCGCCCCCCCCGCTACCAAAATCCAGGCCATGCGAAACCAATTCGTTCAGTCATATCGTCTTGTTCACTTTCACCATAGAAATACAATGATTATTTCACAGGTAGCTGTTTGGCACATTTGTGTTTTCCAATGTGTAGTTTGTTTCCTCTTGGTAGCATTGTTCCAGTGAAGCTTCCTAAATTCTGTAGTATTTGGCAATTTAAAAGCTGCTCTTGAACTATATACACTCTATTTCCCCAACTTTTTTTTTTTTTTCGGTTTATTTCCTGGGGTTTGTTGTTCTGTTTTGTTTTTCCATTCAGTGATTATAGATGCCACTCAGTGTGGTTGAATTAACTGATTGTAATGGAATGTTACTATGTAAGTCTTAGAGCCACTCTCTAACTCTTACCTGATACTTTCCATATGCTGCTTTAATGATACATGTGGCAACTACTGCCCAGCAATGTGGCACTGTTGCTCCAATGCCTGCGATACGGTGTGCAGACTTACAATGAAATAAGATGTTACCTACTCTAGAGCTTACTATAGCAACAGAGGATCAACAATTTATTTTTTTTTCCTAAATGGTGAACATTTAGAGAAAATGGCTGTTTTGCATTTTTATACAGGGCAATGATGACTAAGCCATAGGATTTAAATTCTGCTTCCTCTGAACTCCCACAGTGGTGTGTAATCAGTTCGCCCAAAATTCTTAATTCAGAAGTTGATAGTACAGACCCACTGATAGATTTGTTGCCTTTCGTGGCAAGTTTTGTAACTGCATAGATTCATCAAATGTGGTGTCCTCCCCTCAAAACCTGAAGCTTTATTAAATCTCTAGGTTCTTACAGCTTCTATGCTACTCCCCCAACCCCTTACCCTTCCTTATGAGTAGATAGGATTTGGCAGGTTTCTTTGTCTGATCAGCAAGGCTGTGCAAATGAATGGGTGGGTATCAGTCAGTCATTACTTTTTCATCAGCCAGTCTCTGTGCTCAACACAGATAAATCAAGTGTCTTGTTATCTCAACATAATCCTCTGTAGCTGAATATGGTCTGATGTTCTCAGACTGCTTAGGCTGTTTCTGGGCTCCACTAACAGCACTGAATTTGAAATGAGGGCTCCTGATCTTTCTGGTAAACCTTGTTTCACAGCAGACAGCCAGTGCTGATGTGTGGTGGAGCCAGAATGGAGCCTCTCTCTGCTGCCCAGGAGTGATCTGTGAATGCACAATTTCACCTCAAATCAGGCCCTGTGTTATCCAATCCATTTGAACTCCTAATTAGCAGACAGCTCATATTCTCAGCCACCTCTTTTCTCATATTTCTTTAACGAACAATTCCTCTCCCCCCAAAACACATGCAAAGAACTGGCTGCCATAGTATGGGTAAAGGGCACAGCAATTGCTGGGTTTAGATACCTCAAGGAAAGCAAACAAAACAAAACAAAAACACCAAAACCCCCACCAAACAAGATAGTTATTTCGTATCCTTTAAGTAGCATTTAGTAAATCACTCACAGTAATAAAATTCCATCCCAGTGAAGCAGATGGACTGAACCAACATTCTCCAACTCTCACAGCTGAACTGGAGGCACCAGGGCGGTGTCAGTGGCTGAGAGGGTGCCCCTGTGTTGTTCCAATGTAGATTCTTTCACCTGGTGTGCAAGAGGCCAAACTACATTTGATTTACAGTTCTTTGCAGAAGGGGGTGTTGGGTGACAAATCCATAAAGCCAGCACAAAGACTACCGAAACTCTTCACTATCTAAACATTTTAGCAAACAAAGGCATTCATTCATGTTCATTGGCTACCAGTTACCTACTTCTTAATTAATGCTTTTCTTGCTTCTCATGCCGTTTAGTCCATATGCTGAGTCTTTCTCTTCTTTTGGGTCAGGGGGCAATCTCTCCCATCAGAAATACCTTTTACCCAGTCAAGCTGACTTGAGCGAAATTGCTGAGTTGACTTTTCTTTTTTTTTCCTTATCTTGGGGATTCTGCCAAATGCCCTTGTATCCCGTAAATTCTGCATTCATTGTGTCCACTGTCAGTGGTACATCCTTCTTTCCAAGTTTTGTTAATCACTATCTAGGTCTGAGGTCATGCAAACCTGTCAGGTCCTGAGCCTTAACAAGGCAATTCCACCGACAAATAATTTGTCTTTCACCTGGACATCGCTTAGCGCTTGTTTGCTCCTTTCTTGTTGATTGGGCTTGAAAGTATACAAAGATCAAACATCAAAGAACGTCCTTTCTTAAGAAAGATTTTACATATTCTGTATTTTGCAACACCTGGGGCAGGGGCGGTCTCGCCGGTTCCCCGGTCCCCGCGGCCGCCGCTCCTCCCCCGCGGAGCAGGCGCAGAGCGCGGCGGGGGAAGATGGCGGCGGCGGCGGCGCGGCTGTGGCGGTGCGGGGTGCGCGGTCCCTGTGTGTCCGCCGGGCGGGTAAGGCGCTCCCTGTGCTGCCGGGGTGAGGGCTGACGGACGGCGCCGCGGAGGAGTTCCGCCTCGTCCTGACCCGCCGCCCAGGCTCTGCCCCGGTGCCGTTGTCCCGTCAGAGAGAGGGCACGGCGGGGCTCCGCAGTTCCGGCTGCCGGGGTTGTGCAAACAGCCGGGAAGGGAGCACCCTCGGTTCTCCGCACTCCCGAGCCTGTCCGCCGCGGAGCCCCCGCAGAGGTGCGGGCTGAGCTCCCCGGCAGACGGCCTCCTGCCCCACGGCCGGGCGCTGCCGTGCCTCCCGCTAGAATGGTGTCTGTCGCCCTTTGGCCCCGATAGCACAGCTGTGCAGGGCCGTTTAGGTAAATGGCTGGAATGTTGCTGTCCAAGCAGGGGCATGACTTGACTTGTGACCGAGTTGACCTTATGGCAGCCTTCCAGTACCTAAAGGGAGCCTACAAGAAATCTGGAGGGGAACTTTTTGCAAGAGCATGTAGTGACAGGACAAGGGAGAATGGATTCATATTGAAAGAGGGTGCTTTAGGTTAGATATGGGCATGTTGTCCAGAAAAGCTGTGGATGCCCATCTCTGGAGGTATTCAAGGCCAGGCTGGATGGATCTCTGGGCAATCTGTTATAGTGGGAGGTGTCCCTGCCCGTAGCAGGGGGATTGGCACAAGATGAACTTTAGGGCCTTTCCAGTCCAAACCATTCTATGATTCTGTAACTGTGTGGATGTTGCTGGAGGCCATTTCTAGTGAGTTTTCTGTGAGCATGGTGCTTCTTGCCAGTGACTGCTTGTGTGTTTCTGAGATGGCTTTCTGCAGTAATTTCGCAATTCACTTCCACCCTCTGGGTGAGGGTTGTTTTGGGGTTTGTCAGTGATTTGTGTGTTGTTTTGGTGTTTTTTAAGCTGTTTACTGACTTCTCTATATCTCTGTTTACACTTGAGATTTAATTTGAAACCTCAGCCTTAAGCAGTGAAATGATTAAATTGCATGGATGCTGTCATAGAAGCCTCTTGTGCAAGCTGGTAAGGAGACGATAGCAGTCTGACTAAAAGATTGCTCAATTATAACAACTTTACTAGCTGGTTATCATTACTGTACTTATTAGTCTTGGTGCAGCCTTCTGCTTTTCTCTGCTATGGCCTGTCCTAATCTTCCCCCCTGAAGCCGAGGGAAAGCTGCTTGGAGTGTTTCTTTCATGGAGAGCAAGAAGCCTGGACTGTGTCTGTCACTAACAGAGCACCTGATCAGGGAGTCTCAGTACTCACAGGAGTTATCTCCATATCCTGAAGGAAGGGGGAGCCCAAATGCCGTCTTGATTTGCCGTGAGCTGAATTCTCCAGAGGGAGCTTTTTTTCTGTAGAGAGATGAGTAGGGGACTACTAAGAAAGTCCCAGAAGAGAACCTTCACATTTCCCTTTCCTGGAGGCTTAGTAGTATTCTGGTACACCATGAAAGCATGCAAATTTTATTTTCAGTGGGAGAATTAAAAAACAGTAGTGTTTTACAAATGTGATAGTTCTAGCTTTAGTTCAAGCTTTGGTTTCTGAATTTTGTCCTTTCTAGTGGCTCCAACTCTTCAACTAAAATTTAGTTTTTCACATTCTGAACATTCTGAGCTGGAAGGGACCCACAGGGATCGAGTCCAACTCCTAAGTGAATGAACCATACAGGGATGGAGCTCTTGACCCTGGTGCTATTAGCACCATGCTTTAAGTTGTATTAAATTGTCTGTGTAATTCCGTGATTATTCTGTCTGCTTTCACCTGAGTTATGCATATGTATTACCACACAGAAAGATTCACATGTACACTTCTGTAGGTCAGCTTCAAGCTCTGTGAAACCCTTGATGCATTGTAACTGTGGGAGGTACAAAGTAATCATCTACCACTAAATATATTGTCTCCTAATTTTAGTGTTCAAAATATGGATTAGTAAACAGAACAATAAGTTTTAATATTTTTACTGTTTTAAAACTACCTTTTTTCTTCATGTCAGTCTATTGAACAATTGCATGATTTTATTAACAGGATCATACAAGAGTAACCATTCAGTCTTCTTTCACAAAATTGTATTAGATTTTTTTTGTGTTAAAATAAACACTTTAAAGGCTCAAGTACAAGGTAAAACCAGAGAAAATAAGTAGAACATACAGTCTTCTAATTGTTTTGCATGTCAAAAATAAAGTAAATCTATAAAGTATGTTTTGCATGTCAAAAATAAAGTAAATCTTGTCATACTTGGAAGCATTTGCAGCTTCAGGTTAAGGTAACTTTTGTATTTTAAATAATAAGGAAATTTCTGAATTATTACTGTAATGCTGCTGTCCCAAGGCATTTAATTCAATGCTTAGATTAGGCTTGAGTTAGTTTAGCATATTAGGATGCTAGAAATATCCTATTGGCTATTTTTGCTGCAACTTTCTTGGTGACATCACAAATTTCTCATTACATTAGTGGGGTATTTTCTTACTAGCATAGTCTTCTAGATATAATACTGAATTTTCTTTTTTCATGTCTGTTTTTAAACATGTGTCTTTTGCAGGGACCAATCCTTCCGAGGCTAATTTACTGTAGATGGTATTTCTGCTGGGACAGTGTGATGCTGATAACCTAACCCTGCCCAGTTTTATCTGAGAGTTGGCATTGGTTTCCTTAGCAGCCCCAGTGGCAATTAGGGCATGTCTTGTGAAGTTTGATTTTGTCCTGTTCTCCAGAACAAGAAGAAGGTTTGGTTGGATGCAGTAGTAAAGGAACGAAATCATGAATCTATTACTGAAAATTCTAAATTTTTAAATACATACATATGTAACCTAAAATCACATGGATTTGTTTATGCATAAATTGCAGTGCATATATCAACCTGCAGCCCAAGTCCTTCTGTACTTAGTTGTTAATAGTTTGCCACATGCTTTAGTAAAAGTGATAGATACAAAAAATGCATGAAGTAGCAAGAAGCATGACTAAGGTATTTTTCATTAGTTCTCTAGTTGCAGTAGAATGTATAGAAATAGCTCAGGTGCTTTCCTAGTCTAGTGATAGCATTTAAGTAAGGGCCCATGTGTGTTCCTATAATGCAATCTAGTCATTCTTATATTCATACATGTTTATTTAAAATAAGGGAGTTATGATTGTTACCTCCACTCCCATAGGAAAATCTGGTCTTGCATAACAATCCTGCATAGAGAAAGGAGAAAAAAACTTAATTTTTCTGGGGTTTTTTCTTACAGTTTTTCAGCCGTGGGCCAAATGTACTGCATCAGGAGAGTAGTGCACCACAAGCTGCATTCTTCTCACCTCTTCAAAAAGTGATGTTGCCACCAAACAGCTTTCAAGGGAAAGTGGCCTTTATAACTGGTGGAGGTACTGGGCTTGGCAAAGGAATGACGACAGCTTTGTCCAGTTTAGGTGCCAAGTGTGTTATAGCAAGCCGGTAAATATTAATGAAGATGTTTTAGAACTTTCATTTAGTACTGACTGTTGGATAGATCTGTTTTCTTCTTTACAAACCAGAAAAAATTATTCTATTTATTCTGTTGCAGTACGCTTTTAAATTACAATGTCATATTGTGGATTCTAGAAACTTGCAGATTTATCTGCAAATATTTAATGGTATAAAAATCGCTAGGAAGAAATAAAAGAAACACAGTTTCATGAAATGTAGCAGCAAAATAAACAGCCTCAAACAGTAGGCATAAATTCAACTAAAACCTTAAAGAGAACAAAAATTTGCGGTGGGCAGTGTTGAACAGTAATAAATGTTATTACAGGTGTTCTTGATACAGATTTAAATTACAATAAAGAATTAAATCCATTCCTCTTCCGACTTTCAACAAGAGCCCTGATTTTCCTTTAATGATGATTTTTTACAGTTCTGTTAAGTACTGCAGTAGAGTCTGGAAGCACTTCAGTAAAGTCTACGAAACAATGTCATTTTAAATCAAAATAAACAGAAGTGTTGTGACATTCATTCTAACAGTAATTTAATTAATTATAAATGTGAATGCTTATGTCTCTTATTAATACTAGTAAAGTAGTAGCTAAAACTCAGTTTGTTATGATCATGTGTTTTTTTCTTTTTTTAATGTTGATTAGCTTGAGAGTCTCTTACCATCGACACTTCTGAGTTGCTGTGAAGTAGCACTAACCGTAAATTACTTAAAGTTTCTTTTTCAGAAAGTTAGTGGTTAAACATAATCTTAATCTTAAAGCCCAGTTTTCATGAAAATCAGCAATTTCCATGTGCACACACATATTTTAAGTTTTAGTTCATATTTGCCCTGAAAAGAAAATGTAATTTAGTAATGTAATTTAGTAATCTGAATTGTAATTGCATTTTAACTGACATAAGAGATGTTAATACTTATTTTTAGGAAGCTGGATGTTTTGAAAGGAACAGCAGACGAAATTTCTTCTAAAACAGGGAATAAGGTACATTTTTGCAGAATTATGAATGTGTTACATATTATACTCTAGATTTTATTTGGATTTTTTTGCATTTGTAATCTTCTATGGACTTGTTTAATTTAACATTGATACAGTTTTTAAGTCTTAAAACTGCATTTCCATTACTCTTTAGGTTCATGCCATCCAGTGTGATGTGAGAGATCCAGCTTCAGTTAAGAATGCTGTTGCTGAAACAATCCAAGTGGCAGGACATCCTGATGTAAGTCTTCTAGGGCAAGAAAAGAACTCTTTCCTCATTACTGAAAATGAAGTAAATTACTGAGATAGAAAGTTAATGGAATCTAAAAAGACACTAGGCAGAACAATGACAGTACTTCAAGGTAAAGCCAGCATCCATAGTTAGACCAGTTACTCTCTTCTTGTGGTTCTTAAAATATTTAGTGGCCAAGTAGACAAAACATTTTTATCCTTACTCTGAGGACTAATATCTTGATTCAAATAATGAGACAGTTTTGGAGGGATTCTTTGAATTAAGGAGATGGAATGTTGCCCTTAAATCCTCCTGAAAAGGTGATTTACATGTGTTTACTGAATTATGTCTTAACACAATGCCTCACAAATTAGGAATGGAAGTAACCATAAATGTCTTCCTTGGTCCTTGCTTAGCTTATTAATATACACTAAGAAGGTTCCAATTTGAAGATTAGTTCTCATAAAATGAAGGAAAAGGTCTTCGGTCAAACTGAACATCTGTTTTTTAATAGTTTGACACAAAGCAGCAGAGCTCTTTACATCTGATTGTGAGCAGGGTGATGTGGTGGAGTCTGAAGGATGATAATCACCAAATTCTGATTTGCTTGTGAGATAACTTGGATTCTGCTAGCTGATAGAAAGTGTGATGATGTAGCATCATTGTAAAGGACAGTCAGATTTAAAACTCTTCACTGTAAATTTAAAACTGTCGTATGTGTGTTGTAGACAATTTACACTCACAAGGAGCTTCCTATAGATGTGGTAGAGAACCTACTGAATTTTAAATACTGTAAGAAGTAGAGAAATTGTATGCTATATAGTTGTATGGCTGTATGCTATAACAGTGCTAGAAATAAGGCAACTCATTGTCCTGATTTATAGACAAGACTCTCTAGATATTATTTTGACTATTAGTTAACTCAGTTTTTTGGCCAAAGTCAAAATCATGATCTTCAGGTTTTGCATGTGTGCAGAGAGGGAGGAGGTTTCTTCCTGTATAGTACATTTTTAGAGCACCAATAATTTTCTGAATAAATGCTTCCCATGTCTTGTTCTTTACAAGCATTTACCTTCTATTTAATTTCATATATTTTATGTGTTTAAGATAGACTGCAGAGTAAATTCAATATTCAGTTCTTTTTGTCCAGCTTTTCTCTTAGTTTGCAGACATGAGATGTTGGATTATGAATCCTGGGTATCACTCACTGCCATACTGCGTGTGAGGTGAGATCTCAAAGACAGAAGTTAATGGCAGTAACTTGAAAGTCCGTCCAGCTTTGTTTTGTTCATTCCATTCCCAAGAGTGTTACTCTCAATTACAGAGCAATCATTCTTTTGTTATGGCTTATTTTGGCAGTCCTACATACCTCAAAGATCATATTGTACAATTATTAGTTCACTATTTTTATTATTTTGTTTTTCCTGTATTTATTCAGTGATTCGAGTAACCTCCTCAGTATCTCAAGATGTTTGGATTTTTTTTTCCTTCAAAATTCAGGGAGACCTTTAAATTGAATTTGCTGTCCATATGTATAATTTATGGCTGTTGTATATTATTAGTTTTACATTCATGTAATATGTACTATGCTCTATTTTTTATTTATTGAACATTCTAACATCTTCATTAGAATTTAGCCCAGAAGTTCTTCAGCACAAAGAGTTTGTCTTATGTGCAAACCTACATGAATCAATGTGCCATTCCATTAATAGTACATCATTTTATTGCTTCAGCAATAGATCTGGCTATGTAATTTTTGGTTTTAATACTGCTAATGTGATGCTTAGTCCCCTGAAGTGAAAGTATCTCCTACCTGATGATTGTTCGTAGGAAGGGACTGATGTACATCTGTTCAACAAAAGTTTTGTTTGCAGTACACTGTATCATAATATTCTCATCACAACTGATGTGAATTCCTGTAATGCAACAGTCACTTCGTGCAGACTTTAGTTATCAGGTTGCTGCCTTTTGCTTCTGTTCCCATGCATCCATTATATGAAATAGACGTGATGCTGGAATTTGGTGGGGGCAAACTTTTCTGTTAGGATGCACTTGAGACACAATAGGAAACAGTGACTTAAGTCAGCCTCTGTAGTTTGCAGTTCCTCAATACAGTAGTTTGAAAATACAGCTCGTTTTCTGTTACTGATATTTTATCTATGCTGCAGATGTTAAAATTTCTTATGTATTATTCTCCCTCTTCCCCTACCCTCTGTACCTCATTCGATGAGGTTGTCCCTGGAAACGCTAAAGAGCTCCTTGTAAATTCTTTACTTTTGTCTCAGGAAGAGATATTTTTAGTTAACTCTTCTCCTTTATATGTTTCAGGTTGTGATAAACAACGCAGCTGGAAACTTTATTTCCCCTTCTGAACGACTTTCTGCTAATGCCTGGAAAACAATTACTGATATTGTACTTAATGGTACTGCTTTTGTAACTCTGGAAATTGGAAAGGAGCTCATTAAAGTACAAAAAGGTATCTTAAGCATTGTGACATATTACTTGCTCTCCTTGCCTTGCTATTATTATAGCCAGTTTTGAGAGTTCTTGTGAGAACAGATATACAGTCGTGAGAAGAGAATTTTTAACATTCTTCTAGAAAGGAACTTCTTCAGTGAAAGCTGTACTTAAGTATCACACTGTTGATCTGGCTAACAATTACTTCATTGTAGTACCAGGCCTTATGACTGGACCTAGAGGCCAACTGAGCCGAATATAAAAATTTAATTGCAGAGTTCTAGTTACAAAACATTTTTAAAATTAAAAAAGTAAAGCTTTGTGTTAAAAAGGAGAGAAAAAGCTGTTATTTCTTCTGCATTTTCTCTATGTGTGTTAATTTCATTGAACTGAGCATGGGATGTGAGATATAATTATGATTTTCCATGTGCCCCCACTTTTGAATCCTGTTTTCTAGGTACAGCCACTGTGTTGAAATACGGCTTTTGTATTTACACTGTATTTCTTTAACCTCTGAATTAGCTTTCATCAAAATCCTCTCCAAAACATACTCCATGAGCTTATACTATTTAATTACAACAATATGAAGTTAATATTGTTTCAGTGGGTCTGTAACAGTTTTTGTGAGTATACAAGTATGTTCCCTTTGTATTTTAGCAGCACATGAGAAATTAATTTCTGCCATTCTAGTGGTGATATTCCTACATGAGAAACCCATCCCCAGCTATGACTTTGTAGCAGACCATTGAAGTAGGTTGTCTTATGGTCTTCTAGGTGCATGTAGTGTGCCCATATAGTAATGTGAAATATGTATTCAAACATGCTTTTGTTTTTCCTGTTGTTGAATAAAAAGCTGCTTTCCTTACTTCCATCCTCAAATTTGGTAAAATCCAGACCTCATTCACCTTCATGTTGTCTCTCTTCCTTTCACTTCTAAGCTTCCAAAACCTGTGATTTTATTTTGCTGTTACTTGCACATCTTCTTTCTAGGGGTGTCCTTTGTAAATAAGACTTTTTGTTTAAGGCTTTCTTTAAGACATGTTTTTGCACGACAAGTAAGTCATGTGTTCCTGTTTGTCATCTCACCTTCAGTTTCTTTTTACTTGCTTGGTTTTCTTTTTTTAGTTTGAGCAAAGACCTTACTTTCTAAAGTGATGCTACCTAGTGAAAATATTTTAGGTCAGTCTATGAGGATGTTACAAACCTGACTGTTTCTAGAACGTTTGGGATGTCCTTTAGGTCTCCAGTGTAACCTACATTAAGTCTAATGTAGTAAATAATAAAAGTTCTTTGCTTTTAGACTGCAAGTTTGTGCTGGTATTTAAAAGGATTTTGTAATCTGCTAGTGTGTTACTTGTTCTTACAAAGTGAGAGGAGTTAATTCATCAGTTATTGTCCATTTTATGAACATAGGCTTTAGAAATAAAACTGTGTATGAGCTGAAGTGTTCTTTAAATATCAGAGCTGTAAATTTGTCAGTTTCTGTTAGGTTGACCTGACTTTAAAAAAGAATCAGTGGTTTAATTCTACAAAATGTGTAATTAACAATGATCTGTAGATAGCTTCAAAGATGTTCTATGGTTTTTTGCCTGTGTAGATTTTTCCTTTGAAAGTCTCTCAGTGAAGACTTGTTTTTTACAAACAGGGCCCGTGGTTTCTGGATATCTGTTGGCATTTCAGTTAATGCTTGTTTATGGTTCTCTTTAGTTTCTCTTGTGTCAATATTACTGTAACTTTTTACCTGAGTCTCTACTTACATGCACTCTATCACTAGTGTACATTGTTTTAGAAATACTCCCTGGGTAGCTATTCTAATGAAATTATTTTTAAAATACAGTAAGTAGAACAGTTATTTTAGTTACTGTGACGTAAGCAGTGAACTGTCATCCCTTGTCCTTCATTTCCCAGCTACAGTAAACTCATGCCTGTCATTGATCAGATATAATTTGCAGGATTCTATAAAAGAAAGATTAAATAAGCAGTTGAAGTTTCCATTATATTCCAGAATGTTTTTTGCTAAATCTGTTATAAAATACAGCATATAAAAGACAGCAGTTCTTTTGTAATGGAGTTTGTTGTGATAATAATAGGAAATGTTATGCAGGTTCACTCTGTAATTGGCTCTGCTGCAGAAAAAGCTTCTGAAATTTTCTTTAAAACCTTTATTTTTCTACATAAACTTTAACTCGACTGTTAATTTGAGATTATGCCAAACCTGTTAATGCTGATTTTTTCATTGTTTGGGTTTTTGGTGGTGGTGGTGGTGGTGGTGGTGTTGTTGTTCTTTTCCCCCACTCAGTAATTGATGAATTTAGGGTAAAATATTTGGTTAGTGACAACTAGACTAGGCCAGCTTCTGTAAGATCTTAGGCCTTCACTCTGGTTTGACTAATTCATGCATTAAGTTCATTAGCAGTAGAAGTCTGAGGGCTTAGACTTCAGAGCCTAATCAACAGCTATTTGCACTTACCTGGAACAACTCTTAACATTCATGCAGAGGAGGGAACTGAAATAAAGAGGCTTGAAAGGAAAGTTTCAAAGACTGTATTTTTAAAATGCCTTTTCACTGCCCAGAGTGAAAAGCTATCCCTAACACTTGAGTTGAAAACTTGTGTACCATTTAGCTTGCTTTTACCTGAACTTGAGAGCTTGATCTTCAGGGTTGTTTGGCTTGTGTGGTGAGGTTGTTTTTCAAATGTTTTTGCACCTTCTAGGAGCAGCGTTCCTGGCTATTACAACAATTTATGCAGAGAGTGGTTCAGGATTTGTGTTGCCAAGTGCCTCTGCCAAAGCTGGTGTAGAAGCAATGAGCAAGTGAGTAATACAGCAAAATGTGTGCTTTGGTTTTCACATCCTTAAGATGGGGTAATTGATCTATAAAAATGGAGCTCATTAGTGTAGCCCCCCTATTTCACAAGAGTTCAATGCAGGCTTCAATATCCTAGCAAGAAAATACTGTGCTGACAACTTCTTACAGAGGGAAGTATTAACTGCTGCTGGTTTTTTTCACAAGACCAAGATAAGGACTTATTTTGGCAATTGCAAGTTCCAAAGTTTATTTCACAGAGTTTTGATAATCAGGTTCTCTTGCATTCTCGTAGGTGAACCAGCACCTAAAGACGGCTGTTATAGGAGCTGTTTGAGATCTGTAGCACTTTGCACAATCTTTTGTCTGAGGAAACTAAATGCCTGTTATTTGGGTGCAGTATACCGTGCCTTCAGCTCTGCTTAGATTCATCAACAAATTTGTTTCCTATCACTATTTAAAATTAAGGTCTGCAGTTCTGCTTAGTTCAGAACAGTAGCATGTTGACGTATCCATGGTGCTCAGCAAACGAAAGGATGTCTCTCATTTTTGATTTCAGGCTAGTCCTTCATAGCACATAGATTTTCCTCTTCACTTTGGCAGAAAGAATTGAATAGATTGGCAGCCTTTCAGTAACTAGAGTTCTTTATCTGCAAAAAAATGAGGGACTGAGTAATGGTCTTGATTTCTGTTCTACAGAGCTGTAACGGAAATGTGTACTTTTCAGAGACTTTATGACTCAGCTAATTCATTCACCATAGTAGATCCAATGTACTCATCATGCAGAGAAAATGTCCTAAAGCAAAACTATTCTAGCAGTCCTGTTTTAGAAAGTATCCTCTGTTGTGTGTTATTTCAAAATACATAATATGAGAGCTATGTTTCAAATGTTAGAAATGTATACCTGTGGGATAGTCTAAATTGTCACAGAAAGATGATAGCGTAACAGTTGTTTGTTAAGGAATTCAGGTGCCAACACCATCCGTGATTTGCAAGGGAGAAAGAATTGCTCCTTCACACTGCTTTACCTATGATTCCTCTATTAAATCAATGTTCCTCTGTTGGTGAATGAGAGTTTTTCTGCTTCTCTGAAATTACTTTGTTAAGCACAAAAAACCCCTTTAAGTAGAAATTGTCTGTTTCAGGAATGTTCTAGTATTTACATGTTTGATTAAATTTTAATACATTTTTTCTGAATAGGATTACTGTATTGTGTTTAAAATACTTACGCATTCTGTTCATGAATTTTTAGGTCTCTTGCAGCTGAATGGGGTAGATATGGCATGAGATTCAATGTGATTCAACCAGGTCCAATAAAAACAAAGGTACATGCATGAAGTGAAACACAGCCTTGAATATGCTTTGTAGAACAGACTTAACTTTACAATGGTCTAACCTTTCTGTAGCTGTAAATTCTAATATGATTTCCTTGACAGTCAAGACTGTGGTGGGATATTGAACACGCTTCCCTCTTAGTCTTTTTGTAAAATAGAATTTCTTGAACTTCTGAGACCTGCCACTGTCCTCTCTACTACGCTTAATATAAACTTTTTTTAGTGTTTCAAAGAATTGATAAATCAAAGTACTTAATGCTGATTCTTATTTCTGTATACTTAGTTTGTCAAGGGGAGTGAATTCTTACACTTGTTGGAGTAAAGTTCCTGTTTTTGTCTGA
This sequence comes from Phylloscopus whistleri, assembly GCA_017589585.1. Lineage (NCBI taxonomy): Eukaryota > Metazoa > Chordata > Aves > Passeriformes > Phylloscopidae > Phylloscopus > Phylloscopus whistleri. Next base: position 9,061,172 of record JADMLD010000757.1, read on the forward strand.
ACCCCTGATTTTTTAAAAAAAGTGATCAGTTCCAAAATCTTAGAATCTCTTTTAGGTATATGAGAACAGAATCTCACTAGTTTTGTTGAAAATCTCAAAACTAGAAAAACTAAGTTGGCAAGGAAATGAGAAGCTTTGAAGTGAGTGAGAAGGACTGGAGGGTTTGAAGGAAGTAATCCAGAGCAGCTGGAACAGGAAGAATAAAGAAAGCAGTCCTGCAAGAAGAGAAAGGAGGATCCATTTCCCATTGAATCAAATTAATATGATTATGAGCACTAACAACTAATAATGGTATTACTTCTTCCTGTAAAATATTTCACAGTTGTTTTTGCTTTTGTTTTGGGTATAGGGTGCAGAGTTGGTTATTTTTTACTTGTTTGTTTACTATTCTTTCCTTTTTCCCTCTTGTCAGTTTTACATGCTGCACTGGAAAACTTGGTTTTGATTCTTTTCACTAGAAAGAAAAATAAGTGGCAGAATTAGCATGATTATAAGAATGTTGAAATACCATTAGAGGATCAGACCAAAAGTTCTCCAGGCCTTGTATCTTACGTATTTTTAAGTAAGAATGGAAGAAAAACATTTGGGAAGTTAAGGGATTTAAATGCCTATAATGCTGCCTCCAGTTGATGTTCCTTTTCTGAGCTAATAGTGTATAACTTGCTTGAGATAATGTATGTTCTTAATAAAATGCTACATTTGGAGTATGATTTCAACTTGAAATTTCCCTGAAAGCATAAAAAGGCAGACAGCATATTGCAAATTCGAGGTTTTCTGTCTTAAGGGCAATATCCATGGCTTTAAAACATACTGTGTTAAGTCATGGTGGGAAAAGAAAAAGGCATACAAGCACAACACTGTTAGGTTTATAAACTGGCAATTAAAAACGTGGCAATAGGAGACTTAAATGGCATGCTTACCACTGTGATTACATGAATTGCAGTGTGCTTTAGATCATAACTCCAGTAATTCAACATAAATGTTACTGATACAGTTCTGATTTTGAGTGGGGAGGTTATTTCCTTGTGGAGGAGCAGGGAAGAAAAAACCCCTTTTATTTTCCATACCATTTTAAGCTATTCAAGTACTAAAGCTTCCAGTGACTTCCTTTAGCTTTAGCAGTTGCTGCAATTTAACTGAACTTGATTTTTTTTTTCTTTTCCATTTTATTTAATCTTTCATGTATAATTTATTTTTGGTTACTTTCCTGTTCCCCTTCTCCCCTTGTTCCTCTCCTCTGTCCATGCAGCAATTTTGAGTCTTGGTTACTTCCTCAAATGTTTATCAAGGATGTTTGAGGAAAGATGGTTAAACCCTTTTGTTTTTCACAGATAGATGGTGGGTGACTATCCCAAAAGTGTTAAATTCCAACTTAACATTAGTAGATCCGTATCAGTGCAACAGGGATAAATTCCTTTTTCTTTTCTACTTCCTTCTTTTTCGTGCTACTGACAATGAGAGTTTAGACAGCTTACTCACAAATGCTAACTTCCATATTGTGTATGTGGAGTCAAATCTCTGTTGGAATTTATTTTCTGATGTAGTTATAACTTTTTTTTTAATGTTTCTTTTAATTCTCAGGGTGCTTTTAGCCGCCTTGACCCAACGGGCGCATTTGAGAAGAAGATGATTGAGAGGATTCCCTGTGGTCGTCTGGGAACTATAGAAGAAATTGCAAATCTTGCTGCCTATTTCTGCAGTGACTATGCAAGCTGGGTTAATGGAGCAGTGAGTTTTGGTTGACCTTGTTTGTACAATTAACCTGATGATGGTATAAGTATTGCTGATAATTTTGAAGCCCTGGTTTCAGAAATGAAACCAAATATCTTACTTTAAAATTCTTTACAAATATTATCCATCTTTTAAGTGTAGTGCATGGTTGTTAGCACCTTTAAAAAGAACTTACAAAAGTGGTTGAATTGCATTATTTAGAGTGTGGGCTTCTCTCACTCAAATCAGAAGTTACTTTCACAGTTCATAACAAGGGAATACTACAGAAATCCCACTATTACTAAATACATTGTTGGTGCTTTTTCTAGGTTATCAGGATGGATGGTGGAGAATATGTTTCTATGGCAGGAGAATTCAATGACTTGAAGAGGGTATTGATTTCCTTGCTTGTTATTTTATATTCAGACATTTTGATGTGTAATTATTATATGAAATTCCAATAAAATTCTCTTTTCTTTTGTTAGGTTACCAAAGAGCAGTGGGATATGATGGAAGCAATGATTAGAAAAACAAAAGGCTCCTAAAGTACATAACTTTATGGTGGAGATTCTTGGAAATGAACCACTACTTTTTCATTAATATTTAGAAATAACCAATTGAGAAATAGCCTTCAAGATCTTTTTAATGCTAATGTCAATAAAATATTTTGAAATTGTTGTATTTGGAATATAGTTTGTATATTTTTCCAATCTAGAACCTATTCTGTTGCAATAGTGAACAACAGTTGGTCACTAAAATTTTGTTGTTCTTTAGGTTGTCTTACATAGCCATGCCATGGCCTACAATCAGCCTTTTTTTTAATCTTTCTGAGGATTTTTTTTCTCAGATAGATGCAAGTGTCTCTGTCTGTTGTGATACCAATAGCATTTTGGTGCTATCATAACTGAATGTAATCATTAATCTAAAAGGAGAAACAAAATATTATGCTAATCTTCACACTTCAATAAGAAGTTCTAAACTTGCAAATACAGTTTCACATTAGCAGGACTACGTACACTGAGAAAGGATGTAATTCTGTGGTTACTTAGCAAATCTCAAAATGCATAACCATGTTGGTCTCATCTTTTGTGACATTTTCAGTCTGTTAATTATCTTATTCTGAACTTTAAAATGGCATTTAAGGACCTGCAGTGCCTTTCTGTGGAGCCTGCTCTTTGTCATGATGAAGTTAATGTTCTCAAAAATGAGAAACCAAAAATCATTTGTTTTTACTTATGTGTGACTATGGCAGTTCTCCATAAAAATTGGTTTATTTAAGACTATTAAAGGGATGTTGGTAAATTGGGACTGAAAGTGTTGGAACCTCATTTGCTGAAATTCACAAAAAATCCCTAGGTTTCATTTGCATTCACAGGCTGGTGCTAAAGGAACTCTGAATCTAGTCAGTTTATTCATCCCAGATAAGCAGTTGATAAAAAAATTGCTCTCCCTCTTTTATTCAAAATTAGGGAGTAGGTAGATTTTGTCCCTCCTGCCTCAGACAATGGCTGGAATTCTTCAAAGAAACTATCAGCCTCTGGCCTTTACAACCTGAAATCAATTTTTTTTTTTTTTTTGGTGTTTAACCAGAGCTCCAGCCTGCTCCCATATACAAGCATGCACATAGTTTTATGTGCTTTGAGACTGATACAGCGATTTAGGAGTCAGGACAATAGAATCAGTTTAAGGATGTCTTCCTTCAGGTGCTGGTGGTGATCATGTATTTTTCCACATGATCCAGGACATACTTAACATATGCCAACGTCTGACTTTGAAGTCTCCTGGTTGCCTTACTATAAATCTGAAGCAAGCTAAGAGAAAGTATGGACTGTATTAGTGTAGGCTTCCATGTGCATTTCTCCTGTGACTGATGGTCCTGTGTGGGATTGAGTAGTCACTGATAATAAAACAAATCAACTGTGTTTATCGTAGCAGCCTTCAAGGTGTTCTTGAGCATAATGTAAAGCTTTTTTATGGTAACTTGGGTTTGATAGGTGTGTTGTCAAGATCAAATTCTGATATAACAGCCATATCTTTTCCCCAAAGTGATTTAATTGAGAAGTTAGGCCCATATATACTTTTTTTGCTCATCATCCTTAGCATATTGCCGCCTTGTGTGGAACACAGTTGCATATAAAACTGACATTTGAAAAAAGTGCTTCAGAAAAAAATTCAAATTATGTTTGTGAGATGTGGTAACATCAAGTATTTCTCTAGAGTGTCTGGTAGGTTATCCTCTGGTAACAGGCTCTCAATAAAAATAAGTTCCTATCAGTCTCTTGTATCTGTGGGTTTCTGTGACTTACTATAGCTAAGTGTGTCGTGATTAAATTACTGGACTGAGTCTGGAGATAACCATGCTGAATCTCTGAAATTGCCATAGACTTCATGTGACCTGAAGTCATTTCTGTAACCTGTGAACAGCAGGACAGTTGTACTTTGCAGTATTCCCTCAGAGCTGGTCATGTGAAGCAAGAAGACTGGCAAGTTCCTTTTAGCCTACAAAACTTAGGTCCTGTGTGGGGCACAGGTGGAAAAGATCAAGAAAAGAGGCATATTCCAAGTTTCAAAATGAAGTTTGATCCAGTTTATGCTTGGCTTTGGGGCTAGGAAGCACTTCTGCCTGTCGTATAGCTCTCCTCCCTGTGTATAAAATAATAGTAACTTAGGATAGCAGATTTTGCTTCATCCAGTAAGTCAAAATATTGAAGGGAGGCCTCTTAAAGCCTGTCTTGTAAAGAGATACTGGGGATTTATTTACCAACAGAATGTTTGCCATTTGCAGAAATGAAGATACTGCTTCTGAAGTACCATCTTTTACCTGTTTACTGTTCATAGCTGAATTAATTATTAATTGTAAAGTGACAAACTATTTTTAAAGTGATGGAACCAGAAAGCACATTAATGAGCATTAGTAAGTTTTAATGAGCATCTATAGTAATAGGATTTCTTTTATCTTGCCTATGCCAGTGACATCCATCACAAACTACACAAGCTAGTTGCTTTTAGATGCTGAGCATTTTGTCTTGACAAGATGTATACAATATGTTGATGCAGGTTTTAGAAATGGCATGTAATGTTTTAAGAGTTATATGTTTTTTACACAATATTTGCTAATATATAGACTTAGTTAAGTGAAAAAACATAACTGATCTTGTCATCCACTGCTGCAGGAGAATGGAATAGTCTGACTGGAATGCATTTCCTTTGGTAAGAGTTGTTAGATTTGGTAGGGACAGGAAAGGGACATTACTATGAAGACATGAATCCTAAACATCTCAAGTTTATGTTTTGCCTAAATACAATGTAATTGTTTCTGAAGTAGCAACATGTGCTATCTGAACTCAGGAAAAGAATAAGAGAAAGAAGCTTTATGCTACTACCTAACCCAGGCAGTGTCTGATTTGGAAACTCCAAAAGAAGCTGTTCTAAATGCTGATGAGGATTAGACTATCCTGAAAAGAGCAAAAAATATCACTAAAACCCAAGAGGTGTCCAATCCATAAGCATGCCCCACAGCTTTGTATTACTTGCAGACTGACATAAAGCACAGTCATCACAGCTACTTTATTGCAAACAGAGCTAGACTGGCAGGAGAGAGAGTGTCCATCCTGTCTTAGGCTGGCATATTTGCCCTGAGATTATTACATTCCTCACACTATCTGAGATTGCCAGGGAGACACAATGTAAAGGGAAGGATGAAAAAAAGTTTTGCTTTGTGGCCTAATCATTTAATGAAGTTGGAGGGACAGAAGGGTGAAGGAATGAGTCAGAAAAGGTGATGGTGTACATTGGAGATTGCAACAGGATTCAGTAGGGTTGCAGAGGCAGTTTAGTTTCCATGAATCACAAGGATACTTCCCTAAAATCCAAATACATTTTAAAAAATTACTTTTGCATGATCCATCAGTGAAATGTGTTATCACTTCCATGGACTCAACTTGGAGACACCCACAAAGGGGATTCATTGTCTGTTTTCAACTGAAAAGTACGTTTTGTCTGCTTAATTAAATCTTGAAATTACCCTTTTTATTTCTGCTGGTGATTTACTGTCTTTGAACCTGTTACAGTTTATTAGATTAGTCCGGTGCTGCAAAAGCAGTATTGTACTATAGTAGGGGCTTATCAACAAGTTAAGAAAATAATTTAAGATTGCAAATGAGAGAAATCTCTTATATTACCTCTTCACTATGATACCAGAATTGCTGTCAGTCTTCAGTTCCCCTAGTTCTGGGAACTCTCTCCTTTTGAATATTTTAATTATGGTTGAGAATATTGCTTGTATTTCCCAAGATGGGAATTTGCTTTACAAACAGAGGATGATACTGTTTGAGGAAAATGTGAATTTCTAGCTACCCATACTGGCTTCCAAGTTCATGGGCATGTGAACTGCTCATTTATATTTTTTTTCCCATACTGATAATATGTAACTAAAGACACTGAATTGCAAGAAAGTTTGTGCCATTGTCTAACTCCATGGGGCATCTTGTGTTGTAACTGCTAAATAAGTAATGCCACTTGAACAAAGGTAACCGCACAGTTTTTATGTGATCATTTAATATGCAATAAAATAAAATAGTCTTTGGGATTTGACCTGCTTTTATTTGCTGTGGAACAACTTCAGTTGATTTCAGAGGGAATTGGAGGTGCTCAACACTTCAGAAAATCAGGCCATGTATATTCAGGTGCCCCAGTATGCATTCTGTATCTTCCTAAATGCACAGCAAATAGGAGTGGATTTCTGTTTCCCTCCATAACCAGTGGCTATAATCATGATTATGGTGAGAGCTTAGTAAAAACCAGAAAAAGCAAGCCTTATGTCAAGAAACAAAGCCTTAGTAGAGGTGCGGGGGGGGGGGGGGGGGGGGGGGGGCGTGGGGAGGGGAAGGAGAGGGTGGGCTAGCAGCAGTGCGCATATATTTTATTAAATGACGAGGTCCATTTTGCAAAAATGTGCTGATGACTGTCAGCACCCTGGTCTGTATTTGACATTTGCTCATGGAATATGGTGTTCAGAAATGTCATCATCTTGTGTGGATAATCTTTTCAAAGGTGGTTAACTCAGTTCTAAACAGGGAGGATTAGATCAGTGCTATGAACTGTTGATGATAGAACAGTGCAGCAGTGAATGAAAGAAAGCCAAAGTACATGTGTCAAGGGCTGTGTTCAGTCCTGATTAGTTGTTGGTGGAAATTCACATGATATTCTCCATCCTGGTCAGCCGGGCAGTGTTAGTGGGCCCTGAGGTGCCCTGATGGACAGTGGTGTTGGCCTAGGTGGCAGCAGATACTCACTCTGCCTGACCTGGTACTAGTAAGGTTTACTTCTGTCAGCAAACACTGCGTTTATAATGCCGAGGGTTTATTAAGGGCTTCAGAGTAACTATTGTTATTTTTCTTTCTGTTTACTGGTTTGTGCTTTAAAATTTCTAGAGGATCACCTGTCACTCTGTTTTTCTAAAGTTTTTTTCAACCTTCTGATGTTTACTTTTTGTGGTAGAGTTTCTCACGCACTTTTCATGTAAATAATGATTGTTTTGCATTCCTTTCTGGAGGAGGAGAGAATTGATGGACTGTTGGGTTGACCAGTGTGGTTGGAGAGGACAATTTTCTTCTTCCAATCCATGGTCACTGTTGGAATTCTATAAATGTCGAGGTCTGTAAATAAACTGACCCTTTTCTTTGCCTGGACATCTCAGTGCGTGAGTGTCATTCTTTTGTGTCGTATTGTGACAATCACCTTTTTTGATTTGAATACCTAGTGCCATTTTAAGTCTTAATCTGTACACATTTAAACTTGAATGGGCTAAAATATTTTACGGCATACTTGTAATTTGTAGGACTGTGGGTTTTGATATTTGTTAGCTTGAGTGCTTCTTTGCATGTTTATATTAATAAATTATGTATTTATAGGCAGAAAAATGGTTAATAGTTTCAGTAAAGCGGATCCCAAGCTGGTCTTTCTCAATTTCTGTGGCTAGCTGGAATATGGCATACCTGCACTACATCATGTAATTAATCTTTGTGCATGCTATGATTTTACATTTCTTTGGTCACCAGATGCCTACTAGAAGAAAGAAGAAATCTTCCCTATCATCACCTCTCTTATTATTATGGCTTGCTCTGCCCCAACCCTGACATTTAAAAATCAGTCTGCCCGTAAGTGATTTAGAGTTTAAAACCTGGAGGTTTTACAGCAGTTTTGACTTACCCATACTTGTCACAATTTGCCTTGCACTGACAGTAAGCACCTTTGCCAGAACTGGGTTTTTAAATTGCTGTCTTTTAATCCAAGTTTTATTTACGAGAAATAACTGCAGGAAACATCCTGCCTGTGGGTGACTGAGACCTGCTTTCTGTGTTGTGCCCTGCAGCAGAGCCAGCTGGTGGGCAGCAGCAGTAGCACAAGGGTGGCTTCAGAACGGATCTGTGACAGTAACATTTGCTTATGTTCAGGATGACAGATTTCAGTTTCTGTGGTGACTGTCAAAACACTTTAAAAGCTGTATCTCTCACTGTAATGATGTAGTAAACATTTTTACACACAAGGTCTGGGTTTTTTTTTCTTTACACTTTTAAAATGTTAAAATAAGGCAAAATCCAGGGTTTCGAGTGCACAATATGAACAATATCAATCATTTATTGTACTGATAGGCAGATTCACTGTTTCTTCACTTAATGTACACAATTGTATTTCACATTGCATAGAGAAAAGAGGAGACAAGCAGGTAAGACGTTAAATCACTGTGCATGGAGTGGGAGTAAAACAGTGAGAATGAGCTGGCTTAAACTTATTTTAGTTTTTTGTGTGGTTTTTTTTCCCAGCAAGACCCCATCCAGCACCACCTACCCCTTAACCTTCCAAGGCTCATCCTGGAGAGAACCCAAGGCCATTAGGCCATTCCTGAAATGGTATTTAGTTGCTTGAGCTCACCTGAGGAATTCAAGGATTCATTTCAATGGGAGTTCATTGACTGTAGTCTTGAAGGATTGAGCCTCACTGTTTGAGACACATTTCAAATAAAATGCATTTGTTTCCATTTGTTAAATAGGACACAGAAATGCATCTGAGAAGTTGTATATAGCTAATCCGCTAATCTGAAATTGCTTCCAAAACAGTTGTACATGGAGGCAGCATAGGCTTATTGGCTTTAAGACACAGCCCAGTTTCCTTCCTTCTCCAGCACTTACTGGGAGCAGTGGCCTGGACATTCATGAAGTTGCCTGGCGTAAAATTGGTGTAAAGTAAAAAGGGAGCCAGGCCAAAAAACCCAAGGATGCAAGAAGATAGGGCTGCTTCATAGTGTAGTTCTCATTTTAAAAATACATCTCTAATATAATAAAAAGCAGAGCCCATCATGTAAACTAAATTACTAAATTTTTATAAAATCTGTACTATTTTTTCCTTCATTTAATGTCAAATTTTAATGCTAGTGAGATAGACAAGTAATTCAGTGTAAGATCCAAGGAGGCACATTTTTTTAAAATAGTCAGTTTGTCCTTTACATGGTACAGGTACAAGAATCCAGGAGATACACAAACTAGACACCAATAATCTTAGGATATTAAATTTAATTATAGATTACACAGAATATGATGTAAAAACAGCAATTTACTAGAATAATTATAACCTGCAAAATGTGAAAATAGTTTAGAAAATGGATTGTCATATTCTCTGACACAGCAATAGTCATGAAAGGTACACTTATAATATATGTTAATCTGTGTATTAACTATACTACCTGCCATTTAGCCAGGATTTCAAGACAGATTAAAGGCATTTATTTCTGAAGTGCCTATGTTTAAATTCAGTAAAACACCTAGTTTGAGAACACTATATTTTTCTCAACTACTGCATGGAGATCTATTCCAGATAAATGCTTTGTCTATATGCTATGAATTTGTAATGAGAAGAGTAATTGTAAGACTGCAGAGAGTACAGACCTGTAACTGGGTGGTTTGACAACTGAAAATATTTCTTAGTGCCTTACTAAATTTTTGAAATCAGACATGCCAATGTCTCTTTCCTATTTCATACCTAGATCATATTTAATCTGAATTTGTGTTTTATATTTAAAACCCCCACATTTATTTGTTATGGGAAAGATATGTGTAGATCTTTTTGTTATGTAGTTTAACAAGAAATGTTGCAAGTGTCAAAGGATATGATGACCACAGCAATGTCAGCAGGTTTAATTTTTCTCCAGCCATGTTTATGAAACCAAAAAACCCAACCAAAACCAAAACCAACCCTGACATATTTAGTTTCTTTTTGAATATACAGACTGGCCCAAGCACTGACATTCTCTTTATCAATCTTATTGTTACAAAAACTGTACATTACAAACAGTATAGAAACAAACTGAAAGGAATGTGCCACACATCCTGGCTAATTTTCTATATGCAGTTTAAAAATACAGCCTACTCCCTTATAGTGCACTGTTATTGTGTAGAGTACATCACTAGTTAAGTGGACATGACAGAAGAGCTCTAGTTTTCCTCAGCACAGAGAATAAGAGCCAGTTCTGCTCGGTAAAGCTTTCCTCCATCAGACAAGGCCATGATGCTTTTCTTGTATGTTGCAAGGTTGGTAATGTCTAATTCCTATTTAAAGAACAGATAATGCTTTATAATCCTGTTTAGTTATCAGCACGAACAAGTTTACTTCCAATGGCAGGAAATGAGAAAAAACCCCAGGTATTTTCAGCCTGTCCAACAGCAGCACACTAAAATGCTTTTATATATATGTATGTTATCCATATGATAGCCATATGTTAGCTTGCTGCTAGCTGGTGTCTCAGAAGCAAGCAAGCTCTTGACAGTGTAACTGTGTAATCACAACTCCCCTGGTTCAGGATTTACACTGCTATTATTTCCACCACAATTTTTAGTTGTACTTTGACTTCAGGAATTATGACTTAGAAGCTCTATATTTATCTTATTAGGGTGGATTAAAGTGTCCTTAAAATCCAAATTAAATCTAATCTCTAAGGGGAAAGAAGCCCTCTAGGATTACCTTTTTGTTCTTTTCACAGAGATCCTTCAGTAGGGCATCAAGTTCATTTTCATCTATATAACCGTTGCCATCCTGAAAAATACCATTAAAGATAAGTTTAAACATTTGTTTTTAATTCCAGAGGTTATGGCTAGTTTTCCACAAATTCAGAAAATAAGTGCCAATAAACTATGCCATTCATAAAACCATTTTTAAAGACTTACTTGGTCATACATCTCAAAGGCATTATTGAATTCTTTTGCACACATTTTGACACCCTAAATGCCAAAAGGAAAACAAACCCATTAATGACACCAGTTATGTGTGATGGTAACAGGTTACCTGAAGAATGTGAATATTCATACCTGAAATTTAATAAGAAAATTTTCCTGTACAGGGAGTAGTCTTTGGAGAGAAAAAAACAAAGGTCAAAATATTTAACTGTTCCTATGACAGCACTTGGTATATGATACTTGTTGTGAAAAGAAACAGAAGGCATACCTGGCCAGTTCAGTAAGCTCCAACTTCCCATCGTTGTTTGCATCAAACATCCTGAGCTGAAAGAATATATAAATTTACATTGCTATTCAAAATTAATCAACCTAATGAAGAAAACACTTATTTGGAAAACTTAAATCCAATTAACTTTGTCCTGAAATGGAATGTCACCAGGTCACGTTTGCTGTGTAATACGTTTATTTTAAGTACTAAGTAATTTATAGTAATTAATTTTACTGCAAAATCTTGATAAGAAACCAGATGAGCAATTCTGATTAACCTGTGCTAAGGTAGGTCTTCACCTGCCTACATTGATGAATGAATGTCCTGTATGAGAAATGTGCATGTAATTATTTATAAATGACAGGAGTGTTGATGTGATAACATTTTACTTTTGACTTCATGTCTCATGATTGTGTAATAGAATCATTATTCTCTATTCTTAAAGATGAAAAGCTGTTGGGTTAAGTGCAATAGAACCCAAGGCATTCAATTCCCTAGAACAGAAAACAATAGACATTTCATTCAATTGAAAAGTATTTAAGTAAAGACAATATTTTGTTACTGTGATATATTTAAAAAAAAAAGTGAACAGATGTTGCAGATGATCATATTTTCTTGATGGTATGAAAATGGGAAATAAATCTCTCCAAAAAAGCGTAATTAAATTATAGTAATAACTATGTTAATATAATTCACAAAATGAGTGATTACTATTTCTAATAATTTTTAATATCTCTACTATTAAAGTGTTTTCCTTTGAGGCCTTGAAAGGATGAGCTCCTGCTACTTGAGAGGCACAAACAGCTTTTAATAGCTATTAGAAGTAGATGAAGATATTGCTCCTGCATAGGAATTTCACTTCTAGTATTTATGTCTGTGTAGTTCCATTTTTCTACTTTCAAACATTATGTTGCACTTGCTATATAAAAGAGTCACAAAAGCAGCATATTACAAAACATTGTATTGACAGCACCATCACCCACATTGCATCCCATCACCTGCAATCACAGTAATTTTAGATGTAATTTATAGATAAGAGGAAAAGCAACATCCTGTGCTGACATAAATACATAAACATACATCCTTTTAAAAAGGTGACTAATGTAATGCAATGAAAAAGACCTAATTTCACTTTGTTAATATACAATAGATGACAAAGGATACCAGAAAGAAAAGTGGCCAATTCTAGAAACGTTTATTTCTACAGAACACCGTGGTTCCTTTCAACACTTCCTTCCTTTGTATAAAAGCATCTGCCTTGCCTGCATTTCCCAGGAAAACAGATTTGCATATGGGGGAGGTAAGCAGTGGCAGCTGTGAACTTATTTTGTATTTTGATGAGTTGTTAGTGGCTGGCTCTGGCTGCCAGCAGCTGCTCAGGACTGTGCATTTTCTAGTATCTTTCTGTTTTCTGAGGAGATGATTGGAGAGCTAAGCTTATTTTTTTTCTCTTATAACTAAATTCTTTGTCAATGTGCATCTCTGTAGAGGCCAGAACTTATAGCAGACTTTAGGATGGAGGTCAAAAAGCTCCCTGAATGAAAATGTTATCCTCAGCACTGAATGAACAGTGACAATTCTATGTAAATGGTTTGTATTGGTACAATGAACCGGCAGATTTTTCCAGGAGAAACACGTTTTGTTCAGTCAATCTTCAGCCAGTTTGATGGCTAGTACATCTACCAAGCATATTTTTGATTGTTAGAAGTATTTTAGGATGAAAACAAGCTGGTAAAACAAAAAAATGTACTTATACTCTTCCTGAAGACCAGAAATATGTCTTTTTTTCTTAAAAAAGCCCATGCAGGAGCCAGTACTGGTCTTTACCATGGAGTACCATAGCAGATTGTACCGTGGACAGATTGTTTCAAGGATGGGCTGATTTAAGGCCAGGGAAGCAACTGTTTTGCTATAGTGTTTATCTAAAACATCAATTTATCTTTCTTGAAGCAAGGGGAGAAGGAAAGTGTGAGATGTTTGTAAATCTAAGGAAGCCACCATGCAGTGATGGCTTTTAAGACAAGAGACAGACACCATAGCACTGTAAGAAAGCAAAACATATAAAGTAACACCAAATTAATTTGATCTAAACATAATAATATAATTATGGCAAGAACAATTTTGCTTCTATGAAGTGTCATGACTTTGATTTTATAATTAGAGGCACAAGGAAGCAAAACAGGGAAAATACTATGGCATGGCATAGTATTATATAAATACCAAGAAGGTTAAAAATTCCTGGGCTTTTCTTTTTAAGCAGTACTGAAAATTGCCCATCAAAGCTCTGTAGCTGCAGAAACACTTGCAGGGCTAGGTGCCGCAGTTGTCTCTCTCTTGCAATGGCATAGTCTGACTGGGACCTGGTGGATCTCCAAGTCATTTGGAGCCTTCCAGTGGCTAAAGATAAACAGAGTTTGGATTAGCCCATCATGCCTGTAAATAAACTTACCATTATTTCTGTGTATTCTGTTAGCTTTGAGTCTTCAATCTGCTTATTTGCTTTCTGTAATAAATCTTTCAAGAAGCTCTGTTAAAATAAATAGAGTAATATGTGATTATTTTTTATCTACAGAATAAAATGTTTGGCTTGCTAACTTCAGATTAAAGTAATGGGAAATATTATTTTACTTCCACTATAGTATTTACTACTGAAGTCCCAAATAAATAGGAAAAAATAGTTATTAACAGCTAAGGATATATGTTTGTTTTGACAAGTTCAAGTATTTTGCATTTTATTTGGAAAAAGTAACTAGTAAAACTTCCTGCATTGTATGCCATTTGTTGTATTGTGAATTTGGAAAAAAATTTTGGCTTTCAAGTATACTGCTTCTTAATCAGCTCTGTCAGTAAACTAAACTAATTAACCTTGGGCCTCCTTGAAAACTTGGATGCCTAATCACTTCTTGCAACATCGGAGCAGTTTTACCGAAAGGATCAATGATTAATCAAATTTTGTCCTTGCCTATGGCAGTACCCGATGCTAGAAGTGAATATTGCTTCTTCCTACCTTGTGTTTTAAATGTGTGCAGCCAATTTCATTGCATTTTTAAATGAGAATTTGATGTCACATGACTTGAAACACCAGCCATTTTTACTTTAAAAAATAAGATGGTGTCCACCCATTCAGTGTTTTAAATTTCTGCACTAAATCTGTGACATCAAAAAAAGAAAGACACCAAATTGTAAAGCAAGGTCATTACAAGACGTGATGAAGGACCTACTTCCTGTCATCAATTGGAGTGTCATTATTTTTGTGCAAGTTTTGGCCACATTTCAAGATAGAAAATATAAGAAAATATACTTGTATTCCTGAACCTGAACACAACCATGTCAATAGCTGCATGACTAAAACCCACTATAGTTCTTTTAGCCTGGCCCACTCCTTCCTGGTAGCTTATATAATGAAGAACACAACTGAGATTTTGTGAATGGATGTTACGGAAGCATGTTTAATCTTGTGTGCTTCAATGGAAAATAGAAGTGGAAGGGAAATTAAAAGGCTATTCAGTGCATGTCTCAAGAAAGGATTCTATCAGTCTAAACTTCCTGAATTACTCTCTGATCTGAGCTATTGCCAAACCTTTCCTAAATACAGGCAGCGATGAACAGTCTGCCTCCCCCCTAGACAACATATTCTACTGCCATTACTATTGTTAGAAAGTTTTCCTGATTTCCAGCTTAAATTTCACTTACAAAGTTTTAAGTGGGTGTACTCCTCCCATAGCAAATATTTTAAAATGTTTGGGCTTGCCAAGAAATACTGATCTAAAAATAAAACTGGACATTTATGTCTTATTTTCAGTGTTAAAATGGCTTCTTTCTCTGAGGAAAACGAAACCTCACAGCACAAGAGAGATGAACCATTAGAGATCTAGTTAAAACATCTTCATTCTTCAGCTGGTCCTCAATCAGCCCTGCCTTTTAAAATCTATTTTAAAATATAGCAGTCAGCAGGCATCATCTAACAGCTGGAGAGTTCTCAAGTGATACCTTTTCCTGATCCTACCAACTTTAAATGCACTGACCTGGTGCAACCAGTCAGCAGAAGAATGGGCTTGTCTGCCTGAGTTACCCTAAGCTTAGATCCTCAGCAAATGTCACACAGACATCAAACCCAAAAGAAAAAGGGAAAAGGAAAAAAGATTTTCTGTCGTGAATTCTTTTTCTGAGCAGAAGAACAGTAAAGATTTTGAACACTTTGATCTCCTGGTGCTTTATTTAAAACTTACATCACTCTTCTTTATACCACATATGGACAAAATAGTCCACATTAGATGGATAAACACTGCTAGATCTTTCTCTTGCTATGAATTGCTTTGATTCCTTTGAATGTATAGCTACAATAAGGAACCAAATGCAGCTGAACCTTGGCAAATGGCACCTTTCTACTCAGAAAGCTGTATGTATACATCAGAAAGATGTATATGAGCATCTCTTCTATGAAGAAAGACAGAGAGAATTGGGACGCTTAAGCTTGGAGAAGAGGAGCTTCAGGAGAACATCATCAAAGTATATAAATACTTTAAGGGAGGTGCAAAGAGGATGGAGCTAGGCTAATGACAGGACCAGAGGCAGTGGTTACAAAGTGAAACACAAAATGTTCCCTCTGAGCATCAGGAAATACATTTTCACTGCAAGGATGACACAGCCCTGGCACAGGTTGCCCATGGAGGCTGTAGATTCTTCATTCTTGGAGATGTGCAAAGGCCATCTGAACAAGGTCCTGGACAACTGGCTCTGAGTGCTCTTGCTTAAGCAGAGGGGTTGGATCAGATGACCTCCAGAGGTTCCAAACCACCCTGTGATTCCGTGACACTAACTCAGAATCGACAAATTGATATTGGTTGTATGACTAAGGAAATAAAATCACTCTTGTTTCAAGATTTCTGAACTGTGCAAGGCTGAGATGGCTAATGGGATAACCTCGATTCTGCTCTTATTTGTGCATATTAAAGCTAATACCAAAATCCTACTAGGTTAACCAAGCAGAGGCAGCATAATTCCATTTGTGCTAGTCTAGCAGTATTACAGTAAGGAAATTGTAGGGTTACAGGGTACCTGAGACAGCATCAACTGTCCAGCAGCATAGTGATTATAGTAGTGGTGCTCTTAAGAAAAAACACAACAAAGCTGCTCTTTTCCCTAAGAGGCCAAAAAAATAACCAACATAGCTGTCAGAGACTCATCTTGCTTTAATCTTTATAAGATATAAGATTAAGATTAATCTTTTAAGCTTACTTCTAAGATACCTGGTACCCTACGTCATTTGATACCAATGCTGATCTGAATTAAAACATGGCTTAAAAAACATTGATCAGATTAGAGTTCTACTTTAAATAATTTACTGGAGACAAAAACATTAGCTAATTGTGTTGCATTTTTTGTCATGTTTGAAATGCAAAAACATTCACATGTGGGTCTCTGAAGAAAGAGATAGCAGCACAGGCTGTAATCCAACACCTGTTCTCATGTTGTGCATGCTCACAGATACTGGTTTACCTTAAGTTCCTCAGAATCAATGAAGCCACTGTGGTCGCTGTCATATTTCCTCCATGTCTGCAATCAGAATATGAATACTTTAATGAAATGTTTATGGCAAACAAGTCTTCGACGGTTTTACAACAGGCAACTTTTCATACTGTACCTGCATGAAATCTTCACTTGACTTTAGCTGCTGGCATCTGAAGAACAACAGGAAATTCTCTTCCGTTGGCAATACCTGAGCAAGCTGTAACAGAATTTAAGAAAAATTAAATTTTGGCTCTTCACTAGGCCAGCTGAGCCTGTAATAGAGCACAAAGATTTTCAGAAGTGTATGAAATTGTTTGTGCTCATACTGCCGCTGCCGTGTCGTGACCTGCTTGGAAGCTTCATCCTGCCAGCTGAAGTGTTTGGAAGATGCCTCTGAAAGGCTTCTGGCTTGCAGCTTTGTAAGAGTGATCAAGGTCAAACAGAACTTGAAGTCTGAGAGAAGGGAGTGAGGTAGCACTTTACCAAAAGGGTAGCTGGGGAAAGGGGAAAAAACTCACCCATGCAGAATTAGGATCTGTATCCATTGAATCAGCATGAAGGGAAAGCATAACACAAGGATTCACAGAGGATAAGTGTGAAGGACCATGAATTAGGAAACTGAGAAATGTAGACTACTCAGATACCAAAGAAGAGCAAGCAAGAAAGGAACACTGGCATGAAGAACATGTGTGTAATGTAAATGGTTAAATATAAGGAAAAGCCAGGAGAAAAAAAAAAAAAAAAGGAAAGAAAATAGGGGGGATAAGGGATGGCAGTTCTCATTTGTCAGTCACAGAGATGTGTTCAAAAAGAGCTATAAATACCAGAAAGAAATCAAGAGGGCTTTTAGCCCTGCAACACCAGGGATGGTTCTTCCAATGCCTTTTCTCTACAAAAGGCTTTTTTAAAATCAGACATTATTGTACTGATTATTGAAAATGTTCATTTACCATAACTCAATTTTGGCAAGTGACAAATGTAGAAGATGGAATGTATGCTGTATAATTTAATGTAAAATCATGATTTGTTTTTAACAAAAGCCCAATTTTTTTTCTGTCCTCAAAATATATGAAATATATTTTGATTAAGAAAAAAAAAACTTTTTACTTGAAGAATAGACCAGCTGTGCTTACTATGGAGAAAATAGAGAAAGACAGATTTCTTAGCTGCATTCTTTTATGTAAAATGACATCTGCAGAGTTTCTGGAGTTTCATCTTGAAATTTTGATTCAAATTTTTGTTTTTCTGCCTTCATTTCACACCCTCGGATTTTTTGTTCTGCCTATTTCAGTGCTATTGCCTAATTGCTGAGGCTTTTTTATTGGAAACCAGCAGAGCCATAAGTGACTTCAGCTCTCACCCCACAGACACAACAAAGTTATGAAGACATAACTCTTGTTTCTCTAAAATCATATATGCAAGGAATCAGTTAAATTCTTTTAGTGTTGGTACAGCTGAAAAGACATCAGAGCACTCTCCTTGCAGAACTGGCGCAGCTGATGACAGGCTGTCAGGCCCATCAGAGCCTTCTGAGTGCTTTTGCTAGGCTGAACATGAAATCAAAATCAACCTAAGAAATGCATTTTTGTCAGCAGCTTTCAAAACCTACTCCATTATAAATAGCATATACATGTAAGGGTAAGTTTATGTTTATGTGTATGCAATAGCTAAATGTGTGTAACTTAGTCCTGATCTCTGAAAAAATGTCTTTATTTCTCTCACGACAGAAAAGCTTTGATTTTTAGAGTACACTCCTATTTAACAGCAAGTGTTGAATGGAAGAGCTATTTAGAATAAAAAAAAAGATAGTTTGGGAGAAGTGACTGATTATAACAATGGGAAAGGATTTGCTTGTGTGGAAAATATAAATAAGATGTCGTTCAATGACATAGCTAACTCCTGTGAACTTTGCAAGGGCACCATAAAATAGTAACTGTCCAAAGGATCATTAACAGCTTATTAGCAGTACCAAACTGTATTTGAGGCACAGAATATATTACCTCTGGAAGAAAATTACCTAATTTTAAGCTATACCTCTCACCTTTTGTAAGTCTCAGGGGAAAGCATTAAATTGCTTTTTGTGGAAAACTCTGCAGTATTAAAGGAATGAGTAGATTGTGTGGAAACTGGTTCAGCTTCCCAGTCCCAGTTTTATACCACTACCAAGAAGAGAAATGGAAACCTGGTGTTATTTTAAGTGGCAACTTCTTTGTGGGGATAAGCATATGGGGACTTTGTGAGCATGTTTGAGTAAGAGAGCAAACCACTGCAAGTCTGTGTATGGCAACAACAGTAGCTTAGTGAGCCTTGAGCTTTGCTGCTTTTATGGAGAAGGCTGGTTATCTCTGGGAATAATAGTGGACAACTACAAAGCCTGAGACTGGTTTGACTCCTCTCTGGTCAGCTGCAGGCTGAGGTGTGTCTTTATAGGTTACCTAGCAGAAAAAATAATCTCAGTACCTAAAACAATAGTAGAACTATCTTCTAGACATTGTTCTCTAAGTAAATTCCATTGATATTTAATGTTATTTAAAATTCCTTTCACCTGATAAAGTGAATTTGCTTTTTAAAATCCCATAATAGAGCATGGGAGTAAAAAGAATATTTTAGGCTAATAAGTAGTTGATTTTATGGCAGCAGTAATCGTCAAATAATTTGAATGTGAAATTGCTGCAGTTCTGAGTTTTTGAAACCTTGGGTTTCACAGCCACATTTTAGTAAAAGCATCGGTCTCAATGAGTACAAAAGGTGAATTAAAGGTCTCTTACACAATGGCAAGAGAGGGGGCAGGTCAGGCTCTGCCTTTTGCTGGAGGACACTGGGTAACAGCCAGCAAACTAACTGCAGTGTGCTTGCAAAGACAGAATCAACACTTAATCTGAGCTGAAAATCCACTTCTTCCTCTGTGAAGCCACCCAGGCCTCCTCTTTATCTCAGTCAACAGACCTTTCCTGAAAACTCATTATTGGCTGGCACATTCTTCATCAAATGCTGGGTGCTCATTTTGAGGACTGGGAGTCTGAATGGCTTTACGTAAGCTTTCTTAAAGAGTGCTCACATAATTTTCAGAAAAACTATTTGATGTATTATGCAAATGAGAACAATCTGGAATAACTGGATAATTATTTTTTTTTAATATAAGGAAGGAGAATCGAGTCCAAATACCAACTTTAATATCATACTGCTCTGCACGTACCACACACTTCATGAGTCCCATCAGCAGTTTCCAAATCAAGCTTCATGCTGATGTAAGGGAAACAAAATATAGCTATGGTGTTGGGAACTGCTATATTAAGGGAGAAAGTCCCTTCAGTCACTGAACTCCGTACTATCGCTATTCAGTTGCTTCCGTGGATGCTGAGCATGCCTGGCACTTCACTGGGGGTGGTGAGCTATATCAGACCCTAATGGATTTGCTCATCTTCCCTCATTAAGTCAACATCAGAATCAGAAATAGAATTTGAAAGGTAAAACTTCCAGCTATCTTTCCTAAGTGAAGAAGCATAGTCTTTTTCAGGCACTGTTCACACATTCTTCTTGCATCAGTGCTTGCTATACAGATATTCAAAAAGACTAATTTAAATAAAATTAATCAATAACAAATAAATTAGCATTTGTTAGTCCAAAACAAAAAAAAAATGTTCTATCAAACTTCCTTCTTGATGCAGACCTATTTGATCAATGCTAAGTAGTGTTAAAAGATGCACTTTCAAAAATCTACTGTGGCTGCAAGTGAAACAAATTGTTCATATTTCTGTGGTAGTTTAGTCATAATTACATATGCCTTTAAACAAGTATATAAAATTCAGACATATGACAGAGGAGAAAACATATCTTGAAATGATCTGTTGCATCAGTAGTGATACTTTCTATTGACTTCTACAGATTCTATTCAGTCCTCTGTTGTAAAATTAGATACTGACCCCAAGCTGGTCACTGTAGAAATTTTGCAGGCCTGGCTTGTTTCCAGCTGTTTCTTAATTAGCTCTCTGGGTCAGATTTCTTATTATCCAGAAAAAAATATAATATCATTTAATAATAAAACCGCAGTCTCACTGCTCTGAGAGTGACATCAATGAGTCGTTGATTTAAGCGCAGAGAAGTGACTCTCTCAAACTGTGACCCTATAACCCCACAAACTCTCCTTTTTGACTTGCAGGGCTAGGAGTGAAATTCAGAGGAAACACAACAGTTCCCCCCTTCCTAGCAGTTATCTAAGTTATGCAATAGTTGAGCAGCTGTACGAGGAGAAGCTGGTTTTCTTTGCCTCTTCAGAAAATGGGAGTAAGGAACGTGAGAATTTTCTGCCTGCAGTTTTGTTAAAATTCAAGAAAGGAAATCCTAAGAAATTCTTCCTTAGTCATGATTAACATGGTGACTTACCATATTTGGGGTTTTTTACAATAGACTACATACAGTGACTGCCCAATTAAGTTCACTCAGATGTTATCATCACTATTAGGAATGGTGACAGAGCATGAGTTCAAAATCATGGGTAGCACTACCTCACATTACTTTTCATCAAATCACCTTTTTAATTTAAATTTCTAAAATAGAATTTTATCTGCTCTGTAGAAAACTTAAATTGCTGTTGATGCTTATTTGCATCGAATAAAGAGAGAAAAGTTAAATGACTTGTGGTGAAATGTCTGGAACGTGATAAGCAATACATTACTTGTTAATTAAAAAGTTTCATTAGTGAAAAGAAAAAATAAAGATCTTAAAGGAGAGGAAGAAATATTCTATGTATCTAAAATTCCAAAGTATTGGCATATTATGCTCACATTGTTCTGTGCTAAATGTATTTTCTTCAAGTAATGTTACAAAGTAACTGACTTACCTCAACTATACCTATTTTGCCATCAGTAGATTTCCCGTATTGGTCCACAAAAGCTTTCATTTCAGGTGTTAAATCCTACAAAGTTACAATGATAGAATTATTACTTTAAAATACAAGAAACATATGTAAACATACTTGAAAAATCTATTATTTGCCAAATAACATACCGCATTTAATTAAGGACCCACACATTGCAGCTACGCTCACCAAGTTTAAATGAAAATGAGCATTGTTTTTTGTCATAAATAACGTCATTCTGATAAATTTTACTTCCTAGGGAATTATAGCAGGAGTGAATGATTGCCATCTAAATACTTAGAACGCTATTTTAGTTTACAGAATGAAAAAAATTATAAAGACAGATGTGTTGGAAGATGTGTTTAACAGTTCCTTTGTTTAAGATGCTGACAGTGAAGTTCATAGGCAATTATTACTCCGTTTTCTCAGTTTTCATTTTTAAATTAGTAACTTGAATGCAGTGCAGAATCTTTCAAAAAAAGGAAAAATTTTCAGTATGATACATCTGAACACCAAAATAGTCTTTCCACGTCTTTGAGTGGATTTTTCCTGAATAATAGATGCTATTTTAGTCTTAAAAGATCTCATCACAATATTATATTTTTCACTGTTTAGTATTTGGTTATCATGGAAACAGAGTCAAAATGTCACTTCTTAAAAGCAGAAAGGGAGATTTAGGCAGGAGAATACTTTAAGCAGTACCTTAAATCTGACATTGTTGTCCATATAAATTATGGTCCCTGCTATACATCTGTTCTCTAAAGACTATTCTCAGTCTAGGCTACGACAAAAAGTGCCAGCTTTGAGGTAAATATCTAAATATTTCATTTCACACTTCAACTTGACCTGCCTTTCTTTGATATGAGATGTCATCAACCTTCAATATTGATTAAACTTCTAATTTTCGTTCTATTTCTTAGAGGTGGAAGTTAGTGAAACCATTCAGCAAGAATAGGGTTACAGTTATATTGAAACAATGGGCAATTCTACAGTTATACATGAAGTTACGCCAGACTTTGGAAATTAAAGGTTTTGTTGTTATAATAGATCTGATTATATAGGACCTAAGTGATTTTCACACTAGAGACACAGGGACTCTCAGCTGTACAAAGTCCGTTGTAGCTTGTCCCAAATTTCACCTGCCAAAGCTAACTAAAATGTCAGTTCCTTGTAGCTGATACAGTCACGGCCTAGTATCCTATTTCTGTCAAAGTCATCCATAGCAGGTTAGTAATTTGCCGTGGCTTTAATTAGAGATGTGGTTATTAATATAATGGACTTCAAAGTCACCTTTCATCTAACGATCCCAAAGTGGGGACAAGTTTGCTTAGCAGATAGAATGGAGAATTAGACACTTGGATTTTAATTAGTCCTGGTTAAATATTTTACTAATCTTTCTAATAGCAGCTCTGCAGTGCCAGACAGTGTCCAGCCATTGAAGGAGGCACAGTTGATTACAGGTTAAACAAAACAGGAAACTTAGCCTCGAGTTCATTATTCAGAAGTTATGGTGAGTTTTTTGGTGTTCACTTCACCTGCTCATAAGCTGCTTGAAGAGTTATTTGAGTTATGTTATTCAAATAAATATTTTTGGTCAAAAAAACTTGCCTAAATGTAACCAAGTCTAGTCCTAAACCTGATACAGATGCAGTGCTCAATTTCTCAAATGAAGAAACTAACCCTTCACACCTCAGTCAGCACCTCAGAAAAGATACTTTTCAAACCAGTGGAAAAAAATTAGCTTTGTTTTTATAAGATTTGAAAATGTAAGGATAGTTGGCATGACAGAAACATTCACATACTTGTACTCATAAATCACATACTTCTGAAGAGAAATACTGTGATTATCAATATAGGCAGGGAAAGTGAGAAATGGATGTGAAATAGCTCAGGCAAGATCCACCTATTGACACTTTATCAACCTCTGCGTTTGAAACCTCAGAGTTTCTTTCTGCAATTGGCACATCCAAATAGAGAATGTATTGCATAAATGTGGGTCACAATAAATGGAAGCTGTGTTTATACACCTTTGTAGCTTCTATCTTTAAAAAAAGAGTTCTTTTAACATGGCTGAAGTTATAATACCAGATCAATTCAGTATCTACTATAATGCATGAAGCAAAAGGGCTTCATGTTACCAAAGCCCAAGCACTAAAATTTCTGAGTAGACATTTCCCCTTTTTAGGGGGGCTAGCCTGAATCAAGCTGCATGCTACTTCTCTGTCTGAGAAAAAGCAGCTGTGAAAGTACAAGGCTTACTGAGTGGATTAATACAAGGATTAGCATCAGAACATAATTAGAACAGTTCTGTAGTTGGGAAGAATATTGGGAAATATTAAACCATCCTATTCAATGACAGCATCAATGTGATTCTTTAATGCATATGGCATGACTGATGTAAAATCCAGCTATGAAGAATGCATAATTGAATATTTCAAAAATAGTGAGCAGAAGAGTGACCTGAAATGCAGAAGTTAATGATGACAAAGAAGCTTTGGGGTGTTAAAAGAAGGACAGACAAGGAAATGACTTATAACCTACACTAGTTTCTCAATGTGTCCCTTCTGGCAAAAGAATAGATATTCAAAGATACTGAATTAATATCCCATGAGACAAGAAATGAACTAATGAGATGCTTGTTTAGCAAATGAGCCTTCAAATGCAAGAATCAGGTTAGATTTGAAACCTAAGATGACATATAGCCATACTCCAGAGCCCACAGACCAGGTGCTGAATTTCGTTTTGTTACAGTAGATTGCTCTTTTCAGCAGAACACTCCAAAGCTAGGTTTGAATCAGAGAAATGGGACAGAAAAAATTTAAACATCTGAGCATTTTAAAAAACCGCACATGCATTGTAACATTTGTAGCAGATAAGAATAATTCTGCAGGGGTTTCTGTGTTGCTTCGATTAGGCTATGTTTTTACAAGATGCCCGCTTGCTTCGATAGAGAAAAGATCCTGACCTTAAAATTATAAATATTTTTTTCCTTGAGCTTCTAATTAATTTTTAAACTACTCAATAACATATTAGCATTTCTACTAACAATGCCATTCATATTAAATATAAATAGGCTTTGATATCTTCTTTCTACCAAGCAAACTTAAGTTTCCTGCACTTTAGCATAGAAGAGAGATTTGTTCTGTTGCAGTACTTGATATGTACTGTTGTTTAATTTTTTCTGTGAAAAAAATAGATTTTTTTCCTTCTAAAAAACCCAGATTCCTTTCCCAAATTTATGTTTTGCTTTGATTTTGTTTTTTAACTTCAATTTTGCTTTATTTTGTTTTTAATTTTAGTTTGAACTTACGCTCAGGAAAATGAGAGCCTATACCAATGTCTCTAATAAGAATTAACTGCTACCTAGACTACAGTAACATTAGAAGCATTGCTGGGAGACAGATTTTCATATGTGTAAAGTTTGTACTCATACAATTTATATGATACAATTTTCCACAAAAACTATTAAGATTCATATTAATTTTTTTTTTCCGCATTTATGTCTAAAATATATAGGAACTCTCAAAGCAAAGTTAATTATTGAAAAGCTATTTCTCAGTTTGGAGACATTCTTATTATGAAGTATTAATCTACTTCTTCCATGCACACATCATCCACTTAAATTATTTTTTTTTTTTTCTGTTTCTTCAAAAGTCTTTTAGCATAGATTCATTCAGACAATTCCATACTGGGCTTTGATGCTAAAAGCTGTATTTTTACATGGAATCTTTAATTTCTTTCTTTCTCCCTTTTCTTTTCTGCCCTGCATGGGTATGGTTTAGAGGAACTGAATAATTAATGTTTCGATAACTCACACACAGAAGTGTTTTGAAAACACCGTCAAAAACTTCTAAACTTCGCTGTCTCTCTGAGCCATTTAAACAGCCAGGATTTGGTACTCATACTCCCGGTGAAGAGCGGTGTTTAGGAGTATCTGCAGATCTATTTAGTGACCACCAAGGGGCAGAAACGCATTTCAGCCCGTGCTGCCCATTAGGTGTGAAATTAAGAGTCCAACTACCCTGAAGTACTGGGTTTTTCTCTTCTTTTTTCTTTTTCCTCCTTTTTTTTTTTTTTTTTTTTTTTTCCTCCTCCCCTCTCTCCGCCAGTTTTAATGAATATATATCTGGATCAGATAAGATTAATTGCAATAGGATAAGTTGCCATCCAAGATAAAAGACAGCATCCATATATTTCTTGATTTTTCTTTTTAAGCACTGTCAGAAGTATCAGCTTGTAGCCTGGCAAAGTAGGAGCGGGAGCCGCTCATCAGTGAGGTGGAGCCTGGTTTCACCTTTCCAAAGCAGACGATTTATCTGATTTGCAACCTGCTCATTTCTAACCAAGCTATTTTCCTTTGCCCGGCGCGGCAGGCACATGAACCGTGTGATGGCGAGAGAGAACAGAAGGAACCGGGGCACTGGAGTTTGCTCAAGAAAACTCTTCTTTCCCAAAGAAGACGGAAAAGTGGGGCGAAACATTAACCTACCAAGCCCGCCTTCTTCCGTGCCTGCTGCAGCTCCTGGATGAAGTTTTGTAGCTCCTTCCCGTCCATGAACCCATTGCCTACAACAGAAAGAGTTACGGTTGCCGTCACCGCTCCCTCCAAACTCTCTCTCCGTTCTCCAGCGCCGGCAGGGGCTGCTCCCCGCCGGCGAGCGGCTCCCCGCGCACCTCGCCCGGCACCGGCCCCAGCCCCTGACGGCTCCGGGGCTGCGCCCGAGGCTGCGGGCGGCGGACGGGCGCCGGGCCGGTGTCGGGCGGGCAGCGGTGCTGTCCCCCCAGCCTCCCGCGGGCTTGCCCCCCTCGCCCCCCGCGCCCCCGAGGGAAAGGAGTCACCGTCGGAGTCGTAGTGATGCCAGATCTCGAAGAACTGGGCGGCCGAGATCTCCACGCCCTGCAGGTGGGTCTCCGCCGTCATGGTGGGCGCGGG
The DNA here is from genome assembly GCA_017589585.1 of Phylloscopus whistleri. Lineage (NCBI taxonomy): Eukaryota > Metazoa > Chordata > Aves > Passeriformes > Phylloscopidae > Phylloscopus > Phylloscopus whistleri. The sequence continues at coordinate 9,087,679 of JADMLD010000757.1, forward strand.
GCGGCGCGGGGGGGGCGCTGTCCGCGGTCCTGACTCGGCTCTGACCGCGGCCGGCGCGGAACGACAGCGGCGGCTCCGACGGCTCCTCCCGCCGCCGCCCCGCCGAGGGCTATTTATGAGGCCGTCCCGGCCCGGCCACTCCCCCCGGCGCTGCCCTCCCTCTCCGCGGGCCCGGGCGCGCCCTGCCCGCCCTGCGCGGGGGGGCCGGGGTCTCCCGGCGGCGGCACCGAGGCTGGGGCCGGCCCGGCGGCGGAGCCCTCGGGAACCGACACCCCTGGAGGTGGGAGGGGTGTGTGGGTGCCGAGCGGGGAGCCCCGAGCAGAGAGAGCACCGCTGAACGACCCGCTCAGGAGTTACTGCGCATCCCTTGCTGTGGAGGGCATGCCCGTGAGACGTGGGGACCGAGGGGGAGCACAGCCTCCCAGTTTCGCCGTGGGGTTTCCACGTGGAAAAGGGTCCTGAATTTTGGAGTGTGGCTTGCAGCACCTCAGGATGTCCCGGTACATGAAAAAAAAAAAAAAAACAAACCACGTGGGGCACCATGAGGGGTGCAAGGAACCCGTTTTTCACAGTTCCATCCCCAATCCAGACCTTCAGACAGCTTTGCACAGAGCTGATCTCTGAAGAGCCACAAGCTGATATTTTCCTGATATTCCTTCTGTGCTGTCTCAATATGAATATTGAGATATCCATATTGAGACAGCACAGAAACAATGCAGAGGCATGAGGGCCACTACCACAGTCTGCTCTGACTGAGGAAGAGCTTTTTTTCGTAGACCAGCTTTGGAGACTTGCTCTCTTATAAGCAGTGAGTTGGAGGAAAGGGACAGAACAGCTTACAAAAATCTTCCTTTTGCAGTGGGGAAACACAGTGCTGTGCTGGTAATGCTGACTAAGTCCCTTTTGGGATGACTAGTTTTTGTCATGAGGGCTACCTGGGTATTCTGAAGCACTGAAACTGCATTTCTCCTTCCAGCAGTATCCTTCAAATACTACACTGAGTTACAATGGTTTGATGGTCAAGATGACTGGCTGACAGGACATTGCCAAACGCAGTAGGTAATGCAGTAAAGATGAGAGATGCAAACAGCTGGGAAACCCAGAAATCTCCATGTGTTAAGTGATCAGCATGACTAACAGTAGGACAACAGTATGTTAAGACTCACAAATAGCATGAACATAAAAAAATAACAGGATAATGCAGAAGACACCAAAATGCCAATGGGGATGGATAACCCATCAGGATGAGAGGAGGATGTTTAGTTAAAGGCTGACATGTTGTGAGAGGGATTTCAGTAGATTGGGTGGCTGAAATCTTGTATGCATTATGGAACAAGATGTGGACATGGTGATTAAGTAATCATGAGACCTTATACTTGATTCCTTCCATCTTTCCATTCTCCTGTTTCTCCACCTGTTATGTGCAGTTCTCTCTCCTTCTGGCACTGCTGTGTAGCTGTGAGTTCTTCAAGAGATGCACCAGGTTGGCTGGTGTTTTTTAACTACTGAACAAAGCAGCAACTAAGAGAAAAGGCACAAGAAACTTATTATTAAGCTCTTCAGTTTAAAATATTTATATTAATGAAAAATGTTTAGATTCGTTTTGCCATCACAAATACCCATTATACTTGCAAAAGGGCTGAAGAAATATTAATATTTCCTTACAATCAGGCTCTGTGTTTCACCGTGTAAAAAAGAAATAAGAAATCATGACTGGGCCAATTTCCCATCTAGGAAGCTTCAGGCATGGTTTTCTCAGGGAAGGAGACTTCAGTGGGAGCCATATGACAAAACTTTTGAAATCTGCCTACATCTTTTCTTGAAAATAAAAATCTGAAACTGTCACATTTCCATAAAGTAGCAATAATGACCAGAAAAGAAAGAATTCACGAGGCTTATTTTTACAAGGAGCAAGGACATGGCAGAGCTCTGGCCTCGACAAATGGAAGCACAGTGAATCAAGCCTGGGATTATTCTTTGTACTTTGAAAAGACAATGGGGTGCCAGTGACGCAAGGACACTGGAAGGAGACAAAGGTGGAACTAGCATTTCCTTCATTTTTAGATAGAAGATGTCTGTGCCAGTGAGGCAACTTCTTATACGCCAAGCGTATTGAATTACCCTGTCCAGTGCAGAATTTCAGCTTCCAGCAAGCCTGCAGGAAAAGAAACCAAGTACTGAACCTGTTTCAACAGACCTCTGACTTGCATCTGATGTTGATTCACTCCTTGCTGCTTACCATTTTCCAATGGCACATCACATCTTGTTCTTGTCCCTTTTCCCTGACCCAAAAGACTGTAGCTGAATGGGAGCGAAGAGTTTAGCATTGTTTGGGGCCAGCTCAACCTTGTTCATCTGACTGATCAGACTTTTAAACGAATAGGAGCTGCAATGTTTACATTTTAAAAAGTTCTCAGAATAAAGTATTTTACATAGGTCATATGTGGCCAGGAGGATTTAAAATAAGTCTCACATGAACTTTTGCTGCTTCTTCCCGTAACTATACAATTGAATGCAGATGCTTGGACACATTGACCTCTCATTATGCTAACATCTACAAAATCAGTATTGGCTCCAGAGCATTTATGCATTTTTGTGTGTTCTTTATAAAACAGTATATCAAGGTGAATGGGCTTCTAAGGTCTCTGCTGCACTTGACATGATCCTTCTGCACAGGCATAAAAGTAGCAGACATTTCCGTGCAAAAATAATCACTTACATAACTAACTGCACACCATATTTTTATGATTAATGAATAACCAAGCCAGCATTCATATTTAATCCCACTGGACTCTGCTTATGCAAAACTAAATCAGAAACTGGTCATTTCAATTCAAGAAGCTATTAATTTCCATTGAAAGAGGAAGCACTGGAAAAGATTTAAAAATGTAGATGTATACAGGATGTGATCCATAACCCAATGAAGTCCATGCAAATTTTCCCAATGATTCTAGAGGGCTTTATGCAAGGACAAAATCCTTCTCATTTTCAGAAATTATGTGTGGTGATAAGCAGATATACACATTGATTAATGAATTACTTTACTGAGAAGCCCCAGCCTTGTCGTTCATTTTTACAAGAGCTACATGAGCCAGATCCATATCTGGCAGAAGTCAAAAAAGCTACACTGAAGCCAGCTAGGAATTTGACCCAGTATCTGAGTGATGTTGATTTTCTTTGAAAACATTTGTTGTTCAAATGCTTTTCATTAATTTTTTTTTTGTTTGTGTGTGTGACTTTTCTGAGACTTCTTGACTCAGACTTCTCTCTTCACTCTCAGGAAAGCACCTAATGATAATAGCCCAAGGGTTTCTCAAGATGTGTGGAAATCAAACACACCAAGTATAACTTAGAATATCCCCCAAATAAATGACAGGGCAAGTAATTCTCAGTCAGAAAACACAAAAATTTAAGCATCACAAACTTGGTTTTGTTGAGCAGAGATCAAAAGAGATGCAAATGTAAGAACTTTAAAATGAACATGTCCAACATGAACGGCACAAAAGCTCCACAAGGACCACAGAAGTTGTTTACTTAGCTATTCTCAGTCCATCATCAGAAGTTATATCAAAGTCAGGGGCTCTTTTGTTACCTCTCTTTTGAAAGGCCACATGCTTGTTTGGTCCTGAGTTGTGGCTGGATTTGCCTTATGGATTTCTTCTTTCCCATTTGATCCTTAGTGACTATTAGCAGCGCAGTCACTCCTGAGAGATGTGGAAGGAAATCCTGGTCTTTGGCTGAAGTTGCCAGCTTTTCCATGTGGAACCATAAGAGTAAGAAGTACTTTGAAGCAAGTGATTTCAGAGATTTTAATTATAACCTTTTCACGATACAGAGAAGGTCTCTCTTGCTCTTCTACACTCTTACATTAAAATATGTATCTGAAAATATCATAAATGGTAGTCTTTCATAAGAGAAAAATATGAAGATTATGTTAATTCTGAAAAGGGGGAAATACCTGTACATATACAGAGTATAACATAGCATAGCATAGCATGGCATAGCATAGCATAGCATAGCATAGCATAGCATGGCATAGCATAGCATAGCATAGCATAGCATAGCATAGCATAGCATAGCATAGCATAGCATAGCATAGCATGGCATAGCATAGCATAGTATAATATATCCTGCTATTGTCAGCCTTAATGGTGAGAGATGTACAAACCAGATGATAGATAAGGGCTAGTACATGATAAAGTGATCCGTGGAACCCAAACCTTGGAAGATTTTTTTTCTTTTAAATCTTTGATCCAGGTACTGAAATAAGATTCCCAAGCTTATGCCTGACACATAAACCAGGCAGTTAAGTGGGAACAGTGTTGGTACCTGGTTTGGGCTGTGGCAGAATTTGCAGAGGTAGTGTTGGGCTCTACAGTGCAGCTTGAGGTGTGTGCAACTACCACCAAGTATGGACGCCTGTGGGTGAGGGAACATGTCTTTTCAGAATATTTGGCTAATACTACAGAATAGTTTATTGCTTACATTTTCTTTATTGTAATTTATCTATATTTATTATAATATTTCTTATTATTTCTTTATTAATTTATCTACATTGCAATCAGTATTTGGAATCTTTGAAAATGAAAAAGAAAACACAGCTTTGAAATGCACTCTCTATGTTAAGCTGCCCTTGGATTATACAGTCATTATGGTAAACCACTATTGGCACAGGAAATATATTATGTAAATAGTGGAGTATATGAGCCTTTGCTGGTTTTTACAGACTGTATTATATAGAGACAGAAGTATATTTTTCATGCACAAGACAGAATTGTCCAAAATAATTTTGAGAACTGAAAATATATTTTAATAGAAACTGCAAATTGATGAGTCACTTTTGAATTCACATTGCAGCATAATCCAAGCCTTAACCTTCTGACAGGTGAAGCTAGGGCCTAATTCATCCCTTTCTAATCTACTTTATATCTTTACAGTCTCATCTGTAGCTTTCCAAGAAGAAGCATAATGACAAGGCAATGCTCAACAATAGTTTTGTTAGCATTAGAAGGCAAATAGTCTATGCAACCATGTTTTGCCATGTCTTCCCACCCTGTAAGATCCTCAGAGACATCAGAACTTTTCATTCTTTACTTTGCAGCTTTCTTCCTTCAAAAACTAAATGGATGCCCAGCACAGACCTCACAGGTGGCACTGACCTGACTCCAACCCAGCCATTCCCAAGAGCTGGGAGCATGATAGCCTGTGGCTCCAGACATGGGGAAACAGCTTTTTTGTTTGAAGGAATACAACACTGTGTTCATTCATGAAGTTGTACTGGGTGGTCAGTGTATCAGTACCACCAGAAACAGCACCTGATGTGGATGGGATCTGTTTGATGATCTGTTCAGTATAGACCAGCTATAGCCAAGCAGAAAACAAGTGAAATCATGCAGCATTCTTGCATTTAACCTCAGCTTTCCCCAAATAATGCCTAACTCTGCATTGTCTTGTATTTTGCTTCTAACTACCTGGCTAACTATGAGATTTAAAAGAGCCTTAGGGATGACCTAACTCATACCAGTAGAAAACAGCTTGGGGATGACCTAACTCATGCCAGGAAAAGCAGCTCCTCTTGCCCACCTGCCACAATCCCATACTACCTTTACCCTGGTGGCCTGTGAGGTGTTGTGCAGTTACTGCTACAGCCAAAGCTACTCCTGCCACAAGAAGACCTTCAGCTGTTGCCTGGAGTTTTCTCCATGGCACAGACTGACTGGGAATGGGCTGCAGATCACTGTGCTATCTGTGAGAGCCTGATCCAGTGGTTACTAACATCAGTGTTCATCCTTGATTTTCAGTGAGTTTCATTGGGATTTTTAGTGGCTTTTGTTGCTATAAGACAGACTGGATTTTTATTTTCTTTTTGTTTGGATTTTCCTCATGTTCCACTGGTTGGACAGTGTACATTTGCATGCAATTCCAAGCAAATCTAGCAGAATTTAATTGTCTAGCAAGTACTTATCTGGGATGTTAGTGCTACTAATAGTGGTGGCAGTTACTAAAGCTTTCAGAGATCCACCTTGTGAGACATTTTACTGGAAGACAGCTGGAAATTTGGGATCCTAATTTAGAAGGTTTCCCTGCCTCTTTGGAGGATTTTAGAGCTCCCTTTGAGTATTTAGGACACTTTCACTTTTACATCCTGGAGAATTCAGACTGTCTAGTTTACAGGGCAGTGTGCATGCTTTGGCCAAGCATTAGCTCTGCAGTGGGAGGAGAGCTGGGTGTGTGTCAGTGGTCCCTGTTCCCAGAGTCCTCACTTCCTGAGCACTGGCTTCTTTTGTTTTTGCAAAGAAACTTGAGCTGACAGCTGAAAGGAAAAATAGTACACCCACGGGTCCTGCCATCCTGGTGAGTAGGGGAGCAGGGCTGTGGGGAACACCCTGGGGCATACCTGCCCTGCAGTCCAGGCACATCCAGAGAGCACTATTCTGCTTGGAGGAAAAGCTGACTGTGTGGCTGAAGGCATGGAACTTAGGGGTACGTTAGATGTGATGGGATCCATGTTGAATGGTTTGGTGAGTAAATCCCCTGGGAACAGAATGAGAAACAAATCTTCCTCTCTAATTTCTCTGCATCATCTGAACTGAACTCAATGCTCTTTAAGAAAAGCATGAATCCTGAGAAACGCAACCTGTGTCCCAGAGTAGTTATGTAGGATGATCACATACTGTTAATTTGTAACTAGGAAATGCAGGGTTCTTCATAACGGTTGAATTAAAAACATAAACCATAGTCTTTTCTTGTTTGGGTTCACAGCACAGGCCTATCCCATACAATCTGTGTGCTGCAAGGGTCTACCACAACATAATAGTTGCTTGAAAAAGTATTCATTTTAGCAAAGTTACAGAATATGAAGTTGTTTAATAAGTAGCTTCAACCTTTTGTAAGTAATGGAAAAACTTGTGTTATCTCATTCCAAATTCTTTTATTACAGTTATAGGTCAACCCACACAACTTCAAAGCCATAAAATTACACAGCGAGAGTCTCAAAGGGTAATATGGAAAAAAACAATAAATAAAGCAAACAATATTATAAGGTGAACAGGTTCATCTTCCAACAGTGTTGAACTCAAAACTAGCTCAGCAAAAATGACGTAAGTGACATTGTAATAAAAATTTCAGTCACTGCATGCTGCTGCACACCATTGTGAGTTCTTGGTATGGACAAAAATATGTGTGATCAATTATTACTGCAGCTAGAAGTCTAAAAAAGCAGGCATGTAACTCTGTTTACTTTTTTCACATGAATATCATAGCTATAATTCAGCTGTAAAGTCCATTCTTATGCACAGCTTTCACTGAAGGTCAGTGCCTGGTAATCCTGTATATCAAAGGGAGAATAACTCTTCTACATGCTGCTTATCTCCCAAATTATATGAGCTCTTTTTTCACAGATTTTTGCATTCTTCTATTTTTAACTTTTTTCTACATTTCATATTTCCACTGTCTTTATCTTCTTTCTTATCCACTGATTAAAATATGTGTGTGATTTTATCAGGAATATAGAATATTTCACTGTGCAAGGAGACTTTAGAACACCGTTTTCCATCCCCCTGATCAATTAAAAAAAAAGTTCTTTAGAAATTTAAATAATTTACTTTGTAGATGAGTTCAAAATTAGAAAAGAGAAATTTAGTAAGGAATCTCTTTTTAAATTCTCTAAGGCATATTACTTCTGAAGGGAATTGACAGCTTCTTCTAAGTAGCTCCTGGAAATCATTGCAGCATCTGATAAGCACAGCCGCTTCTTGGAACCTTGTAAATGATACATTAAATAGCATTTATTTTGTTTTATTTCAAAATTCGATCCGTTCTACATGCCTGCACTCAAGCTCAAGATTAGAAGCTTTCCTTCCAACAATTCATAACATAACCACTTATCAAAATTGTCCAAGGTTTGTAGCAAAATTATGATTAGAAGGTCTGATATAAAAACGAAACCCTTTTCTGAGCAAAGATCAGGGCCTCACTTCATGATTGTGGAAAGAAATGACATTTACAACAGCCAGAAAATGGAAAATGTTAGCAAGTTAAAGCAAACAGAAGCTAAACATTAGGCTTTCACAACACAACAGTGCAGTGTGTCCAACCTGTTATCAGTTTACAACTCCAGACTCACAGTCCTCTTTCCAAACTCACTAAGTTCTTTGTTACTTTTTGATTGAGATCGACCTGGATTGCCCAGCCATTCCCACCGTGCCTCGTGCAGCGCTGCTGCTGTGGGAGCCAGCAGAAGTGTAAGGGCTGTGCAGACCAACCTGCTGCATTATTTCTTCTCAGTGAATGTATTTAGTATCTTCCATGGAAAGATTTTGAGGAGCTTGCTTTCTCTTCTTAACTAAGAAGAACTTCTTAACTAAGAACCTGTGGCCACCAGCAGGGCTGCCAGTTTGACCAATGGAAGCAACATAAATAAGGAAAAATTCATCCTATATTTAAATAGCTCTGAACCAAGCAAAACAATGACATTTTGCACTCAATCATACAGGAAAAATATGTCATTCATACTTCAATTGGTCTTTGTACTTTCAGGGCACAAATTTACTTGCCCAGGTGGTTTTATCTTGGTCTCACCAATTGCAACACAAGACTGACCTCAGCTCCAGGTTTCTAGTCCCACACCAGTTTGTGTGAGAAGCAGAGACACTTCCAGAAAGCCTCTTGTCTTCCACAGTCCCACCAGCAGGATTTTTACACAGGTTTTCTTTGTGTTCCACCATTAGCTGTAGGAGTAGCTCTAGTAGGGCTGTAGCAGGGCTCTTCACATGAAGCACATGATCCCTTCACATGGGGATCTTAGATATTCAGGTGCTTGGACTGGCTCTCAGATGCCAGTTTGTCTGCAGTGAATCTATCCCAGACTTTCTGGGAATGAGAATAATAGCCAGAGGTTTCCCACAACTTTTCAGCAGTGTCTCACTGGCTGTTTCAGTCACTCAATTTCAGAATGACTATTTTGAAATGTCTGTCCCTCCACTTCTCACCACGTCCCTACTCTTCCCACAGTCTGGAGGAAGGTAAGGGAGCACTTGCTGCTGTGTGCCATGGAAAAGGTAAAAGTGACAGATAAAAGCTCAAAATGAGTGCGAAACAGCCTGAAACAATATATGAATCTGTGGCCAGAATGGACAGAGGAAAATATCCCAGAAAGCCACAAAAAATAGTAAACCAACTGAGAAATAGTAGAACTTGTGAGCTTTAACACCAGCTTTGCTGCAGCCTGACAGAGCCTGAGTTAGACCTGAAGGAGGACCCAAGAAAGGATTATTCTTCTCCCTCCACCTGTATGGGCGGTGGCTCTAACCAGCCATACATAAGAAGATGAACTGTTCTGATGCAGACAGCTCCAGTTGCTTCTCTTGAAGTCATTCCAATGACTAGAGGACAGACACACCAGAAAGTAAATATTTGTTCTGAGCTCCATTCAAGTCCTGCATTTACGCAATGGAGCATATGCTTGACTGACCAAAATCTTGCACTGTGGGTGCCCTGCATACTTTAGAGCAGGGTTATTCTGATTTGCCATTCTTATGCCATTCTGATTTGCCAAACTTTATTGTTCCCTTTATTTCACGAATATCCTAGATGCCTTTTGGGGTGACACTTTTCCTCCCCTCTGTGATATTCTCTAGTGTACAAATAAGTGGAGGAACTAGGAGTGTTTTGCATGGCTGCTCTTCAGATTCTGAAACATACAGAGTCCTTATCTTTCAGAAAAGTTTGCTAACTTAACTTCAGTGAGCCTTTCCAGTACTTTTTCTAAAGACTTAGAACAATCTCTTTCAGCATACATTTTCCATTGACAAACCAAGTTCCTAGAGCGGGATTAATCTTTAATCTTTATAATTAATGTTTCCAGTACCGTGAAGATGTATTTTTAAGTACAAGCTGCAAGCTGCATCTTCCTTGGATGCCAGGACAGGATTTTTTTTAGTTGACAATGCACATGTGTATGTCTGGCTTGTTGATGCTTTGCATGTTGACATAAAAGCCATAATACTTCTCCAGTTTCTTACACAGGACTCATATTCTTCCCTTTTGCTGCACATACAGCTTCAAGGTCATTTGTTCTTAAAACTAATGTACAAAGCAGATACAATTCAAGAAAGTGGGAGGAGGCTTTGATTTCACAGGAGGCATAGTGGGCAGGCTGGATTCTTTAGGCAGCAAAGTCGGCGGAAGCTTTCTTCATGGTCAGTTCTTCATGGGGGAACACCGGTAATTGCAATTCATGATCTCCTTTCTCTCCATATCATTAAAAGATACTAAAGCACAAGCAAACAGCAATAGAGTGCTCCTAAACTGTTGGCAGCCAGAAAGTAGCTGGAGCTTGCATGTTGAAGACATGGCCCAGGAAATCCCACCAGAGGTTACCCCATGGAGCAGCCTGAGTTAAAGCAGGATCTTTGCAATGAGCTAGGTGGATGTCCATTGTGATTTTCTGTTCTTTGAACCAGAGTTGTTAAAAAATGCTAGAAAAAACTAAAAATGTAACATTTCACAGTTCGGCTTTTCAAGGGAATCTTTCTTTCTCCTAAGAGGAGGAAAGTTTGGCAAGAGAATGTTTAGTCAGATTGCCTGATAAAGACAATGCAGTTTAGAGATTTGTATCTGGTTCCAAAGTCTATATCTGGCACCGGTGAACACACTGTATGACTTTCCAAAACGCAAATGTACACAGGTCCTTTTAAAGCATTGGAAGCAGCAGATACCATAATTTCCTGAAGGCTTTTTCCAGAAGGCTTTTTCCTGAAGGCTTTATCATCCTCATCAGTTTTAGGACCTTGTGTGGTGTGTAGTGTAGCTCAAGATGGAAGAAAGTGAATTTCTTCCTAAACTTCCTAAGTGGATTTTTTTTTAATTTTTTTTTTTTTTTAATCAGGGCCATAGCTAATTTATGATTACAACTGCAAGGGCCACTGAAACATGCATAACTGTGCCTGAATGGTCTTCATATTTAGGTGTCTGATGTTTCATTTAACTCCACTGAGCTTAAGCTTTAAGTTTGGAAAGTCCACTAATTTCCTGCATCTACAGTTCAGTGCAGGCTACATAATGATCAAGACATTATATCAAATTTTCCCAGCACCAAAAGAGAGGAGATGAAATGAAGTGACTAGTCTAAGATAAAACTAGTTGGATCAGATATAGTTAACTTGAATTGCTTGTGAAGATCTATTTTAAACTTAAGATTAACAAGTTTGTATTGCTGCAGGCATCACACTCTCAGACTGGTTAACACCAGTTGCTCTCCCGGACATGCTCTCCAGATTAACCAGGCATGAAGTAACAGAACCTAAATATAGGCTTCTATTTTTGTTAGAAGGTGTTGTCCTTACCAGGTAAAATTTCTCATTCCTCCTCTTAGTAGCATATATGGTTTTTATACAGTCACTTTCTTTAAAGCAGAGGCAGAGCAGCTATAGAGTGATCGCTAGTAAATACTTGACATTGGCAAATAAAAGTATCTGGCACCATCAAAGGGAATTTGGTGCAATTGTTTCAGTAGCTCTCCTTAATGATGTTGAAGTCTTTCTAAAGCCTTTAAGTATGTGGTGTTTATAAAAATATGACTTAAATCACTGCTCATGCAAATGCTGTTAGCTGTCAGGGCGTGCTAGTCTGGGAGATGTAGCTTGGCTTCAGTCTCCACTAGCAGCTTTTCTGGTTTGGTTTGATTTTTTTTCTATATCCCTTTGGGCCTGAATTCTTTTCTAAGCAAACATTTCTGCATTTGTGTATAATTCAGAATATTCTGGAGTCTTTTTTATTTTGCTAGTTTGTGGGGAAAAAAAGGACAACAAAAACTTTCAAAGATGTCAGTTTCTGTGGTGTTAGAAAGCAAGAAAATTAGTTGCTCATTTTTAAATTCTTTTTCCTCAGGGTTTTATTTATGAGGGGTAAGGAGAGAGGTCCTTTAAGCTTTAGCAGGAAATACCCTTGTTTTACCAGCTCCTTCAGTCTTGGCTCAGTAAGGCACCTTGTTACCAGTACCAGGTCACCATGCCCAAGAAATCTCACACCACTGGAAGGAGTCCCAAGTACTCTTGCACAAACACTACCCCAGCTCACCCTTGTATCATCCACACAAAGCAGCCCTAACATCAGATTAACTGGCCTCCAGATGATCCCCAGTTTGGGCAGTCCTTGGTACCGAGAAAAATCAGTTTGACAACTGCCATGGCACTTCTGTTGACCAAGGCTGCTTGGTAGGTGAGCAAATTGCTCTCAGTAATTAGAGAAATCCTTCAGCATCTCTAATGACCAGGACAGCACATGTAGAGGAGACTAGGAAGAGGGTGAATATCCAGGTCAGAGGGCATAAAAGCCACCTAAGTGCCTCCTTGTTAAAGTGATGAGCAGCATCACAGGTCTCTGTAGCTATATATTTGTGTCAATGCATTGAAACCTATTTTTTTTTACTGCATGGCACTCCACATTTGCCATTGGATTAGTGACTAACCTGCTTGTAAATGAGTTTGGCAATTTCTTGTTCCCACCTGTCCTTAAAAAAAAGTGGTTCTAGGAGGGAAAGCCAACTCCTTCAGAATAGAGATAATAACCTAATAAAGGAAAGGAATTCAGAAAAAAGAGATAAGTAGGAATTACTTCTATGTTAACTGCTGTTAACTGTATTCTCTTGACATTTACAGCTAGGAGACCTGTAGGGTCAGTATTCAATATTTTTGCATCTGTGGTAAATATGCCTCCAAAATTGATGCATGTAGCCACAGTTTGTGCCTGCCATGTTTTGATCTCAGCAAATTCCTTTCCCAGAGACACTTGTTGCTACAGATGCATCCCACTTTTCTTCATTTGTATGTAGGCAAAGCTTAGAAATACTTTGTTTTACAAGGTATTAGTACAAATGTTGCCTGCAGAGCAAGAGTCTGACCCAGAAGAAAAGAATACTGTTTTCTCCAGAGGAATTTGAGTGAAGCCTGAAATGCGTTTGTATTGAAAATGGTGGTGTGCAGATTTGTCCCAGTGTTTCTAAAGGTATCTCGTAAAACCAGCCAAGACACTATTTTGTATCTAGTTCACTTGGGTAATATGAAATGCAAGAAAGGATTAGTCAGTCTTCTAAGATACATGACATAGAGTTCATTATTTACATGGTCGACATAAAAAGTTCCAGTTTGTTTAATACAGATTTGAATTAAATTTGTATTGTATAAGTGAACTTCTTGCTGGTGACCTGCGTCTGACGAAGGACACAGAACTCTTTCCTTGCTCTTTCTATTGTTCATAACCATAACCTTGTTACCAGGACTTGAGTGGTGATGGCCGGGTATGGCATAGATCTGACAAATTCTCTTTATCCACAGGAATCTCTTTCATTTCTTCTGTACAACCTAAAAATCTAGAAGGCATTTGCATCTATGACTCACATTTGAAAATAAGTATATAAAGAGCACAGGTACATTTTTCAAGGAATATTTTCCCATTTTCATGGATGATTCAGAACTAAATAACCAAGGAATGCAAGCTGTGCTTTTACTGATGTGTAGAGTGGATGACCCTAAGGCAACCATCAAGCTGGGGCACATGGGTCCTCTGCCTCAAATCTCTCTTCAGAGGTTGTCAGGTTTTCTGCTGAATGCCAGATCTTAAGCCCTAGTGTTACTTGTTCCAGGCTTGTGACTCCTGCTAGTGCAGCCCTAGATGTCGCCTTTCTTTATTTCTGTTTCACTCAAATCCCTCTTTCTTTGATGAGGGGTATGTTGAGCTCAAGAGAAGAGAACCATTCGCAGAACTACAGTTGCTCTGGATGTCAGTGGACTCCAATTCTTGTGGACCCTGGTGAAGGTGAGGTATCTATCTTCCACCAGGATTTGTACCTCTCCCCTTTCTCTTCCTTCATCTCCAAAACTGTAAAGAGCAGTTTTGCTCTCTCCTTTTTGCCTGTGAGTCAGCACATGGTGGGGTACCTCAGGCTGGGGCTCTCTCCATCCTGCCCTTGCCGCTGTTTGACACTGAATAGTGTAGCTGCATGTTCCTTTCTCCAAAGAGAAGGAGTACCTTCCCGGCTGCTAGGCACTCTCCTGAGCTGAAGGAGGAGAGCCACCTGCTTTCCTGTCTCTGTGCAGGCATTAACAGGAGGCAGGATAGAAACAGGGACATCCCTTTGCCCAAAGGAACACCTAGACAGTAATGCTTGTCTTCTGGCCAATTAATATTTAATCATTCTATATAAAATGTGTGGCTCCAACAGAAAAAATTGCAAGTGGGATTTTTTTCCTTCCCCTTACCCACAAGAATATGTGATAACCTAAAAGTGGGAGCTTTCCTCCCCTGAAAAGTTTAAGGCACCATGAGTTCGAATCTTTAAGAGCAGAGCAGCAGGGTGTAAAGCCAGCTCCCAGACCCTACGAACACTTTGCTCAAGTTCATGGTTAAAGACTGCGGTGTGGAAGTTTCCCTTTTTCTGAAATCACTGCCTGGCTTGACTTGTATTGTAACAATCCCTGACAAATTTTCCAGGCTTGTTTGAAAAGCTCAGTTCTGTGGCTGCCCCATTCTTAAGTGTTCTTTACACTGTAAAAGGAGACATAACTATTCTGAGGAGAAATGCTTTAAAATACCCCGTTATCACATCATACAGCCAGCATTTGGGGGCTGTGGGTAATGCCCTTGGGGCCTGGGCGGCCCCTACCAGACTGAGCGCCTTGGAAATTTCCACTTGGTTTGTAAGAATCTTGGTCTCTGCCTTCGTCCAGCTCCCAAATCTGGAGGCAAAGGTCAGAATCCATGGCCAGAATATTTACTGGTGCAATGGCTGGGTTTGACAAGGCCTGTGCTGAGAAGTGTCTTTCAACAAAGCACTAGCCCATTAAAAATTGTATACTTACAGTATGGAAAACTTAGAAATTTGCCATCTCAGACTATTTTGCTGCCTAAGTAGGAGCATGATAAGACACACTGTTTACTTTTATGGTCAATAAAGTAAAGCCTGTTCTCAGATGCAGGGCTCTTAGGGGCTGTCCATTGCTAACATGAGACTTTAGACAGATTTTATCCTTCTGACGTTCAGTGGAACAAATATCCTGTAGTTTTAAGATAAGGATCACTCCAGGATCAGTTTCAGTTTGACACAGTTGTTTCAAAATTCACCTTGGGTATATTTTTTCCCTTCAACTTTATCTAAAAAACTAATCAGCCTAGCTAATGAATTAAAGGGGTCAGAGGAATCAATGGTCCTTATTTGCATTAATTTAAACTAATACATACCTGTTTTATTGAATAAGGAGAGACAGGTCTGGTATTCATAAATAACTGATAGAGAATGAACATAATTCAGTAAAAGCATTCTGGTTGTCTTGTTATGAACATACACTGAAAATATAACTATTTTTTAAATTAAAAAGGCTTATCATGTGAAAGTGATCTCTGGACAGGTAAATGGTGCAATTGAAAGGAAGGATGATTGAATAGCTGAGGTCCTGCTGTTAGACTTAGGAGGTCTGGACTCAGTGCTCCCTGAACCGACTCCCTGAATGGCTCTGGGAGCTCTTTGGATCTCTGGCGCTTCAATTTCCCATTCATGAATTTTCTTTCTTAGAGCAGTATGGTGAAAATGAATACCTGAGAAGCTAAGGATGTCAGATTTTCAGTTGTGCAATATGGTAAGAATAGAAGACCAATACAAAAAAAAAAAGGTCAGTCTCTTCTGAATGGGTTAAAGAAATGTAGTGGGAAAACTGGAAGGGCTGACAATGCTTTTTTGTTAAAGTCCCTCTTGTTTTTCCATGACATGCTAAGCTAGCTCTGTAATGTGGAAGACTATAAGAAGTCTTATTTGAAAGCATAAAGTTTGTTTCCAAAACTGTACAGTCCCTAATCATTCTTCAGACCTCTGGAAAATTGCACTGCATTCTTCTGGAAATTATGATGTGTATTTAAGGTAATGAACTTACTTGTCTGACTGCAGGCTGCAGAGTCAAAAAGACTCATGACTATTCCTGTAATATTTGCTCAGAAGGAAAATACTCTGAATTTAGGTCCCACTTCTGCTGAAGCATACCTGCTTTTCATTGCAAGGACAGGGGATGTCAGCTGGCAGAGTTCGTGAGTTGGCTCAGGTGGGGAACAAAATTTGTCTGAGCCAGCCCCCTTTCTGCACAAGTAACAGACAGTTCAGTGCCACACGGTTCAATGCAGAGAAACCTGAACCGTTCCTGTGGCTCCAGCTGGGACCAGAGAAGCTGGGTAAGCTGTGGCAGCCAGTGTGAAATGCTGCACTAGCATGGTCCTGTTGAGGCAAAATGGACTCGTTTGCAGCAAATACTAAAGGTGTAACATTTTATGCAACCTGTTTTAGTTCCTGATTAGTTATAAAAATGAACTCCTCAGATTATCTGTGGTAATCTTTTATTGAAAATTACTTGATATTACTTGATTACCCCATAGTAACGCTCAGGTGTATAATTTCTCATATAAACTTCCTCAACCACTAGATAGAGAAAATGTTTTTTCCCCTCTTCCATGGAAAAATGAATGGCTTTTATGGCAGGGAGGAAATGCCTTTTTTGCAGGCCACAAAGAAGCATGGGGATAGGTGTGTAGACAGGGCCCTCTCATGCTCAGAGTTCAACCCTGTTAGGACAAAAGCAGAAGCTAAATGCTGATCTCTGCATCTCAGACAGCTGCAGACACCAATAGGGGAAGCAGATCCCCATCAAAGGTTTGAATGAAAGGGTTGAACTGTCATGAACTGTCATGATCAGTTTAGAAAAGAAACAAACTTCAGCAAGATTCACAAGCACTGTGGCACCAGGTCAGCATTAACCAGCACCCAGTGTAACTGCTACAGTCAGGAGAAGATTGCCTGGTCCGACACTGATTCCTGAAAGGCCATGTCTGTCTCCCTCAGGACCTTAGTGCTTATCTGTATGGAAGGAGATTTTGAGCTAACATTTACAAAAAAAGATGACTTTAAGACACCTCTTTGGGGCTTTTCTGCTTTGCTGACTTAGGTGGCTTTCCCCTGGGTTACCAGCTTTGCCTATCTCTTTAGATATGCTGCTCTATTTCCAGCCTGTGTAAGCCAGGCAGGCTCCCTCCCAGGGCCCTGCATTGGAGGGCTAGAGGACAGGTGTCTAAGATCCCTGGTATTTCTAGCCCTTTGTTAGTATTCATAACAATAGTTCAAAACTGAAGGCATTCAAATCTTTTCTGTCTATAGAGAAAGAAATGAAACAAATATTTAACTTAACAGCAGGGCAGGAAGGAATGTTCCACAGAGCTCCATGATGTTCCTATTGACTTTCTCTGTGGACCATGCTTTTGAATTTCTTCCCTCTTGTTTGGTGAAAATGTAAGGACAAAACTCCTCAAGCTCTTTTTATCTCTGCAACAAGTTCTGGTTTTAACAGGAGTAATTTTGGGGGTATTAGAGAAAGAAGAGGGAACATTGGACTCTGGGGACACATTTCCATGGGGCAATGCTATTGAGCTGCTTGTTTGGTGCACAGCATTCTGCCTTGGGATTAAAGCTAGGAAGTTATTTGGAAAACTACCTGCTCACTCATTTGGTTGAAGTGTGCTCACAAAGTACTCATTTGTGTTTACAACTGCTCCGTGCAGATTTCTGGCAGATGTTGTGCTGTTAGCCTGAAATATGGTCCTTTGTTCTCCTTAATGACCAAGAGCTCTTAATACCATGCTGTGTTCCTGATGTCTTTTTGTTGGTCAGAGCTCTCTGCCCTCTTTGCTCCAATAGAAACAGGAATGGAAGCAGTGACAGCAGACCATTGCAACTCCCACTCATCTGATGTTACAGGCTGGAAAAGTGAGAAGAGGTCTGGGAGGAAGAGCCATTTTCTTTTAATCAATTATTAACTGATAAGTCACTCCAGCCAATCTTTGCTCAGCAGCTGAGTGAAACTTGTGAGCAGGTTTTTGAGCAGACCAGGCTTAGCAGAAACCAAGTGCTAGAAAAATAATATTCTGGGCAAACCTATTGAAAAAAATTAGGCAGATGACAAACTGGAGAAAATGAGAGTATGCCTACTTATATTTACAGAAATGTTCTCATTGTAGGTATCATAAAGCTCTTTAAAAACCTAGAAATAAACACAGCATGTGAGGACTGTTTCATTTTACCCCTAGAAGCAGTAGGTTTCTAGAATGAAAGAGGAATGAAAGAGGCCTCTCTATTACCACACATGGTAGCACTGCAGTGAAGAACACCCTATCTAGCAGCAGGTTATGTTGGCCAAATATAACTGCCTAGTACCAGCTTGGGAGAGTGTTGTTACTAGGGCAGCTATTTTTGCTGGGATTGATATAACACCTGTAGCTAGTAGATGTTGTCGAAACACTGATGATGTCTTCATCACCACAATACCCCTTAAAATGGAGAAGTGCACAGATGCAGTACAGAAATAAAACCCTCATTTGAACTCTTTTTTTCTCAGGGGAAAAAAAGCAAAGCTACTCAATTTTTATTTTTTTCCTCACAATAAAGACTAATTGTTAATGTGATAAAAATAAAGATATCTCCTGTTTAGCAGTCACACAAGCTAGGTGTTCTGACAAAGCTGATGAAAAGGTTCATATCATTTAAGGAAATAGGGTCAAAGTTTTGGATTTGCAATGACATTGGAAGTAAAGCAAGCATGATCCAGATCAAGGTACATCATAGTAAGTGTCCAAGTTGACCTGCTGGAAAAAGTAATTACTGTGAGTTTTCTGTTTAAAGCTGATATATGCTCTCTACCTCTGATTCATGGCTGACAAGACACACAAACCTCATCACCTTTTAATACCAGGAAGACTTTTTATGGCTCTGCAATTGTAGCTTTCTTGGAAGAAGCCCTCTGGGACCTCAGATTGCCAGTCATTCTGCAACTGTGTGCTACAGAGTTTAAATGGGGACTTGAAGTAAACAAATACCAAACATTTTTCAGAAGTGGTTAAATGTTCTCAGAACACTAGGTTCTCAAAAAAAAAAAAAAATGCAGCTGCGTATATTTGTTATAGTTGTCTTCAAAAGTGAACTTACTCTACAGCCACAGAGGTGCATCGTTAATGAACAGCAAATTAATCAAAACATTCTTCTGATAATGTGTCTTTCTTCAGCTTGTATAAGCATTACTTTCAGCAAAGAATCTGCTGATGAGTTTCCTGCCACAGGAGGACTTACTTAAAAGAATGAACGATGCACAGAGAGAATTTTGTGAGGATATAATGCTTCTAAATTGTCAGAGCTATTCAAATGCAGTCCTCAGAGCAGCTCCAGTGTGAGCTGTCTCTTCTATACATAAAAAACCCTGCTCTATATGCTTTTTATTTACTTTAATGCACTATTTTGGATCAGAAGAGTGTTTTGAAACAAATGTCTCTACTCTTGATTACCATGCTTTGGTTCCTGTCATGGAACAGTTTTTGAAACATGAACTGGATTCCTTTTACATGAAACTAAAGGGGAAAATGCTCTCTAGTAGTCTAGCTAGTGCACTGCAACCACAAACAGGTCTTCAGTCTGTGGGGCTGGACTAGAGCTGCTCTGGAGAAAAAGGCAAAACAAAACCCTGTGAGAGGTACTGTATGGATGTTGGGTTCTCAGGCTCTTTCCCTCTATAAATCTGCTCCTACTGATCCACACAATTAAATAATACAGATGAAGGTTGCATCATCAATTCTTGCCGAACCAAACTAACAAAGCTGCTGCTTGGTTTTGTGTGTCACTTTACATGTTTTCTTATAATTCAGTCGTGTTCTAGTCCATTCCTATGTACAATCAACAGACTTGCTTAATGAAATGCAAAGGATAACATTTAGCAATCCCACTGAAGTAAAAAAGGTTGCAAAGGTCTCGCTGCAGACTATTTGAAATGCCATGGAGTTCATACATGCATGTTTATTTGACCTTGGTTGCCTTATTAGTGCAGGTAAGAATAACATTTTTAATACTGATCCCCTGCTGAGTTCTCTGGGCTGCAAAGCATGTACCTTATGTGTATAGGTAGAGAAGGTACAGGTAGTTCCTAGCAGTACTACTTTCAGAGAGGAGAAATGGAGTTGACATGAAGAAGAGACCCAAGTTAAGATATTGTAGATGTATTTTAATGTATAATTAATGGACCAAGAGACAGCATTCATAAAAGACTAAAGCTGTTTGGTTACTAGAGTTCTGTAATTTTTTTCTGTGTTAGTTCATAGTGCTTAGGTCAACTCTTTTGTGTACTGAAGCTGTTAAAAATAATCCACCTGGCATCAGAAGGACAGAGCCAGAATCCGTTAGAAATGAGCAGTTCCCTGACAGGCAAATACCATCACATGCATAAACTCTGATGCACTCACCACTACCAATCTCTATATTAGATTTGTACATCTCTGTATATAATTGAAAGTGAAACCATTGTATATTTCAGTGGTAGTAGTACCATGATAATTTTTTTAGAAATGTCCTATGCATGTGTATGTTCTCACAGGGAAAATTCTTCAGATTTTTTACAGGATGGGCTTTGGCTAATACCACTCATTTATATGCCTTAGATAACAGTCTAGGTTTTCAAACTGCAGATGGAGGTGAAACAAGTGTCTCTTTTCAAGTTAATTTCACTTCCAAGCCATCTCGGTAGTGCTACTAATGAATTCCTGTCTCTATGTATATGATATTTCTGAATGTCTATCACCAGGGTACCCAAATGTCATTATAAATTTAATGAACAGCTGCTGCCCATTAAAAGTAAGTGTAACTTCTATTGCTTAAATTAAACTAGTTTAAAGTAAAATGAGCATTTAGGTTAGGCAGGTGTTGCTGCTATTTATATCCAAAAGTTGGATTTCTCCTAGACTGAGGGCCAGTTTCAAATTGCTTTTTTTTTTTTTTTTTTTTTTTTTTTTTTTTTTTTTTTTGCCACTGTTATTTTGACAGGAAAAAAGCCCAATAAATTAGTATTTAAACTGCATCTCAGCTCTGGTCATTCCTAAAATATAAGTAATCATGGCAGCGGATTGAATGATATTAGATGAGGAACTTCTAGCATTTGCTTTTTATATTGCCAATTGAAGATATTATGCTGAGGTTAATTGGGCCATTCAATCATGCTCTGCCACTTTGTCTTTCCTGAAAGGGTTCAGTAAGATGGCTTGCTAAAATTCCTATTATCTCTGTAACAAATCTTAGCTTTACTACTGCTGGTCTAGGAGCAGAGGAAAAAGATTGGGACAGTTTCAGAGTAGAATTAATTAGTTTCTTTGATGCTCTTTTGAATACTCGATTACCAGAGTTCACAGAGGTGTCCGGAACCAAACTTTGTCAGGGCAAACACACCAGGACAATTGTAAACTCTCTGCCAGGTAAGTAATAGCAGCAAAAAAGGACAGGTTCAGTATATCTAGGACTGCTCTTCACAAGTGACTGAGCAAGGTTCAGTCCCAAATCACAGAGCAGTCCCCTGTGCTGGCAGATCATCCTCCTGCTATCTCTCTCTAATTGTAGGAAATCTGTTTATTAGGGTGCAGAAAATGGACATAATTATAGGGAAATAGAGAAGCATATCACACATGCACAAATATTGATAGCATCTGCAAGTCAAGAGGAAATGATGTTGTAAATAAGCCATTTAGCATCCTTCCTCTTCACCAATGAGTATCTCTTATCACTCCACTTTAGATATCAACCCCACCCTCTCCTCAGTTTAGCTCTGCAAAGAGCAGCTCTGTGAAGGTCTCTGCCTGTCTCCAGTCCTCAGGGAGCTTTTTTAATCCAGCTGTGAGCTGCTGCTGCATAGTGATTCAGCTGCATGAAGAGGCTGAGAAAGCAGGACTTGATAGTAGAATCCACTGAGTGATGCTTTCCATCCCACCTCCTCTCATCTGAAGGGTTTCCTGCAGTGTTTCCTCAGAGTGGGTTTGCCAGCCTGCAGAGCAGCAGTCAGGGACTGGCCTGGCCATTTAGAAAGGAATGGAGGAAAAACGAAGGTGAAGGCAAAGCCCACAAACCCCTTTGTTCTTGTGGTGACCTCCTAAATGTTGCTGGAGGATGTATTAGCTTGTGCCCTTGCCCAGGGAGGTGCTCTGGAGCTGCCCCAGCTGCCCTGCTCCCTGGTTGGGGCACTGGGAGGGTTTGAAGGCTGCCTGGCCCTGCCCTGCCACACCTGTGGGCAGCCCCTGAAGTCCCCAGCCCCAAGCAGACCCTGGCTCCCTGGGAACTCTGTGAAAGACCCCACTTTGACTGTGTGTCTGCAAACATTTCCAGTTGTTTTTCTAAGCATAATCTTAATTATCAAAAACCTCAGAAGAATTTTCACACATCTGGCTGAGAAGATCCTAAAACAAATTTGAATGAAGAGTAAATTTTTCATTGTCTAGCAGCACTGTTTGGAGCCCATGTGTTTTGACTGCACACCTGCTGTAGGGCACTTAGCAGAAGTCAGGTGGAAGAGCTCTTTTAGGTCTTTGCTAGCCGAGGTTATCCCAGGTGATACCAGCAGATCCAGCATGGAGGTCCTCTGCAGTTCTCCAACAGGCAGGCACCCACTGAGTTCACCATCTTATTCAGGTGATGGAAATGTAATCCTCCTCTTTAACAGTGCTACTGTCTCCCTTGGATCTTTTATGTTCTGGGTATTGAGCTGTAGCTGGCCTCAAAAATACTCTTATTTATTCCTGCAGCTTGCTACTTTTATTTTGAGGAGAAATTATTGCGCTAGGTTTCTTTGTTAGCCTGGTGAACTCTTTGAGTAGCAAAAGCAACACAATGCCTTTGTAATTTTTTAGTTTGCTGGGAAAATATCTTCTTACCCCTCTGAACTTTAAACTTGGCATTTATTGTATTGCGAGGGAGAAATGGTGGCACTGTGAGGTGGTGCCTGACAGCTGACTGTGGTGCAATAGAGCAGGTGCAGGTGTCAGTAGGGCAGTAAAGAGTTCATGTGGCACTCTGCCTGAAATAAATAAGGGGAAGACTCAGTGTCCAGGTGATCCTTTTCAGCTCTGTGTTATTTTCCTGTTGTTCTTTGCTGGATTTAGAGGATCACCTCAAAGGATGACATCCAAAATACAGGTAAGAAGGTTTCAGGACATACCACATCCTGTATGTCAGCCATTATGTCAGTCACTCTCTCACAAGTCTTCTCTTTTTGTTGCAAGTAATTCAGTAACAGCTGGGTTTGATTCTTCCTTTTCAAGTAACTTGAAGTGAAGAAGGAAAACAACCAAATGATCAACAACAGCAGTCAAGCACCAGCAGCATGCATATTGTATTTTAATCCCAGCAGAGGGCCAACAGAGGACTAGAAGAAGTTATTTTACCATATCCAAACATCCTTCTGTGACATGAGGAAAAACCCAAATCTTTTACATATCCTGAATCTATTAAAAAAAAAAAAGTCTGAAAGCAATAATTTTGAGGCATGTTGTTGATGAATGGGACACTTTGATACAAGAAAAAACCATGCTGAGGGAAGGCCTTGAGGTGCTGTTTTATGACTTGGAATGCAGGATTTGAAGGGTTTGCCCCATTTGTTAGGGAAAACTGAGTCCAGAGTTTCTAACACTATTAAAAAGACTTAAAGAAATGCAAGCCCCTTTTTTTCAAATTTCCTCTTTTGATTTTGTATTAATGGGTCTTTTCAGAAAGTTTCATGCTTGTAACCTCCTTATTCCTGGTGAAGACCTATTCCATAAGCTTGCTGAATTCTGAATATGAAGACCCTGAGCTCTATTCCAGATGCCGTGTGCAACAGGAGTGACCTTTTAAATCATATATATGCATTGAACTATAAAAAAGCTTGGGTGGAATGGACTTAAAGATCATCTAGTTCCAACCTCCCTGCTATGGTCAGGGACATCTTCCACTAGACCAGGTTGCTCAATGCCCCACCCAACCTGACCTTGAACACTTCCAAGTATGGGAAAACCACCGTGCCCCACATGATGCATACATGTACATGTACATTAGAGTTCATTAGTCACACTGCTTCAGTGGAAGTAGTCATGCATATCCTCTCCAGCCACTGAACTCAGTGTCAGCATGAGCTGGTCAACGTGGAAGGTGGAAGATCCCAATGCCAGTTTCAAACTACTGTATACATACATATATATATATACACACACACATAACAAAAAGGATTTAATGAAAGTGATAGGCAGACTTCACTCCCTCCCCAGCAGGCTCTATGCTACTAGCAAACATCTCGTTAACCAGTAGACTAAAGAGAGGTAAAATGCTATACAGAGTCACCTCTCCATGAGAAACAGGTGACTACAACAGATGACAACATGACTACAACTTGAAGACAAATAACAGATGGACAGAACAATTTTTTTTTTTACCTTCCTCATGGCAATAGGATGTTCTTAATTACAAAGAGTGATTATGAACAAAATGCTGGCCAAAGCATGGCTTCACCAAGGACAAATCTTGCCTGAGCAACCTAGTGGCCTTCAATGATGGAGTGATTAATTACATCAGTGGACCAGGGGAGAGCTACAGATGTAATCCATCTGGACTTTTGTAAGGTGTTTGATGTGGTCCCCACAACATCCCTCTCTTCTACATTGAAGAGAGATGGATTTGTAAATTGGACTGTTTGTTGGATTAGGAACTGGCTGGATGGTCACCAGCCATCTGGTAGTGGTCAATGACTCAATGTCCAAATGGACACCCATGACAAGGGGCATCCCTCAGGGGTCTTTATTGGGAACAGTATGATTTAATATCTTCATCAATGACAGACAGTGGGATCCTGTGCACCCTCAGCAAGTTTGCAGATGACACCAAACTGAGTGGTGTGGTCAACACACCTGAAAGATGGAATACTATCCAGAGGGATCTGGACAAGCTTGAGAAGAGGACTCATGGGAAACTCATGAGGTTTAACAAGGCAAATTGCAAGGTGATGCACTTGGGTCAGGGCAGCCTTTGGTATAATACAGGTTGGAGGATGAAGGGATTGCAAGAAGACCTTTGGGGAAGGATCTGGGGATACTGGTGGAGGAAAAGCTGGGCATGAGTCAGCAATGTGCACTCACAGCCCAGAAAGCCAGTCATGTCCTAGGCTGCATCAAAATAAGGATGTGCTGCAGGTTAAGGGAGATGATTCTCTACTCTGCCCTTGTGCACACTTGGATTACTTTGTCCAGCTTGGGGATCCTTTCATTGCACTCCTGTTATCCTCAGCTGGTGAAGGGGGGTCCGTAGAGCTTGGACCCCCAAGGAGAGCCGAGCCACCCCAGAAAGTATCTCCTCTGAGACACCCCCTAGGGGGTCGAAGGCACTCCTCTCAGCTGGGGGCTGCTAGCTCACAGAAGGCAAGTATCCAGCTCTTAGTGATTCAGCTCGTGATTCCAGCCTTTGCCTCCTGTGCAGCTTCGCTTTCCCCCTGTAGCCGGCTTCGGGTGTAGAGAGAGTGAGGGCCCGTCTCAGCAAATTCCACAGAAACAGCTTTATTGTGGGGGCTTCCGTGAAGGGGGCTGAGGAAAAGACTCTCCTTGGGACGATTTTCTAGGGGGTTTTATAGGGGGCTAGGTGGGAGGAGGGAAGGGTATAAAACCAATCAGTTACAATGAATCTACATAAGATCCCGAGAGTGTTTGTGGGAGTCCCTGGAAAGTCGTAAGCTAGGGGTAGCTTTGGTTATCTCAGGGTCTGGGTGGGGCTGCACAGTCTCTTCTTAACTCCTCAGTAAGGGCTGCCTCCAAGGCAAGGTCATTGGGGCTCCGCCCACCCCCACACACTCCCACACCCAAGTAAATGTTTCCATATTAGGAAAAGAGTTTAAGTTACACTCCAGGACTCTTAAGAGAGAAGACACAGAAACTTCTGTGCTTCTCTCATTGTAATTGACCCAGTGCCAGCACAAAAGCACCTGTTGGATCTTTGATATGTACCTTAAAACCCGTAGCTGTTTCTGTCGGGCAGCTTGCAAAAAAAAACCCTCCTTGGTCGTTGTGTACTTAAGAATGAACACAAAATCTCTCAGTGCTTTTTGGGGTGTCTTAGCAGGTGCAAGAGGCTTCCCTGCACTGTGCACAGCTTTTGCTTTTTGTTTTGTATTGTTTGTTATTTTCTGTTTAATTAGAACTTTTTGCTTTTTCAAAGCATACCTGATCATCTGTCTCATTTATTATTCTTAATGCATTTCTGGGAGGTCGCTGGTCAGCCCTCAGAGCTTGATATACTCTCACGGGGCTCACAACACACTGGCCTTATGCAGAGTTGTATCAGGTCCTCAGCATAGGAAAGATATAGACCTGACAGTGTGGGGCCAGAGGAGGGCCATGAAGATGATCAGAGGGATGAAGTACCTTTCCTGTAGGAGAGTCGGGACTGTTCAGCCTGGAGAAAGGAAAGCTCTAGGGAAAGTTTACTGTGGCTGTTAAATATTTAACGAACGCCTATAAGAAATATGGGGACAAACATTTGAGTAGAACCTGTTCTCATACGACAAAGGGTAATGGATTTAATCTAAAAGAGGGTCTATTTAAACTGGAAAAAGAATAATTTTTTTTACAGTGAGGGTGGTGAGCCACTGAAAGAGATTGCCCAGACAGATGGTAGATGCCCACTTACTAGAAACATTCAAGGCCAGGTTGGCCAGCCCTGTCCAGCCCAAAGTATTCTATGAATCTATGATTTAAAGACTTATAGGCAGCCTATTGAATTCTGTTTAGTACCAGCACACTTGAGGTGTTACAAGTAAGTGTAAGGCACTTCAGAGCTCTAAATACATTTTGCTGCCTCATAATGTAATTGATCTTGTTTAGGTCCAGAAAGATTTGAAAAATATGGTAATGTTTTTCACATTGCAGCAGCTGCAGTGGTGTGAAACATTAATCAGTTCTGCATAATTTTTAATTAATGGTCTTCAGTCTCTACAACTGTACAGTGGGAGTAGTTTCCATTTGTGCTCTACTACTGTATTTGTCTTCCTTTAAGAAAATATGAACAGTCCAAGTCTGTAACATTGCTCAACATGAAAATTTGACTCTTAAATTTTAAAGTAAAACTACACTTAACTCTATGGATATGCAAAATCCTCAGTCAGGGAAGTGACATTCAGAAATTCGTGTCTGAATCTTGATTCATTAGGCATCCCATTTCAGAAAAGTTAATCATTTAAAAAGCACAAGATGTCTCCACATCCTTCCCAAAAAGTAGAATTGGGTTAGTAGAGATGTCATCGTCAAGCAGAACGAGAGCTGTTAAAACAGCAGTGATGTGCTTAACCAAAAAGCAATACAGTAGAATTATGAGTGCAGGTAAATTACTTCTTGCTGAGGACACAAGTTACTGGAAATTCCTTTTAAAGGGATATTATGCTTTATCTTGGACATGTCTATTGCTGCAATTAGGTAGTTTGCTCTTTAACTTGGAAGCATGAGGCGTCTGGACAATATTATTAGAGCTAGCTGTATTCTCAGGGCCCTGCTGCACAGTCAGCAGGAATAATTTCACCATTCTCATTTATGAGCTTTTGGAGCCATAAACACCTCCCAGCTTTTTGTGAGGAGCCCTGTAACTGAATAAGCAGTAAATTCATTAGCAGTCTGGTTGCAGAGAAGGGAGCAGGAGAGTGCACTCCTACAGAAAATGATATGCCTTCCATGTACTAGCTGGTGCAGCATTCTAATGAGGACTGACAGCAAATTCCTGCTTCAACACCACCATGTGAAAAATACAAGGAAGACAGGTGGAGATCAGATATGCAGAATCAACTGGAATTTTTCTTCCCCTTCAAACATACAGATATGTATATAACTAACCCTTTTTTTCTTAAAACCTGGTTCACACCCAGTTCTTGTTAGCAGTACTTAAAACTGCCACAAAATAAAGCTTGGATTTTAACTTGCGTGAGATGTTCCTTTCCACGTAGATGGAGAGTGACATTACAAATTCCATGACCATAGCTGGCCTCACATCTGACAGTCTCAGGTGAAGCCCAGAGCTGTAACCAGACCTCTTAGCTCAGAGATGGGTCTTTCTGCATCAGGGTTGATGGGAACTGGTGGGTCTGCCTATACAGGAGCTGACCCCGACATTAATATTCAGAGGTTAAGTGCAAGATGCTGGTCATCTCTATTTCCCTATGCATGTTAAATTTCCTTGAAATTATGAAAAGTGTGTTAGACGATTAAGTGTCTCACATCTTCAGCTCTGCAGAATTTTCTGCTGCCTGGCTGTGGGATGGTGTGAGGAACTGTCATATGTGACAGGTTAATGGAAGCAGATTTTTCCATGCATGACACCTCACATGTGTGTGGTGGGAGGGAGCGGTGCATGAGGCTTTCTATCAAACTTCTTGCAAGGCAGAGAACTCATGATCTTAAATGCACAACTTTTTCATAGTCATTGTGTAAATCTGACCCAATTCTATGGGAACATTAGCAGGGAAACACACCCCTTCACTGAGTAAATGTGCAGCTAGCTTCCTTGCAAGGAATTCTCTCCATGGACTCTAAAGAATGGTTCCTCCACTGGCCACCAGGTAACAGAGCTCCCTGCAGTGTCTGTGCCATCCAATGGTGTCAGGAAATGTCAGTGGACACTAAAATCTTACTATATACTAGGCTAGACTGTTAAACTGTCCCCAAACTGTCCCAGGCTAGCTGCCTCTCTTCCATATAACTTCCATGAAATCTGAGGGCCAGTGCAAGCTGGGGATGATTACCCATACACAGTTTGTCCTGGAGGCTGTTTAATACCATGGTCACAGTCTCTCTGGTGATAAAGAAATGGCATAACTCTAGTGTAAACGTAGCTGGCTGTAGAGCAATGCATCTTCCAGTCTCTGTTAGGAGATGAGTGGTAAAACTTTAAATAAGATGCGCTCTTCTCCCAGTGTAATAAATTGTGTTCCTGCTTCTGAAGAAGTAGTGGTTTGGTTTTGGGAAGGGTGGTTGAAGTGCTGAGTTTGTCACTGGGAACAGTTTTGTGGGTATTAAAACTTAGCTTTATTTTTTTTAAATTAGCACTTTATGGGTATTAAAACTCAGCTGTCCAGAGGGTATGTGTGGATGAGAAATGGACACTATGACCCCAGACATAAGAGCAAGTTGGAAGAATTCCGTCAGGAAAAAGACAAAGGCTGATACCAGAGAGGGTGAGTAGGAGGCCAGAAAGGGGTTGAAAGTGCAGGGACACCTGGCTTTGCTGAAACAGCAAGCAAACTATGACTTGTGATTAGCTCATCAGCTGTGTCATCTGAGCGACCCACAGGGACCCAGGAGTGCATGGGAGGCTACCCTCCTCCTCAGTTTTCCACACTGGTGTTAGCACAGGCAGACCTTGATCCTGGGCAGCACAACATGTGCAAGGTGTTAAGGAACACAGCTAGACCCTTGATTAGAATGTTTAGAATCTTATGTAGAATCTTACAGAGAGTGTAAATGATACAACTCCTTAAATTCTTATTAAGGAATAAATCACAAGGTGACTGAGACAACTTTGGAATAATAGAATAGGAAATGAATCAACAAATGAAATGTGTCTAGAACAGAGATTGTGAATTTATGCATCCAGCCAGTAGCTGGATCTCTGTTCCTTACCCACTCATTACTCTCTTTTCAGCAGAAGTTTCACACTAAAAGGGATGACTGTTTTAAACACAGTGTCAATGAGAAAAATACAAATTAAGCTCCCTTTTTTGGCTCCAGCTTTGTTCTCAAGCTGAAGCATGTGCAATCAGGATGGGATGCAGGGTAAGGCAGTACACTGGGGAATGCAGTGTCTTATTAAGGGATTTGTGAGTGAAATACTTCCACAATCTGCACACATTCACCCAGCATAAAATAATTGTTACATCCTGAAAGTAAATCAGCACAATGAGATAGGGAAGCTGAGTACCAAGTCGTTTATGCCCCTTCTTGATGTAAGATTTTGGGAGTCCAACAGCTGTTGGAAGAGATAACTCCCTGATTGCTTTTAATCTTCACAGCTAAGGCTGATTTCCATCTCACCTTCTAACACAAAGTTTCATGCTGCACTGCTAAAAAAGTTTTCAAGGTTTATGTACAGGAAACTGATGTGTTTGCATTTTCTCTCCCCGCCCTGATGTCTCTTTTCAGGGGTAAAAAACAGCTGCAGTATTAAAAGAGTAGTTACAGAGACTGCAGGCATAGCATGATATCCAAAGTTTAGGTTAGCACCATCATCAGAGTTGTGGGATATGAAAAGAGTAGGGGAGAAGCATTATATATGCAATGTAGTTCAACAGAACATGGCATTTTGGTCAGTGGCCAAAGTTATATTGTTTCTTTTCCTAGTAAATTAGTCCAGTTCTTCTTCTTCTTCTTCTTTTTTCCCTTTTTTTAAATTAAGAAAATCTTTGATTCTAATCTCCAAGCACCTTATGTGATTTTTAGTATTTTTATCCCCAAAGCAGGAATGCAAAGGAAGCAATTAGCTTGAGCTCCTCTCCTTCACTAATATAATGCAAACTTCTTCAAGGAACTTTTTTGGATACTAAATCTGTGGGTCTTACTTCCTAACCTACTTACTTGACAGAAAGGATGAAGAAATTTGTCTAGATTGTGGTAAAAACTTTTGGGTGATGATTAAAGCAAAGGATTTCCTCTGTCATTCACATTTAGATTACTTCAAGCCTTCCAGCCTGAATCCTGAGATCACATGTATAGTTTTCTAGGTCCATATGGGATCTCACAAAACTGCTGCACAGTTGAACTGGTAAGACATAAGGTAAGCTGAAGCTTACAAGAGACAAAGGCTCTGCTCTTGAAACTGGAGGACAAAGCCCACGTGCTTTAAGTCCTAGTTTAGCAGGAGGAGAGTTTGCAAATCAAGTTGGCTTCTGCCCCTGTTGACCCTGATATTATGTTGATATGCACAGCATGAAACCTTCTTATAAACAAGAGCAGATATCATATGTTACAGCAAATCCAATATTTTCCTGAAAGTTTAGAGAACAGGAGATAATCAGGATTGCCTCTCTTTCTCATTTAGGAAGAAACGTCCTTTATTTTCCTTTATTCTTTCTTCAATGTCCTTTTCATTAAGTGTTAATCAATAAACAAGGGTTATTAAATTGAAGAGAAATTAAAAGGAATCTGTTTTGATATTATATATTTTTTATTTTGTTTATTTTATCCAATCCCACTTGTATTTCTTTGTGACCTCTACATTTACCTTGATCTTCAAACCTTTCACCCCCCTTTCCACTTTTGCAAGGCTCCAAACAAACATGCTTGTGTAAAATGGACCTGGTTGCCATGCAGTCTGAGTCTTGTAATTAGGACATCGAGTGCTTTTCTTTCAAAGTAAGTAAATAAGTCTGATGCAGATTGGCCACAATCACACCTTTCTGTCTTCTAGAAGCTGTCCACAGTGCAGTGTTAAATGCTCCTTGTTTCCTTCCTGACAGAGAATGTCTCAGCACAAAAATGTCTGACCTTATAATTAGTTCTTTTATTGGCAGCTTCAGTAGAAAGACCTAGGTCAGAAAGAACTAGAGACCAGACTATCTTAGCAACAGGGATCTGCTTATTTATTGGATCCGTGGTTAGCCCAGGGCTTCCCAGACAGGGAAAATTTGGGTCTTTGCTCAGATGTACTGAAGATTTAGGTGCTCGTGCTGTGTCTTGCATTCAAGGGTAGCATACCTGATAGTCCACACTGCCAGGCCTGGTTTCTCTAAACAATGAAGAGAAATCGGAGCTGGATTCAGGCTGCCCTCTACAGCTATGTAATATAAATGTTTAGCATGAATTAGAGAGCTTACCATGGCCATGCAGCAACAGGGCTCCCTGTGCAGTCATGGGGCTTCCTAGGCAGCCATGACAGTGATCAGGATGGTCAAAATAAAGAAACTGTGTTGTGTCTGACAGCCCAGACTGTCACAAAATCTATCACATAGCCTACATCACCCTGAAATGGAATCTGCCTCTTGCCAGCAATTGAGACACTATGAGTCAGGTCCTTGCTTGGCTTCATGTGCCTCTTGCCAGAGGACAAGTAGTGCCCTGCATCCACCTCAGTGAACAAAGAGGGTGTTTGCTGAAGGTCACCTTGTCCTTCAGTGTAAATTTAAGTTAGTAACTTCAGCCTTTTGACCATCTCCACAACTGTGGTCAGCTGTGGGTTCTGAATAACTCTGCCAAGGTGTGTAAGTGATGTAACACTGAATGTTGGGCTACCCTAAATTGCATAGAGAAACGGTCTCGTTTCCCAGGAAGTTACTAATCCAATTCACTTTTAAACCCATTTTCACAGGGTCTGGGTCTGTTTCTTTGTATTTGCAATCTCAATATACATGACATTAACAGAAGTCAGGAATGAAAGCATTTCCCTTAAAGCATTCTAAATTCCATATTTTTTCACACTATACACGAACACTCTTATTGCCCACATTTATGTATGATTGTGGAGTAGGACAGATTAGGGGGTGTGGGCATTCTCTGCCTAATGTCACTCTCTGGAGAGCTTGATTTTTATGTCTTTTCATGCTTCATGATTTATCAAGATAAAGATGATATCAGTTGTTTAAAATGGCTCAAAACTGCTGTTCTTTCACAGAAAGCAAGACATTCATGGCTAAAAGGAATAAGATTAATGTTTCAAATTCTTGGTCCAAACAGTAAACAGGCACAATAGCAATACTGATTTTCTGTTCAGTGTTTTTGCTCTCTGTCTTTTATTTCAACCTTCACAGCTGGGGGCTGATCAAGGAGTATATTGAGCATTCACAACGCTTTGACCAAAGTCTGAGCAATTTGTGGAAATCCAGTGTGTCTTCAACTTCAGTCCTGTGAAAGAAATTCAACAGGATATGCAGAAAAATCTCTTTTCTTTGCGTAAGCTCCATCTGAAGCTTTTCAATCCCCACTTGATACAAGTCTTTACCAACTGTACTTCATGTCATGGATGCTTGTTTCTATGCAGTAAGTTTGGTTTGGGGTTCTGTATTTAACACTGACAAGCTATAAACAACCACACCTCAGTGCTATGCTGAAATCTTGTTTCTTAGGTCCACTTAAAGCTTCAGTGAGAAAGAATGTGGCTCTGATTATATCCCAGCCTTGCAAGATTATAAATATTTCTCAACACATTTTGGGGCAGAGCCTCTTATAACTCAGTCTTTTCAGTGATGTTCACAACAGTCCCTGCCTAAGTCCTCAACAGGACTAAATGTAATAAAACATAAAATAAAGGACAAAATATACAGGAAAGGACAAATACAAGTTTAAAAATCTCTTTCAGGATGTTTGTGGGTGTGTGACTGCTGAGGGGCAGTGAGTGCCTGCCCCCTTGCCTGCTCCTGTGTGTACAGGATCTTGGGCATTTTACAGCATACCCCAGCAGCTAAGGTTACATCTGCTCTGGTGAAGCTGTTTCCCACCAGGAGTTTTTATAGCTCTCCTTGGCTAGGCTTAGAAAGTTGATTTCAGTTTTATAAAAAACCAATAATTAGAGATGGATTTTTATATGTTTACAACAAAGAATCAAAATTCATTAATGATAGACAACAACCTCTTTTGTTTTCATGACAAAACAGTAGAATACTTTAAATGAGATATTCAGTGTCCATTTTATATTTTCTGACAGACTGAAATAAAATTAAAAATCTGTTAATTTTAAATTAATTGCTGAGCATTAAAGTGGCTTCAGAATGATATACTGAGTCTGCTTGTTGGGAAGATTCATTGAAAACAGGCTTTAAATGTCCTTTCTAAATTTATTTTTTTAAAAAATACATATAATTCTTTTAAAAAAATTATTAGGAATTTAAGCCAAAAAATACACTGTATATTTGAGTGAATAAATTATTCATCTAAAAAGTTCATCTAGCTCTGTATTATCTGGTCTAAAACATTCACCACAGTAAGTTTTTGAATCATATCCAGAATTTTTTAATTAGTGATAGGCCAAGCCCTAAGGTTTGAAAGCAAACTCCTGCCTGGTGTCTTTAAAGGTTCTTATCTGGCTGAGGTTTGGTGTTACTACCATCAAACTCCACTGTGAAATGAAGCTGTTACTGAACATAGAACTCAACTGAGAATCTCAACAGATTTTCAAAGTTACAGCTGTATGAAAAGAATTAAGCCAAAATTGTCTTTGCTAGAATCCGCAAGTTCTAAATAAAACTTGTAACAGGAAAATCCCTGTTGTGTACTGCATCAGTTGATAAGTCAATAAACTGAATTTGCAAGAGATGCAATGTACAAAAAGATCAATGTCTCCTTGGATTTTTAACAGCTTCTCTTATCAAGAGACTCCTAGTACTTAAATGTCTTTAGCCTTCGCTATAGTCCTTACATTTGCTCTGCTAGGATGTATATGTGATAAAGATACTTAGGATAAAGTAGGATCTCAAGATTTGCTCCTTGCATGATGGGTGAGTAGTGAAGGAGAAGGATGAAATTTGACGACAAAGACAGATAAAATATTTTTGTGTAAATTTGCTAGCTAGAAAACTGGGAGGACTTTATTCAGCTTACTCATTTAGACAGCTTCAGGTTATGGAGGAGGAACAAATAATTTCATTCTCCAAGCTGACAGGCTCTGATTCTTATGAAGCCTTTCAAGAGACAATGGTGGGACACTCAGGTTAGACCAGTGGAGTAGACACTCAGGTTTTGACAACTGGATCTCTTAATGAAATGAACAGGAGGTCCAGGGATGACAGCCCTGGGCAGCAGAGAGCTTGGATCAATAAGCACCAATCTTAGATTAATTCTAATTCCTTAACTCCACCTCTGTGTTTTGTATTTACCAAACTTCTCATATGCAGCTACTCTAGGCACCGCCCTCACCTTTGTTGCCCATTTGTAAAAGATGGACAGATCATATTATGACTGACTCCTCTCCAAATGCCACTTAGGATAATGCTGCTAAAACCCAGGTCTGATCACCATCAGGCCCTGTGCTCCTCTGTGCATTTGGACAAGAAATGTGCAGACAATACCAGAATTTGAGACATACTGCAGATCTATCTGGCCCATCATCCTTCTTTGATGATAACCAACACTGGGAAAAGTATACAGAAGGGACAGGAGTATCATGTCCTCCAAGATCTCTTCAGCTTCCTGAAATTTGAAATTTGAGACTCAAGTATTTCCTGAACCAGGAAATATTTACAGTGGGTTCCTCTTTCATTATCCATAAGCCTTTCTTGTGTGGAAATAGAGCCTAAAGTCTGGAGACTGTGTCTGTCTTTTCACGAGGCATCAGGAGCAGCCTGCAGGTCATTCTCACAGGCAATGAATTCAAAAGCTCTGCCCATGCAAGTCCCACTGAAGCAAATGGCTCTGTCCACGGTACCCAGAGCAGTGATCTGCCTGCCACACACCCACACTTGGAGCTGCCTTGAGGCCTGACTGACTGCACAGGAATATGGGACCTGTTGGGATGTTGGAGTCCATTGGTGTCTTCTGGCTGCCTGGGAAGACAGATTTGCAGGATTTCAACTGGTTTTCCATGTTTTCCTCAAGCAGCCATTAATACACAAACTCAGAAATATCACTAGATATGGGTTCATAAGTGCCTCATCCTAAATCTACCCTCTGCAAAGGAAAGAAGCTGATATTACCTTTTCTGCCTGCAGTGCTTTGGAGAGAAAGAATACTGTTGGAAAGGCATGCAGCTATTTCAGTGACAGGCGGAGAAAGAATGGAAATCCTAGATCTAAAGCCAAATTAAAAAGGTACAAGATTGAATCCCAGCAGCATTACACATGCATTTATGGCTCTAATTGATTTACCTCCTAAAGGACTTAAACTCTTTTGCTATCTCATTTAGAGATGATTTGAGATATTCTGCACAATTATTCTTTGTAGGATGCAGAGAAACTTCATGATTCTGTGCAGTTTAAAAAAAAAAAAAACAAAAACCAAAAAACAACAAACCAGGAAATCCCCCTTCCGTTTTCCTTTTCTCACAAGTTGTTCTGGACATGTGCTTCATCAGTGACCTGGTGTTCATGTGTTGACACTTTTTTATTGCTTTTTCCCATTAGAAAAATAATATATTATAAAGATGAATACAATTCACTTGAGGTTGTCCCCACCATGTCTGGTTCTTAACTCTGCATAATAAAATATTACAGTTTGGTCATTACCACTGTCTCTTACTTGTCTATTTTTGTGCAGGTTACCTGGGGACATCCCCAAGTCTCTGCTTTCTGTTACTCGATTTAGCCCCAACTTCACCAGTGGAAATTCTAAGGACCAGGGAAGGATTTTTTTATACGTATCAGCTTGTGACATAACTTACAATTTTCATCAAGCCTAATTCAGAAGGAAATGCAAAATAAGCCAATTACCAAACTTCTTCCCTCTCTGAAGATTTCCCATTTCACAAGAATAGAGGAGTCTAACATACATAAAAATTGATTAGGAGACTTTGAAAGAATATTCAGACTAGCAGTAGACAGATTATCTCACTATAGGACAGTTAAAACTACGCAGTTTTGTAATTTACAGATCACTCTGCTTTGTGAGGGTCTAAACTCTTTTATGACTGAAACCTTTATATATTCAACACTGAATATATCCAGTCAGTTTTTTAAGAACATATTCAGAGTTGTCAAACTGTAACGGCCTCTCTCAGATATACAGAAACAAAGTAGAGTGTGAGGAAAAATAATTAAATACTGGCTGAAACAAGCGTTTAATGTGGAAAAAAACCCCCAAACCACTGGCTGTTAGTGTTTAGTGCAAGGACACGTAGATTTGGCTAGAGTCAGCAAAACCATGAGAAGGCGCTGAACTACTGAGGAGAGAATTCATTTAGCTAAATTTAGAACCTCCTCGAAATGATAGAAACTCCCATTAATTTCAATAGAGCCAAGATTTCATGTAGAGCTCCTAAATTTAGTACAGAAGTTGAAACATTCATAATTAGCAAAATGGGAGTTCTTACATGGTGGGAATGGCTTTATTTATTTGCTCACTAACTTTTATTTCACTGTAATTTGAACAATCATTCATTAGGGGAATGGTTCGTATGTTTTCCAAGGTCTTTTCTTAAATTTTCAGAAGATTTTTGAGGGAAGATTCCTCAAGTCTTGTACAGCTGATAGGATTTTAGTGCACTTCGTGAATCAATAAATGGTAAGCTTCCTTCAAAAATCTGTTTTGATTTTCAAAGAGCTGACGACAGGCTGTTCCCTGCACTAAAGTAGAGAAAGAGGCATACATCCTTTGTCAGTGTAAGAAAAATGTAGATCTACATTTTCATTCATTCATGCCTGGCTTCCACCCAAACACCAGAAAGGATTTCTTGTTTCCTCCATCAATTGTGAACCGGAACGAGCTTGTATCTTGTTCCTCTTGAGAAGGCAGCTGTCAGGCAAATGGTTTCACAAAAAATAATGCATACTCTGCAGTCAGCTCTAATCTGTACGTCCACAAATTGTAAATTGTGCAGAACTGGATCTCTGTCAGCTGACTTCTTGCAGGCAGAGCTGTTAGCTTCAATTAAGAAAGTACAAACACAAACACCAAACCTGCTGACTGGCCTGTATGCAATTTCACCTTCTTTGGGGTTTTTTGTTTGTTGTTTTGGGGTTTTTTTTTGGGGGGGGTGGGGAGGGGAAGAAAGGCATTGAATGGTTCAGTGAATCTTCTCATTTCTTGAGTCAAGTCATATCAAAGGCTAATGAGGTAGCTGTGGAACTTTGATAAGCTTAATCCTGGAATTTTGTTAGGAAATCTTGTGACTCTGATAGCAAGTTCTCAAAATGTCCTCCCACCTATTCTAAACTTTATGCAGCCATGTAAATCTCAAGAGACTGCTCAAATGAAGGGCAAACTTGCTTACTTTTTAGACAGAGGCCTTTAATAGTGAAAATGTGGCCTTCACATCTGGCTATCAACATTGCCTAAGTAGTGATGTCTATGATGTGTTCCTCCTTGCTCATTCCTCTGGTTGGAAGTGAGCTGAGCCATTGGTGGCTGAGCACTTATGAAACAATCAAGATAAATGGTATCTTATATTCACAAAAGTATATAATAATATTTGTCACAATAAAAATATATAAAGTGTATGTTGAAGAATGAATGAAAAGACTGTGCAGAGAGCTGTGTCTCCAGCAACACCCAGTAATGCAAATCTTGAAGATTAGGTGTAAAAACCAGACATGATTGGCTGATGCTTCTTTTTGTATATCCTCCTGGATATTGCTCCTTAATTTATTCTCTTTCCCTATCATAATTTCTCCAT
The DNA here is from genome assembly GCA_017589585.1 of Phylloscopus whistleri. NCBI lineage: Eukaryota > Metazoa > Chordata > Aves > Passeriformes > Phylloscopidae > Phylloscopus > Phylloscopus whistleri. The sequence goes on from JADMLD010000757.1 coordinate 9,125,816, forward strand.
TGTGGAAAAAAAATAAAACAAAAACAACAACAACAACAACAACAAACTGTTTAGAAATCTCTGGAGTGGAAAGCTGCATATATGATACTTTATATTACAGTATATAAATTCTCCAGCAATCTGTTGTGTTGCTGAATGCACTGATATTTTGGACTTCCCAACGCCCTGTGTCTGAGTTCCACCTTTGAACTATATCCCATGTGAAAGACAGTTTTGATTCTTCAGCATGCTGCTTGACAACAACACCATTGGTCAGGTCTGAAAACCTGAAGCAATTTTTAAAAAAGTATATCTCATACCAATTCTCTGTAAGAAAGAAGGTATCTTTCCGGGGAGCTACTGATTGCCTACTGGCATACAACTCGAACAAGGTGTATAGTACAAAATTGATCCTCTTTCTAATTTAGTGCCTGGCTACCTCTAGGATATAACTAATTTGGGATATCATGTGCTACTAAAATAGAGTTTCATAAAGAACTGTCTCAAATATCTCACAATTGCCTCCACCTTTGGTCGCTACAGTTGCCTACTTTGCCAGGGCATTCAGAAGCTGCTGAACAATTCTTTCCTTTGCCATGGTAAACTGAGAAGAGAAACCTCTAGGAAGGTCTGCTACATGCTGACTGGGAAAATGAGGCTTTCAGAAGTTCCCTTTGTCCTTTGCTCATCATTCAGCCATCCTGCTTTCCAGAGCATGGCAAGTGTTTTGTTGTTTTTGGTTCTTTTGTTAAGGGATAAAGCAGGTTTTTGTCATCCTATCCTTCCCTGTATGCTTCTTTTAGCAGAAAAATAATCCAGTAGGAAGAGGAAATCTCTGTATGAGTTAGCTCCTTTCAGCAACCTGGCTGAAAGGACCTCTTCCCTTTTTCTATTTACCCAAATGCTTGAGAAAAATTACATTCTCAAACAGAAGTTTGTTTGTTGTTTGTTCTTTTGTTTGCCTTTATAGAGAGTCTTCTGCAATTTTAAAGCTTAGTTTTGTAATTATAGTTTCTGTGTACTAAATAAAATAAACCCCCAAACTTTTGTTGTTGTTCCTCTTTTTCTAAAGAAATAAAGTTCCTTCAGTCACCCTAGGATAATTGCTCAAAAACACATGCAGAGTGTCAGCAGTCATTTCTAATAATCTTGGGTTTATATTTGACAATGCATCCCATAAGTGGGTGTTGAATATTTCTGAAGACAGGTGAGAAGTACTACTGCAATACATTGCTATCCTTGGCCAGAGTCACAATCAGACAGAGATCACTCCAGGCAGATCCTCAGTTAAACTTTCCAACTAGGATGGCTATGTGGCCCTGCACAGGTTGTGTCTTATGCAGGTTGGTTCAGCCTTCCATATTAGGTAACTAGAAAGAGCCAGATTTGAAGGTAGCAGCTCTGCTCTATCTGTCCCCTGAAGCCTCCAACACTCCCAGGATGCTTGGAGAGAGACCATCCTGGACATGATTTTAGGTCTAGCTTTTCCTCTTCTACAAAGTTTGAGTGGATGCCAAGAAGCTGTACCTTGTCCTTGTCATTTGTGGCTTCCGGCCGTGTTAAGCCCAAACCAAACATTGATTTCCCAATGGCAAGGCAGAGAAAGGACAGAAACTGTTTAGGATACAGACTGCCATCTCCTGTCCATGAAGCTCTCTCTGCCCATGGCCACACTAAGGAATTCCAGGATTATAAGCCCAATATCCAGAAAAGGTAGAGGAAGTAGTTAGTCACCCATGGATCACTTTTCATAAGTGGAAGACATCATCACTTGACTGCTAAAAGAAAGGAGGACAGGTTCCCTAGTCAGTGTTTTTACAGGTTTTATATAGCTTATGTTATATAAGCCAGTGGGGTTTCCCTGTGGTGCTGTGATATTCACTGTGGTATGGGGAGCCAGAGGAATGTGATTGTCTGTCGCTTAAGGAGAATCTGCACACCTAACCAAGATGAAAGGGGTATACTATTAATTGGGAATGGTCACTAGCACATACTGACCTCTGAATCATCTACAGATGTTATCTCCATAAGTGCTGTTCCTTCAAACCCAGCCTGTGTTGGGCAGTGTGATGGACAGGACATAGGCTTGTTTCTTTCAAATTCAGATTCCCCAAAAGTGGGTGATACATTTCTGAAAGGAGCAGAGAGGCACTGCTAGACCAGCAGCAAACCTGATTTAGCCCATACCAGGGATGTGGACGTCTCAATTCCAAAAGCTGCTCTGTATGGACACAGATCTAGCAGAGTGTTTCAGACCTTGCACTTCTAACTGATGAAAAATCTGATACGTCTGCAAGTGATGGTGTTCTTGTTCTTGCAGATAGAGGATAGAGGCATCACATGTCATGGCATCATGTTGCCTTTCCACAGTTACCATATGCTTTGTCATCACTTAAGTGTCCTGCTTCAGAGCAGGGTGTTTTATCTGAGGATGAACCTGGAATTCCCACCCCTGTGAATGCAGAGAATGAGCCTGCTGGACTAGGAGACTCCTAAACTGAGTCTGGTTTCACCATGTAAGGATTTACATATCAAGGAGATTACATTGCAGTGATAGGTGCCTCAGATATAGGCTTAAGATCCAATTGCACCAGGAGAAAGGGGTGCATCCAGTCTCTAAAGCTAGATCTGCTTCCTTCCTTTAAGGAAGGAGAGGCACAAAGATGCTCACTGCAAACCTGTGGACTTGGATGTCTCAGAGATCGCTCATTCGCTGGTACATTTTGGAGCAGCTGGAAATCTTTCAGGACAAAGCTTGTGATGATGATAAGCATTCAGAAACACAGATGTGTACCCTACCTACCTCCCTAAGACTCCAGCTGGCAAACTCAACAGGTGCTGTCTTCATCCCTGTTCCTTAGTCTCTTACAAACCCAGCATGTGATTTCAGCTGGTTCCATGGTGCCTCTGGAGGTCCAGCTCCACAGCTAGTCTCCACTACACAGACCTCTCCAACACGTGAACTCTTTTAAAAACCAGATTTACAGAATCAGTCCTCCTTCCACTGCTGAACAGCGCCTTCAGTCTGATGAAGTATTTCACATACTTCCACTTGGGAAAAAAGCCAACACAAAACCACCCCTCCAACTTCCTTCTTTTTTTTTTTTTTCTTCTGGAATATTTATGGCAAAATGTTTTCTGAAGTTCTCAGCACTATCTTGAAGAAAACACATAAATGCAGTAGCCTTTTTCCTTTCCCTAGGAGTGGAAAATATTCTGCTGCCGCCCATATATCCTGCAGGAACACATTGCCCTGTGAAGTATGCTTATACCTTGCCAAAGTTGGAGAGTAGATGAACAGATTACCTGATTTGGGTGAGCCTTGTTCAGACTTTCAGAGAATTATTCTTCTCTCAAATACAAATTTTCATTCATAGTTTCTTTTTCTTGCTCATTATGACAGGTTATAACAGAACTCTTTGGATAGCCATGCTCTCCATGCAGAGTGGACAGTTTTACCAAGTTTGAACAGTGGAAATAAATTTGCTTTTGCAGTCTTTAGTAAGAGCTGTGTTTTGGATAGAAACCTTAATTGTCTAATGACTTCCCAGGAGTTTTCCTGAGGATTCAACAGATCTGTTTCCAGTTGTTTAAGTTTCTCTTAAATTCCCCTTTCTCCACATAACTTGTAACTTTACAATTTTGAGGTTCTGCTGCTGACCTATAGTTATACTCTGGCTGAGGTTACACTTGAAGGTCAGTGGCAACAGTTCCTCATGTGCATTGCAAATGCATACCTATTAGGTAGTGTTACCTAGTAATCATTACATTAGCTCATTTCCAGTTGTTCGGATCTCCCAGAAGCATGCAATTGTTGAGGTTGGAAGGGACCCCGGAGGTCATCTGGTTCAACCCCCCTGCTCAAGCAAGGCCATCTAGAATCACTTGCCCAGGACCATGTACATACAACCTCAAAATATTTTCAAGGGTGAAGTCTCCACAGTCTATCTAGGAAACCTGTGACAGTGCTCAGTAACCCTCACAGTGAAAAAGTGTTTTCCAATGCTCAGAAGGATCCTCTTGTGTTTCAGTTTATGCTCATTGCCTCCTGACTTCTGCAATTCAAACTGTCAAGCTCCTTATATGATGCTCAGAGTGGTTTTGTTCTTCTTTTCTGAGAAACTTCCTGTAATTTTCCATAGCTCTCCTTAATCCACTTTCCTTGGGGTTGAAGTTTCTTCAAAGATAATTCTGAAGATAAAACACATGTTAGAACATGAGATTTCTTGACTAACAGTCCCTAGATGTTGGAATGGAAATAACAGCTGTGACCGTTCTAATTTAATAAAAGCCTTAATGCTGTTTGCTTTTAGATTTGGTGCTCCAAGAAACAGATGTGCTTCTGTGCTTTGCTAATTCTTATTTTGCCGTGTTGTACCTGCTGCAGCTACTGTGCACTGCGCTGGATGTGGAGACACTGTGAGAGAGAGCAAGATGAAAAGACACCTAACATAGGGTCTATCTATAGGGACAGAATTTCCCATTCATTTTCAATATTCTGAGCTGAACCACGAATTTGTGAACTTGTTTGTAAGTCACTTGTCTATGCAAATTCCAGGTCAGCACAAGTAATCATTTGGGGGATGTAACAGGTTAATTTATTCCTGTGCATGCTTTATTTTGTCCCCATTTAAAACCTAACATAATTCTTTTGCATTAAAACCATTATCAGATTTCTGGAGTTAATGAGCCAGAGAGACTAGAACGCAGCAAATTTTCTTCCACTGAATTGGAAAAATGTCATTAAAAGAAAAGATATCACTTGTTATTCCGTGGGTCTAAAGGTTCCTTGTTTATTTGTTTATTTGTTTATGAAAAAAATGAGAATGACCATGGCATTAGACTTGGAATGGCAAATTTCAGAATGAATTGAACAAATGTTAGTGATATCTGCTGTTTGAAACTTTGGCTGATATGTTAAAGATCTCTGTTTTTAATATTCGCTCCAGCTTTAGAAAGGGATGAAAGCTGAGTAAAGCATCAGGCCCTAACAGCAAGTTACCATCTGTGATGCCAGATGTGGTTTGGTGTCTCTGAAATCTCTTTGCAGTGTCACAGCTCTACTACAGACTGGCTGGTGTGATTGACATTACAGGGACTCAGGGCAAACTTCTCTGGGCAGTTCCATGCAGAAGTTACTGCTGGAACCAGAATACAAGTTCCTCTGCAGCTCCTCAGGGCTTAGCTCAGCAGTAAGCATATAGTTAGCATGCATCTATGGACAGGTATGGATGTGTGGTTATATCCTAAATGAAGCCATTTTCCCCCAGAAATGAATATTTAATTTGTTAAAAAATAATCAACATATCCTGATGACTAAATAGGCATTAGCAATGGAACAGACTAGGGAAACTAACCTTTTCAACTCTCTCTCCAGTCACTATAACCAAGGTAAAGCTAGTCTTTACAATTGCTGCTTTAGTTACTTGAACTCAAGATACTCCAAAATGCTGCAGAAATTTCTGGAAGGATGCAGAGTGTGCCAGCACTGTCAGCTCAGTGTGCTGCTGAAACACCTGAGCTCTTCTTAACCCCTCTCCCTGTGGCTAAAGGACTGGGCTAAAAGCAGGTCCATTGACAGTGTGCCATTCCTTGCCATTGGAAACGGGAATGATGGGCAACTCTGTGTCCCAAGGGGAAACCCATCACCCCCCCTGGCCTTGCTGCCCTGCAGACCCTGCAGGCAGGAGTGGGAATCTGCTGTGCAGGAAGTTGTCTTCACTGTGGAAGTGGCTCCAGTTTTCCATACTTGAAAGCAAGTCCGAGTGAGGAAGTATCTCCCTCACTTGTTAGGTTTGGAGAAATAACTATTTAGGCTGCTTAAATGCCAGTTGATTTCTTTCTTTTCCTAGATTTTAAAAGGTTTTGATTCTACATGGTAAAATGACTCCAAAACCCACAAAGATTTGTTTCAAAAGAGTAAGGTTCACTGTGAAAATGTTGCTAATGAACTCCTCAAACCCAAAATTTTAACAAGCTCCAGAAAATGACACTTTATATGAAGATAGCATGAATTTATCTGAGTCACTCTGTCTACTTGTCAGCACCAGACTATAATACGCATCAAAATAAAAAATTGCTAGAAAAATTTTAATTGCAATTGAACAGCTGTTTTAATTTAACAGATGTTGACTAGATCTAATGCACACTTTACAAACTAAGATCCTGAAATGAAGAGTCTCATTAATTTAGAGAGATGAATTTTATTTTGTTCAAATAAGAACATCCCAGAGAGCAAATGAAAAAAAAAAGATTTAAAATCTCATCTTCACCAAGCCTAACATCAAAACCATTTTTGTTTAACAGTTTATTAAGCAAAATGGAGTTAATTTCTGCATGTGTCTCCTTAGAAACTAATACTGTTGAGCTCATTATGCCTTCTCTCACATCAAAGATATGAAGAAATCAGCTCTGTTTGGGTGTTTTTCTGCTGCGGGGGATCTTAGCTGGACACCTGGGATTCTGTAGTGTTTTATTCATTTTAATACCTTACTCTTTAAAATTTAAAAGCATTTTAGTGAATCTGCAGTTACCAGAACATTGTGGGAAACAGACAACAGACATTGTAGTAATTTCTTCAAAAGGCCTCTATTTAAATGGCTTTTAGCATCAGGGGTCTTAATTTCTTTGAACTCACTCACAATTCAAATAACCTCAAAAAATTGGACCTTGCTCCCTTATTTACAGAAACAGCATCTGAACTTGTATTCTTTGCAAGAATTTATTTACTCAAGGATTTTTTGTCAGGCATGATCCCCACCTTTCAGAGACTAAACTTCATCTACCTTAAGGAATGCATGAACTAAATGGTTCTTTAAACATTTAAAAACCAAAAGCCTATACTAAAATTTAAAGAAGATATCTCATACCAGATTCCAAGAAAAATGAAGAATTTCTGAAGGAAAGACATGTTGAGTACAGGGATCCTTTTGTTTATTATCCTCATACCTGTGGGGAAATAAAACTTTTTTATTGTGTCTGAAAATTTGTTTGCAAACTGCTGACCCAAAAGGATTGCCCCTGAAAATTGTTACAAGCTTCTTGGTGAACTACTGTGTGAACTGACACACAGACATCTGCTGCTGTTGGAAGAATCCAGTTAGTTGCAGATATTCTCCAAAATTTAAATTCTGATACAAAGCTGGTGCAATATTCAGCACTGGAATCTATGAGAAACATAATTAAGTGCTATGGCACACCTTCTGAGTGAGGCTGCAAGAACTGGTTCTTTGGGGATCAGTATGCTTTACTATCCAGAACAATTTACAAACTGTGGATTCATGTAAGAGAAATCCCCAGGAGCAGGGTAATGAAAGCAGTTTTACAGGTGCTGTGTGTTGCTGGAGCAGGGAAAAACATCCTGACCCTGGAATCATAATTCTAGGTGTCAAAAATCTTATATGACTATTTGCAAGACTTTGTAAACACAGACGGGAAATAAATAAGTGTGCTCCTGTGTCTGACAAGAACTGCATAAGGAAGAACTGGGGAAATACAAAATCATTATGTTGTTCAGAAGATGAAATATATATTTGTTTTCTTCCATGAAACCATGGCAATATTGTGTAACAAGTGAGGAGGCAGTGGCTTGCTCTTGGTTGTCTTGTGGGGAGAAATATAACTACTTTTTCTTGTGCTCCACAGCAAAGTCTCCATGCACACAGACCAAGATGGAAAACCCCTGTGTGTTAGAGACATCTTGTTTATGTGACACACCTAGAAACTCTCAGCCAGCCATGGGCAAGAATGTGTGCAGATACTTTGACAGGAATTCCTGGGAATATGGCAATCTTCTGCCAGACATTAGGGTTCCGTGGTCTGCTCCTACTCCAGTCCCTTCATAGGTTAATTATACTTCCCCACAGCCTTTCCTAAAGGTAACCCCAGTGTGTGTAGTGCAGGAGTAGATCCCAGTCTATAAAGAGTTTGGACAAGGGGACACCTTGGGAAAAGCTGCAGCAGAGAATGTGAGAGCTCCTTCTGCATGCCCATCTTGGAGCATCTGCTCCACATGCAAGCTCTGTCTGGGTAGCCTGAGGAAGAATAAACTCGGTGTTAAGTGTTACCAGAATGGTCTTGGGGGTTTTTGGCACAGGGTTGAGATGCTCTGTGAATGGCAAACTTAAATATCTGTTCTGCGTTTGCTACACTCTCTGCCACCAGCAGTGATCACTCTGTGTGCCATGCACCAGTTAACAAGGAGGATGGGCTTGACTGAGAAACCAGTGAAACCCCACGGCTAAAAAATTTGCGATGGAGCTGGGTGGAGAAAGGCATTGCCCACTGAGGCACTGCAGATGGAGCAAGTACAGGTGACTGCAGCACGGCATCAAAAGCCATTTCCTGAGCTCTGGGCTTCTCATGTGTGCTCATTTCAATGTACTTGCTTGCTCTGAGATTGTAAGAAAAAGACATAAAGCCCCAACAGGACTCAAAGTTCTATCAGAAAGCCTATGAGTGTTGCATGTCTTCCTGTAGTTTGCACCTTCCAAACTTCTTTCTCTGCTGCAGAAGCAGCAGCAAAGCTACTATGAAGAGAGCTTCTACATTACTTGCTAAACTTAAACGTTGAAAGAAATACTTGATTTCAGTTTTAGGAAGAAATATCTGAACACAGAGAAAACCTCCCACTCTAAACTATCTGCATTTTTATTGGAAAATAAGTCAGTTCACTGGCAGATTTTACTGTTACAAAAAATACATTAGAGCTTCAGGTAACCTGATAACTGAGCCCAAACTATAACTCTGTGATCAGGGACATCTTCTCCATCCACAGCCCAATGGAAGAGAGCCCTTGGCAGTTGTACAAGGGCACAGGGGAAAACCTCTGCAGAGCAGCAGGTACCACACCTGGCCATTGCTCTGTGCAGCACTCCTGGACAGAAATTTCAGACCCAGTAGCAGGATCCAGCAGCTTGATTAGCTGTACCACCTGATAATCTGCAGGAGGAGGTAAGTGGATCTGACGATGCAAAGGCTCTCGTGGGCCTGTGTGCTGATATCCCTGTTTCATCTCTGCATCTTGGAGACATTCTCAGTGCAGGGCTCCTGTTCTGGGAAGCCTTCAGGCCGCCTCTCTAGGGATACAGCTCAAGGAGCATCCTCGAGGGCCACAGCTGTCCAAGTTTCCATGTAATTATACTGGTTTTTACAAGTAACTCTCTCCAAATCTGCTGCTTTGCATGTCTCTCTTCCTCCTTCTGCAAAATTAAACTGTTTTGATTTTTGTCCTAAAACTGCATAAGCCTTTTTTTCTTTTTCTGAACAGACAATTTTCTCATTTTCCCTGTTTGGATAAATTTTCTTTATTTTTATCTACATCAAGTCCCAGGACAAATACTGGTAAAACACTCCACCACACCTACCATAACTGGTTCCCCTGTAAGACACGTGGGTGTTACAGAATTAGACAAAAGAAAGTAAACCGGGGCAGTTTAGCTGAAAATGCTGTTTCCCTGTAAGGTTACAGAACGTAGCAATGTGTCCTAATGAGAGAAATATCTCCTTTATCAAGGGAAAGCTATTTTTAACTGATTCTCTTAATTGACTTGCAGTAACTCCTTACATGGAGCAGTGGATGTTGAAACATCTCAAAATCTTCTCTAACTTCCTGCAAAAAACTATATTGGTCAAGAATATCTATAATTTTTGTATGCTAAAATCAAAACTAAAAATTTGCATCTTGGCTTTAGTTCTGAGTCACTGTAGCATAGTATGAAATTAAAAGAAAAGGGGGAAGAAAGAATTTGCCCTTTTTTAAATTTAATGTCCATTTTTTATGCTCTGTCTGGAAAGCTCTGTGTGTGGATATGATATGAAAGAAACAAAGGTGACTAAGGATCCCAAAAGGGTCCTAGTGAAATGTGGGCTATGTTCTAATTTCTGCCACCTCCATTATTCTGATTTTGCTGTGACGGGCCACTTGTTTTATTGCTCTTTAGGAACTCAGTGAATACATGAGAATCCCTGTAAGCTGAAGTTTTCCTGATCCCTGCAAAGCGATGCAGAGAGGGAGAAGAGAAGAGGGAAAGTGGGAGGACACAATGGGAGAGGCTGCTTCCTATGTGTTTCTGAGGGGTCTTGCAAAAGTCAACTTTTGACCAAGGAAACTGAGGTTAAAGAAAGATACTCACCACTCCTGTTCTGCCCCATAGCGCCCTAAGGGTGATATTCCCCAAGATGTCTGTACTGCCTGAGGGGAGACAGGCTCTCTTTAATCATGTTTTCCAGGTCACCAAACAGAGATGGCTGGGTACTAATGGGTGTCTACCCTCGGCATGCAGGTGTACTCTTCTCGTATAGTGAGACTCTCAGGCATTGAAATGTTTCCAAGCATTTCCAAGAAGCAGAATGTCTCACAGTGCTTCCTCTGGGACATATTGTTCTGCATTATCCTCTCTTCAAACTAAACCTTGAAGTTATATTTTAGCCCTATATGATCAAGAAAGTTTTTCTCTGCATAAATTTTGTGTTCTACTGATTTGTAGGTAGTGAGAAAGCTTTTTTCTCCCCTATGCACAGAGGACTTACCTTGCAACCTACAACAGAGCAATTAGTGTTACAAAGAGTTAGGTGCATAAATCCAATCCCCTAGATAACAAGTACATATTAGCTGCATGGTTATGAATTAGGTGTGTTTTATTTATAGAAAGCCTGGCCCCTGGACAGTCACCAAATGTAAGAGCAACCTGTTCTCTACAAATGCTAAGACGAAAAAACAAAGTCAAAGTAGGATATTGCTGACCATTTACAGTCCAGGAAGTCCTTGCATCTGATCTGGCACTGAGTATTTTCAAGTGTTTTAACAATAAAAATAGATTCTTTAATTTTGATGTGAGGTTGCAATGAATGTTAGTAAGCACAACTAACATCAGAGGATTGTATGGAGCATGTTCTGCATGTTCTCTGCAGAGCAGGGCAGTAGTACATAATCAATTTAAGAGCTCAAGTACATTGACTTTCAGTAGGACTTAGCATCCTAAGCCACTAAACAAAGAGACAATTTTGGTAGCCTCACCTCTTCTCAAAGGGCTATCATGGTGAGGTTATCCACACCAGAACACAGTGCCACAGCTTTTCTCATATTTCAGGACATAAAACCCCTTCCCCACAACCAGGAGAAATCCTTTCCTACACACCTGGAAGTAAAAAAAAAAATCCTCTCTTTTAAGCTGCTCAGCACATCTTCGTGAGTTGTATTTGGAAACATACCTGCATGTGGGCAGACCCCCATTCCTCTTTCCTGGGATGCACAGGACACATTTGCTCACCACCCAGCAGCAGATGTGACAGAGTCATGGTGCACTGTGTGTCCTGCTGTGGCTCCCCAAACTGCCTACAGTCACCTGTGGATTTTTTCATAACATAAGGGTTCCAAGTCATCCGTTCAATGCAGCTATTTCATAGGCCTTTAAAATAAGTGGCTGGGATTTGCACCATGCTGTGGATTCCATTATGTATCTTGTGTGCTCTGGAGTAAGATGGACAAATATGGTGGAGCAAAGGACATCTTCAGGCTGCACCATGTCTGAGCTGCCCCCATACTTAACTCTCTTGGAAAGAAAACCAGGGAGTACAGTGTACAGGGAGTGTGAACAGTCAGGGGTTCTGGTAGCCTCAGCTCTGGATTGCCACACTGTGGTAACATAACATGCATGCTGTACCACCAAATAAGGTTTTGCAAAAAAAAAAGTAATGTGCCCTCATGAGCATACCATACAATGGAAAGTACTAAAACAAAAAAATAAATAAAAATCTCCTCCCCTCCACATAAGCACTATCCTTTTTAAATTTTATTTCCCCAACCAAATATTGTAAAATTTGGACATGTAAAATTTAGGACATGGTTACTAGTGCCTTCCCAGAAAGGATCGTATAGTTTTTGACTTCTCATACAATGAGGGAATAGGCTTTCTACTGGCAAATCATAGACTTCTTGTTCAGTTCTTTAGTTTTTTTCATTAATTTACATCTAGAATAATTAGTCATGTGAAGGTTTTATTGTCGGCATTTTTGATTTATTTTTTTCTGTGGGATTTGCTCAAGAATACCAAGATTTTAATTGTCCTGTACCAACTCCTAGCTAATTGTTAAATGTCAATATCATATTATTGACAATCCCTAAGCAAAGATTAAATTTAGGCTTTTCATACTTTCAAAGAGGCCACATTTATATTGATGTGTAACATACAGGAGCAGAAAGAGCACTCTTTTGCTTTTCTATATGGGCATATAACTCTTCAATTTTTCACACTTTAAAGACAATGCATCCTGAAACTTGTAATGATAACAGAAAGTTTTCAAGGAAGGTAAATCCAAGCAAAGCCTTTTCTCAGTATTCTAAATAATTTAAATTACAGAAAATATTATGTTTTTTTCCTAGAGAAGATTTCTCTTCAGATAGATGATTAGCTTTGCAATGATAATGAGACCAGTAGTACAGTTCCTAAGGGTATGAAATGTTCACCTGCTTTTAGAGTACAGTGATTGCAGAAGAGTCATAAAACCTCCTAAATCTGTATATCCTAGTTAAGTTCACGTCTCTTAGCAAATGTAGAACAACCTTTAAAAATCCCACTTCTGCTATCAGAACTCCTAGGATTCTCCTGCCAATACCACACCACATCTCCCCAAATGATTTTTGCCTGAAGGAAAATGATATACAGCTTTTCCATCAGTTAAGTGCATTAACTGAAGAGTGCTGGAAATCTGCTGCTATCTTTTGTGGATCTGACATCTGCTACAGAATCTCTCAGAATTCCAAAATGGATGAGATTGGCAGGGACATCAGGACTCATCTGGCCCAACACTCCTGCTCAAGCAGGGCCACTCAAAGCTGTTTGTGCAGGAGACAGCTTTTGAATAACTCTGAGGATGGAGACTCCACAGGCTCTCTGAACAACCTGTGCCAGTGCTCAGTCACCCTGACTGTAAACAAGGGCTTCTTGACGCTCAAGAGGGAACCTCCTGTGTTTCACCTTAGATGCTGCTATGTAGTGTTTCAGTTTCAAACCCAGTCTGAACATACTCTGATTTGAGAGATTTATATTGTTGTTACAGCTGGGAAATGAGAGATTTCCTGATAGTGCTGTCTCTCCTGCTGTTGAGGAGGTCAGTTGTTTTAGCATTAGCATAAGGATGGTAACTCACAGGGCCGAAAATATTGTTTGCTGTAATCTATCTTACGCACTCACATGGTCTGTTGTAAAGGGACCAGGATATCTCAGCTTTTTACTGTTCTAAACTTCACAACATTTCTGTGAAGTGTGGAAATATTGTTATCTTCATTTTTTAGTGGAGGAAGCCAGAGATAAGAGAAGGTAAGTACTTTGTCAAAGGGTACCCTTTAGTAGCTGCAGTAGAGGAAGACACTGATCCTGCTTCCCGGAGACTTCCCTGCAGTCCTTGCTCACAGAGAGGTTATGGCTCCTCTCCTCACCTGACAGTGATTATGTCCTTCACTGAAAAAGATTTTATATAGTGCTGGCTGGACAAAAACTTTCCCTTACATATCTCCTCTGCTGTCATTGATGATGTATGTCACCATGGTTCACTGAGGACATACCTCACATGAGCTTGGTTTGCAGACAGAAGTATTTTTTTAACAAAATAATAATTCATTCTGAATTCTAAAGTCGAAACAGAATGTTGGTGATATTTACTTTTTATATCCAGACTATTTGATGTAACATTCAAAGTTTTTCTTTTCTTATTTGCATGCATTATGTGCTTGTAAAAAAAGATTAAACAAAATATTGATCCAGAAATAAATCCTTCCCATTACATAGATTTCAGACTGAAGAAACTGAAATGAAATATTCTGAGCTGTATTCAGTGAAAAAGAACAAGCACATTCTAATCCAGTGAGTAGTAGCTACGGGTACAGTGGAAAAATACAACAAGACTTTTATTATGTCAAACTTCTACTGCCTCTGCTAGGTAAAATCTTACAATATCAGCTCTTCTTCTGAAAGTGGTTGCATGGCAGCAGAAATTGTGTAAAGGGATCTAACAGGCTCCCTCTGCCTCAAGAGCAGACAACTACTATAGCCATGGCAGGCATTATATGAGTTGGGGTTTTTTTTGACAAGAACATTCTTCCTTCCAGTGTCCATCTTTATATTATAAAATAAAATAATGGCATTAGCAGGCACCTTCCTACTTTTAATTCCTAACAACGATGTTAGACAAACTCTACTGCCTATTTGTCACCCCTAACCAGACAGCTCTCAGTGGAAATGAGTAAGATAAGAGGGTTTTTATTGTGTTTTCTTTTCTCAGTGCTGATAGGCCAGCTAATCTTTTTGTTGGAATATGAGACAAGTCAATTATTTCTCTAACTTCAGCTTTCATAATCCAGCATCCAGTCATTGATTTTCAGTAGATTTGTTAGTGGTGGTTTTCTTGGTTGTTGTTGTTTGGGGGTTTTGCTTTTCTGGTCTTGCTTTGTCTAGATGCAGTGCTCTTCCTTCATTTGTTCCTTTCTGTCAAGATCAGTCTCCCTTTCATACTTTGGCACACAGGTCGTCCTGGAAGATGTACCCTTTCATAGTGGTGGGATTCTGGAGTGGTCAGTGCCCTCCAGTGAATGCTGTGATATTAAAATCTTCTTAAGTTCTGGCATAAAATCGGTTGGAGATCAACAGTTTTGGCATATTAGAAAGTACATCTGAGTTAGACCTAGAGGTTTTCATCATCTTTATCAAGCCTTTAGAAACAGCACGTTGGCATTTTGAGCAGATGTTTGCAAAACAATCATTTTCTGTCTTGAAAACAAACTTTAGATAAACATATACCTAAAAATAATCATGCATTACTTAAGACACTTCTTATCATTACCTTAGTTTTATCCACTCAAAAGTAGAGTGTCAGTAACACACAATAAGACACTGGCATATCTTTAGGGTTTTGTTACCTCTATAAAATTCACAGAACTAGTATTATGTAGATTAAACAGAATGACAGGCTGGCATACAATTACCAATGAGGAAAAAAAACTGCCTTGTCTTCCTTTGTGAGATGCAAAACAGAGATTTATATATCTCTTCAATAATAGCATCCATTGCAGGGTGCAGTTTCGGACCATTTTCTTGGTTTTGAATCCTGTACAGGATAAATCAGTACATTAACTTTGTATTTCCCCTGGCTAATTTCTCACCTCCAGTCATTAAGATGTAAACTTTTTCCTTTCTCAGCTGTTTGCAGCAGAGTCTGACAGCCCCCCTTGCTCAGCCTCTGTAGGGGCCAGTGAGGGGGAGGCACTGCTGGCCCCCAGCATGTCACTGAGATCATACCAGGTCAACAGCACATCAGGAGATCCCTGGAACATTGTGGTAGTGAATGAAATGGTGTGAAAGCCTCCATTTGAGGCACTTTGCTGTGCATGCTAAAAGATGACCATGAGAAGAGCTCTCCCTCCATCACCACCAAGCTTTTGCTGGTGACCTGGAGGGCCAGGCTTCTACCAGAGTTGCAACACAGAAGCAGGTAGCAATATGTAAATATGTGTAAAGGGATGTATAGATAGATACTGTACTCCATCAGAAAACAGAGGTGCTTCATTTCCTCCTACATCTTCAGTATGCCCACACCTGTGGCTGCAGCCACTCCCCAAAATGGCTGTGCATCATCATGAGCACAGCTGTCTTTTCTAGCAAGCAGCCGAGCATAGCTTTCTTTCAAACACAACAAAACACCACTTTATACCCACTCAGACTAAACTATTTCCCTTCTGAGATATCTCTGCTAAAGTCTTCTCATTCCACATCAGGTTTAAATCTGACTTGTCATGCTTTAAAGTCCATCCTTTAATTTCACATCTGCACACAACTCGTATTTCCTTCCCATCTTCAAGAGAGCAGAGACTGCACCTTCCATGTCTTTCCATGATCCTTCTCTTGAGTACCTCCTACTGGAAGCTCTTCCCTCCACCAAATAGCAGTATCTTTCACATGATCTCTGGGAAACAATCTTTCCTATGTGCTTTTGTCATTCCTATTCTCATGGGGTGGTTGAGTATCTTCTAATGTGAAAGTTGTGTTTCTCATGCCATGCTTTCTAGAGGATGAGACTAATAAAAACATAGAAGACAGAAGCAAATATTTTAGTGGCTTCCTTGTTATCTACCTCTTCCTTTCTAAAAAGAAAGCATTTGAATCCTTTGTTCTTTTTGTAGCCCTGGCGTTATTCCTCATGGTGCTTCTCAGACCTTCTGCAGTTCCCTATCCTTCAGCATGTTGGGATGACATTTCTGCACTTTAAATAGCTACAACTGTATATTAGCTCTCACTTTCTTCTCCCACCTTTGCTTGTCCTTCCATCTCACACTTATCAAGACAATATTGAAATTTCTTATGCCAATAATTCTGCATCAAACACATAGAGAAAACTTTCTCCCTTGAATTCAAAAGCCCACTTCCTGCTTCCTTTCACTGTGTTTTGTGTTTGGTTGCTTGTTTTTGCTGGGACACAAAACAAGGTGTTACTTCCACTTTCTCCCCTGAATGTTTCGACTAAATTTGATTTTTTTGAAATACAGTTTTAAAAGACACAGTGGTGCAGATGTGAAGAATGAAACAGATGAGAGGCTGAGGGAGTAAATTATCCTTTGCCTCACAGGACAGTAAGCATTTGGAACTGGGTATTTGCTGAGTACGCAAGGGTGTGGTTTTTCTTTTCATTAAAAGGAAAGCTATTATCTGTGTACTTGAGCAGGCATTTCTGCATACACAGGAGAATATCACTAACACTGAACTATCTTCAGGGACAAATGACTAAAGACCTGCTGCTGGCCTATCCCAGCTCCAGCCAACGCTGTGGTCCACTGAGCACACCCAAGCTTTTTAAAGTGTATAAACAAGCCCATGTACAAAACAGGTCCACATACCAACTCAAAGAGATACCAAGGATATATGGCTGTTATTACATAGGCACTGCAGAAACCCAATAGGAGAAAAATAATCTTGCAAAATTGAAATAACAGTATATAAAATATGTGAGAGAATAGAAATTTAAAAATGAATTGTTTGAGTAGAGGTGGGATGTTATACATTAAGGAAATTATGGAAGGAAATGAGTGACTTTGATCACTGTACAACATTCTTTATCAATATATTCATGGCAATTGAAAAGGATCCCCAGCAACTGCAACTTCAGACCAACAGTATGAAAATGCCCCATAATCACCCAAGGCAGAGACCATCTAGATTGTAACTGCTAAGGGATTTAATAGAGAATCCAAAAAAGGCAGAAAACATGCTAATGAAGACAGGTCTCATTCCTCCCAGCTTCCTTTTGCAATGTCCCTCATGGGTCATTATACTAAAGCTACATTTTTGGACATAGTAGGTGTTTTAAAGTTACTATCTCTTGGAGTAGCTGGTTAGAAAACTCATAAACGGAGAAGCATGATTTGATGTAGTCCTCATGGGATCATCTCACAAGTCCTAGTCTGAAGCATTATTAAACAACTATCTTGTAATGCTGACTTCAATATACTTATACCCAGAAGCCATGTAGAACTGAGGAAAGCTCCCAAAAGACAGGAAAAAAACCTCCTAGCCCCATGCTCCAGTATCGCTTATCTTCAAAATTGGGAACTGCGTGAAGATGATATAACTTCATCAAAGGAAATGAAAAAGTCCTGGTGAAAGAATAAAACAATTATAGGTGGGAGGGAGATCACAGAAAAGCATTAGATTAGAAGCTCGCATATATACTTTTATCCAAACAAAGTTTTAAAGATCATGAGAGACTGTGGTCATATAGCAGAGAAAAGACACTTCTGGGCATAAGGAATGTGGAAACAATCTCCAAACTAGAAGAATCACACTCTGGCATGCTGAATGTAAAAATACTTGAAGAGAGAACAGAACAAATTCAACAAACAGCCAATTGTTCAATTTGCTATATGAATGTTAGTAACTAAGCTTTTCCAGCCATATCAGAAGTGTCATGTCTTTTAGAAAACTTGTGGGTACTGAAAGATAGCTCACTTGTAAAAGGATTGCTCAAGGAAGATGAAGCAGCAGAAAAGCTAAGTGCAATATTTCCATCAGTAGTCAATTTGTCAAAGCCTGAGTCTGGTCTTACTCCCACAGCCTTTCTTTACCGGAGAAAGAGTAGAGGAACCATCTCAGTCAGAATAGTCAGCAAAAGATGTTTCAGGACAATTAAAAAAGAAATCAATAAAGCACCACCAGAGCTGATAGAATTTTCCCAGTGGGTCTTAGATAATTCAGATTTGAAATGTTCATGCTTTCAGTTGTGGTAGATAACCTATCACTTAAATTGGCCTCGGTACAAAAGGAAAGGAAGATAGTGCATACAAGGCTAGTTTTAATAAGAGCTCCTGGGGAACCTTAGAAATTATGGACTAGGAAGTTGTACTTTTGAACTGGGGAGATTAGTAGAAACTGAAAAAAATAACAATACTAACAGCATACATTCATTAATAGGATTCAATAGGGCAGAATTAACATAGTTTTTGCAGGAAGATGTAATGGGTCTCAGGCCTGTTTCAGTACCTGGAGTACTCATTAAACTCATTATCAATACTAAGGTGGTTTGTCTACTAGGCTTGGATTTCAGGAAGGCTTTTGATTATATACCTCTCCAAAAGGTTTTTAGAGAAAGTAGGTTGTTATGGGGTAAAAGGGAAGGCCCTCTGCAAAAGTAATAGCTACACAGAAGATAGGAAAGAGGACAGGAAGAAATGACGGGTTTCAAAAGTACTGTGTTGGGACTTCTATTGATGGGTATTCTTCCATACACGAACCAGACAAGCAGTTACATAAATTGATCTCAAGTCATAAATATTTGTAAGTTTTCTGACTTTACAAAATTATTTAGAGTGGTTTAACATAAAATTGATCACAAAGAGCTGCATCTAATCACTGCAGATTATATTGAACTAAACAAGCTGCAAAAAAATGCACTTACAAAAAATATCTGACAGTAACTAGTATTCAGTCAAAAGATGGATCTTAGATTCATTGTGGGTTGTTTTATGAAAATGTAATCTCAGTACTCCCTACAATTTAAAATGAAAACACAAGGTTAAGTACTATCAATACTTAGATATACATAGAGCTTCTATACATCTAGCTTTTAAATGTCATTATTATAACAAACAAACTTGATCACATTCCAGCATTCTGGATTTTGTTTATCTCCCTTCTAAGATACAGTCACAGATGAGCAAGGAAAATGATCAGAGGTATGGCATGCCTTTCAAGCAAGATGAACTTAAACCAGAGCACACTAAATGTACTTAGTCTGCAACAGCCTCAAAACAAGCACATCAAGATTTGTCAACTGCACATCAAGTAAACTCATTGCCAAAAAAAGGGAAAGAAAGTTAGTGCATACAAGGCTAGTTTTTAATAAGAACTCCTGGGGAACCTTAGGAATTATGGTCTAGGAAGTTGTACTTTTGAACTGGGGAGATAACTAGAAACTGTAAAAATTACAAAGTCTTAGATACAAAAGTACAAATAAGTTTGGCAACAGATTAAATGAAAACAGAAAAAAATGTCCAGTAAAGCTCCAAAGATGCAGGTGCCATGTCTTGCTCAGGAAGCCTCTCATCTGTTGCTGTCTGTGAGCAGAGAAGGTAACTAAAGAAATATTGCTTGTCTTCTTCTTATACTCAGTAAATAACCAGTACCTAGAACCCAGGTAGACACCTCTTGTCTGAACCCAGATCATCTATTCTTATATTTCAAGATGTGTGCAGAGAATGAAACTGTAGAGGACACATCTCAGAAAAGGGTGTGGCAAGGTATCTGTAATGAAAAATGGTAAAAATCCACACAACATTTCTGACAGCAGGATAATCAGTGGGTCCAGCACTGACTGGATGTCAGATGACTTCACATGCTGCTATTCCAGGTGTCCAGTGAAAAGTTGTTTAAGAATGTTTATATACACAAGTGGTAACACACACTTGTGCAGATTATTCCTTCTAGAAACATAGCAGAATTTGGTTAATAGTGCATCACTATTTTGACTATATTCATTCCATTGTATTTAAACAGCTGCTGCCCTAATCCCTTCATGCTAATATTTGCTGCATGACATTCCTGCTCCTCATTAAATATGAAGGCTGAGAAACACCTGCCACTAAACCTTCCCTTCTTTTTTAAAAAATGTATCTGTAGAAGACTTATCAAGACTTATATCTGCTAGTTTTCTAAAACGCCTTCTGCTAAAATTGCTCATTTTTTAAAAGAAAAATAATTTTGTCTGAATACCCACTTTATGTATTCATAAACATCCCGAGCCCAAAATCAATCCTGGACCATAATCAGTTTACTTCTTTTCTCGGCCATGGACATTTTTTTCAGATTCATAAATGTCAACATTCTGTATGATGATTAAAACTCTTGATGGATCTGAAAGTCTCAGCCACAGACTGCAACAGGGAAGTTATTGCTGAGATTTATTTTTATTCACCTCATTATACTGGCCTCAGTTTTTATCCTGTGATTGAGTAGTTAACTTCTGCCAAGCCACAGGTCATTCATTCCTTTATCCTCATTTGCAGGCATTTGCTGTTTGCAGGGCCATATCATTAACTGTGTCTCTCACTCAAGGAAAACCTCAAACAGTGCACAGTGATCCCCAGAGACAGGTGCTCTACCAGGTGATCTCCTAAGTGCTGGTAGCTTCCTAAAGAGAGGGAGTAGCTTATCACATTTTCAATTAAAAGTTTGCTGATGAGAGAGCTCACCAGTCTGAGATCTTGAGGACTGAGAACAACTCACCTCTGAAGAAGGGAGCTGTGTGAGTGCTGCTGTTCATCACCTGCTCAGACATCCTCCATGACTGACACTGCAGTTTTCTGACCTCAGTTTCAAAGTTCAGATCAAGGAATCAGTCCTGGACTTAACTTTCTATTTCGTCTTAGGCTTCTATAAATACACTGGCTTTGGATATGTAAGCAGTACAGTCATGCCAAATGCTTTCACAAAGAACGTTATATTATGCTCTTTTTCAACTATTAAAAATTATTTTATTTCATAAAGTAGCACATTTATTTTTAGCATGTCTGCAATAATAAAGCATCTGCATATGTATATAGCACTGGTCTTTCAGAAATATTCAGGGGTAAAACCATACTGAACTCTGTCCTGGTTTCAGTGGCTGCCCAATGTTCATGCTTCCCTCTTGCTGGAGCAATGCCTGAGAGCCATCTATTTCCCTGCTAGGTGCAACACCTCCCTTGATACAGCTTACTGACTTGGTGGCCCTTATTCTTCGAAATGTGTAACTATCTTCACTGTGTAGAGCAGGTGCATAAGGGACAAATAAGAGCAGGACTCTCTGGCTTCCAGAGTGACACGCCTCCCACTCAGGGTACCTATTGTGAGGTGACAAATGGGAGGGAATCAAACCTTGTAGCCTCCTGCTGTGCCGTGGGCAGTACTGGGACATCTGAGATGCTGGCAGGTGCAGTGAGGATCTGTTTCCCCAGCCACTCTTTGGAGAACTCTGTCCCCTCTGCCTTTTCTCACAAACATGAGATTTTACCTAAATTCACAATAATCTGTAGTTACTTGGGGCACATAAGTGAGT
The DNA here is from genome assembly GCA_017589585.1 of Phylloscopus whistleri. Taxonomy (NCBI): domain Eukaryota; kingdom Metazoa; phylum Chordata; class Aves; order Passeriformes; family Phylloscopidae; genus Phylloscopus; species Phylloscopus whistleri. Next base: position 9,147,371 of record JADMLD010000757.1, read on the forward strand.
TGAAAAAGAAGATTCTGTGGGGTTTACATTTTTCTGGGGGAGCATTTTGGTGACGACCAACTTGCTGCAATTGCTGCAGCCCTGCCACACATCTTCCTTTGTGACCAGTCATGAAAGAGCAGGTGGAGTTGCTCATTAGGCTGATGACTTTTCAAGGCAGGAAGAGCAAGAGATCCCTCAGTGACCTGGCACGGCAAATCCCCCACCTGGTGTGTGTTTCCGGATTATGTCCGAAGCAGGTAAAGCTCCACTGCACAGGTGCCAGCACAGGTTGGTATTGTGGCTGCAGATTACAAGGTTATGCAATCCTTGCTGGCACTATTTTTATGATTTGAACTAGAATTTGACTCTGGCAGTCTGAAAGACCTCAGCATAACACAATGGCATAACTTTTGGTTGCTTAGCTCCCTATAGCTCTGTTTAGCAAAAGTGTATAAATAGCCATGAACAAATAGACTTATGAAACTGTCACCAGCAAATTACTGATTCTCTGCCTCTTGCCATGAAAGCATTAAAAAGTATTTTAGACATTTAGAAAAAAAAAGGTCCCTCTTTCATGAGAGATGAATGGAATATTCTAAAGAATTGGTCTGTACTCTTGCATTTTTATTGAATATATCTGGCATGTGAATATTTATAGGCATTCTGTACATGTATACAAACATGTTGTACAAAAGATATTTCAAATCTGACACGTATGATACATACAAGACTTATGTTGAGCTTATAGCCAGATAATATTTTACGGAAGGCAAAAAGTTCTGCATTGAGTTGTACCTCTCTCAAAAAGGTAATGCCTCTTTACAAGTGAAATAGTTTCAAATGAAATCTTGGATATTGCTGACACCATCCCCTTCTATTTTCCTTAGAGAAAATGTGAAAAGTATCCTTCTAATCCCACAGGTCTTTAGAATTAATACCTGAAAATACTCACTGACAAGCACGTTGAAGGCCGGGGTCAGCTGCTGTTCTGCCTGTACCAGGCATCTGACAGGCGCCGGGACTCGAAGGCAGACACAGCAGTTCCTTCAGGATAAATGGTTTGAGCTGTGACCCTTCCACCCGTCCCCAAGCCCTGAGTATTGCCCTGACCACTCAAAAGAGGCATGAAAGAGGTAGTCACCAGATGCTCACACAGCTTGATCTGTGAGTTATAAACAACAAAGGTTTGCCACAAAACTGTTCCGAGAAATACTGATAAACTTCCCTTACTTTTGACTGTTTGTTAGAGGTTGTTTCACTGGAGACCTTGCAAGTCCTAAATAAGAATTTCAAGGATTTTAAAGCTAAACAGTGAAGGTTCAAACAATTTATACAAGAAAATGCATTTATTAATTTAGTGTTCTTGATCTCACAAAGTGTTAGTTTTAAAAACGGAAGTTAAATAAAAATATAAAAATAAAATAAAATAAAGCCATTGTGACACCTTCTTGAGTGTCCCAATGTGAAGCTGGTCCTGGACCTTTCTGTGTTGGAGGATAATATTTTTCCATGATGTGTCCCGTGCTGGTGTTCATTTGTGCAGCCTCTGCGCCTGTAAGTAAATTAGCAAGCATTTTCTGTGATAGGTAAGGATGCAAATGTGGGGAGGAGAAGGTGGTGGAGGTATGGAAAGAGTCTTTGGAGACCAAGAAAGCTATAGAGGATGTAAGGACATTTCTCCCATCGTGGGTCTCATAGAAAGAGGAGCAAGTACCCCTCAAAGAGGAGTAAAATGAAGCCACAAGAGAAGCTGAAGCAGGGCTGCCCTTCTGATTGCATTCCTGGCAGAATTTGCTGCCTCATGTCATCTAAAAATTTCCTAATATTAGAAGAGGGCTGGAAGTCAAGGTAGTAATTGCAGGCAAGTAGAAGCTCCCAGAGAAGCTTTTTCTGTTGCAGTGTCTCTGAGAGGAGCTTTCTTTAATCGCATTATGGTAAACCCAGCAGCAGGTCTTTCCCTCGTGTTGTTTTGACGAGAGAAGGGAACTGGCACGAAGGCTCTGTCCATACTGACAAATTCACCAGCTCTAGAAGTGCGCTGAGGCCTCTGATGTTTGCCCTGGTTGTCAGCATGCCTTTGGTCTGGGCCAGCCAGCACTTTCTGAAACATCTCCTCAGCCTGGATTTGGCAACAGCCCAGGACCAGTCCTAAGAGAAAACACGGAGATATTTCTGCAATTCTGTGTTCTTTAAAACACAACCCAAAACTACAGAAATCTTTTCTCTGCCTCTGGTTCTCTGCCTGTCTTTATGTTATTTTTGACTTCTGTCAGCAGTTATATTAAATAGCTATTATCCCCATAAGCATTCTGCAGATGCCAGATAGAAATGAGCTGTTAAATATCAGCCATTAAAGTATGATTCTGTCAGATTCTTTATTCTGGACCTTCTGCAAATCCAACAGACAACTAGACACAAAGTTATCCATAAGTGCCATCTTACCAATGCCTCTTAAAAGCATCTTACTTTGGAAGTTACTTTTTACTGCATTATCATAATTTCTTAAAAACTCCATTGAATTCTATTTTCTTCTCTGTTCCCTTTCTCCTCTAAAAAGGAAGGATTCCAGCTTTATTTAAAGCTTCAGACCAAAGGTCCAACTGCTTGCACAGGCCTTAGACACACTTGGATTGGATTTTGCAGCACCTGTGGGTGCCACAGTATACTTTGGATTACTTTAGGAGGTCTAGAGATGCCTGTGGAACAGGGAAAGGACTTAATTTTTTTTTTTTCTCTCTCAAAAGTAGGCCTGTGGCTAACAAAGTGTTGGTAAACATAAACTCTAAAAATATTCGAATTAGTGAAATGTAGATTGCCAGAAATTTATATCTCATGTCCTCAAGGCACCAAAATATTAAGTACATAACTTATAAAATTATATTGTCAAAGGTCCACCAAATTCACACACACTAAAAAAGTTAAAAAAGCTCTCTGATTCTGATCAGCATTAAACAACTTCACATTCTTCTTATTCAGCAAGTAGATTTAATTTTGAAGGTAAAATGGGAGAGGCTGACCAAAATAATATCCAGGTTAATTTTCCTTCAGGGATGCTATGGCACTGGTTGAAATTGGTGTGCAGAAGACAAAATGAGCCAGTTATTTCTGAGTGTGAGGTCCATCTCCAGTAGCACCTGGCAGGGTGGGTACCACTGCCACAGCTGGGAGGCTTCACGGTCTTCCCCAAGCAATGCTGACAACAGTTTCTCACAGGAGCAGGTTAGTCCGTAGGTGTTTAGCACGAGAACTGTAGCTCTGTCCTTGTCACAGAAAACAGCTGCTCACCCCACAATCACAGCACTGTTGTTGTTCTCATGTATTGCTGCGGGGACATCTGTGGGCCAAGTCAAAAGACAGTACCTGAAGAGTTACAATAACACACTACACTCATTGCTAGATGTGAGAATTACAATCACTAGTACATTTTTATATCTTTAACTGGAAATCTCAGAATTAGTCCAATTTTTAACCCCTCTTAACACATACTGAATGTAATCAAGCAAAGAATAAAAGGTGAGTACACTCTGGTACAATGCTGGTTGTATGATGCTCAGTAATCAACCTCCTTTCTTCCAGGTCACAGACTCAAGAGAAATTCAGCATATGAATAGTCCTGTGGACAAACATCATGACCTCAAAGTTGTATCATTCAATCCTAAATGCCGTAGAAGGCACTAAGATTCATAAACAAACCCACAGGTGCTTACACCTCTGTAACTGAGAGGTTATGTGATCCTATGGGATGGCAGCACCTGCAGTACTGAGGAGGGGATGCCATCCCTGGGGTATGGCAGGGAGGTACTCAAGTATCTCAGTGCAACATTGGACAAGGAATTTCTGACCAAGTCCTGGTCAGAGCTTAAAAACATTTCCTGATTAATTAAAATTTGTCTTTGATATGCACAAATAGCATGGCTTCCTTTGAAGGTGTATCTGAAGTACACCTCAATGCCTGTGTGAACCCTGTCCTACATGTGTAGATCTATTCTTTAGAAGTGTGTGTTGTTTTAAATCTTGGCCTGGAGTTTCAGTCTCCAAAACCAAGCTTGTCTCTTTATCCAGGATATAGTACAACAGTTTCAGGTTACACAAATTCATATCTGTTTAAAAACATACTGAAACCAAAGTCATCACATAAATCAAGGTTAAACTAAGACACAAATCTGTCTGGCAGGTGAAAGACTGCTGCTTTATTTACTAAGCCTTATAATCTTTTAACTTGCAGTTCACTGCCAAAGAAGATTATGGAAGAACTCCAGCCCATATCCAAGTGTTACAAGTCTATATTTGTCTTCTATAATGAAGGGTGAAAAAGATTGCCAAGTGTGAAAGATTACCAAGCAGGTTGATAGACATGGAATAGAGCTGCATTTTGGAAGATGTGAGAATCTGTGCATTTATCAGTATCAACACAAACCTTTTCCTAGCTCTTTCTTATCATGCTATGTCTGAGCTGTCTGAAGTGAATTAGAAAGTGCTGCCCAAGTACTTTAAATGCAGATTTGGATTTTCAGAGTTTGATGATAGGACACTTTGAACAATCTATTTTTATTCATTCATTAATAATTACATTGGTTGGTATAGACACATGGGCCTCTGTGGACTCTTCAGCAGTTCCTTGACCGGGCTCATGAGGCTGCCCTGGGTGCCCTTTTGCCTGTGCTCAGTGATCAAAACTTGTGTGAGAAGAGCTGGAAAAGGGTGGAAGTCTAGCCCACAATCTACATGCAACCTACCACCCTTTTGGTAGAAACAAAATGGCAGTAGAAGTCCTTGAAAACCCCCAAAGACCATTCCTGTAACAGAAGTAGGCTCAGTATTTTAGAGTGGACTGTGGCAGGCTGTGGTAATAGAGAAAGGTAAATTGCTGGCAGAGCAAGTTGACTCAGCATCACCTCTAAAACAGCCAGGAAGCCCAGACTGATGCATTTTCTGGGAAAAATCACAGTGTTTTTTATTATTATTTTTAAGAGTGTAAGCACGGTGGACTTCCTGCTACTACTTGTAACCATGAGGAGGAATGACTGACCATCTTCTGCTGGGTGCAAAAGGTGCAATTACATGTGCCTACATGTACTCTCACAAATGTATTCTGTGGGCTGGAAAGGAAACTTAGGGATAGGTTGGGAAAGGATGATGGCAAGAATTACTGATAGCTGAGAGATATCTGATGTTAGCCCTTAAAAAATTTCCTCTTTTGCTGTATTTTCACTGTCAATGCACAAGTAAACAAAATAAATCTGAAATAATTACAGAAATTAAAAAATGGAAAATTGCTTAAGATTATTGTTAGACTTCAAAACTTGGTCCACTTACTAATGTGGGCTTGAAGAACTGCAATCATTTCACAAGAAATCCATCCTGTTAAATCAAATCCAAACACCCTAAATATTCAGATATCACTTTGCTATCAGGTTTCACAAGGAATTTCTGATCCTGTGTAAAATGCTCTAAAATATTGATAAATAATTTAAAGCACACAAAAGCAAACTGTAAGCTGTATCATGTCAATAAGGGAAAGGTGGGTAACTTGGAAAAATGTGTTGCATCAATCCTTGTTCCTTATGATTGCAGTAGAATCAAATACATCAGAAGTTTGTAACAATGCACCTTCCCATCTTGATGCTTCTAGAATACAGTTTTAACAGCAGAGAGCCCTGTCAGAACAAACATCTGTTTCATGCACAAAAAAAAAAAAAAAAGAAGACACTGTCCAGATGCCTTATAACACATTGATTGAAAATTTATTTCCTCTTTTACTTGCAAGTAGCAGACAAGGGAATATTTCCCACTTCAGCCAAGAGTGGCAGAAATTTAATTCCTTCATCTCATTGTCCTATTCTCCACCCAACCTTGAGGGAAGTCGAAGCCTTGGCTGTGAAGCCAAGGGAAAGGATGGGAGCTGGAGCCAGACTGCCAAGCAGTGCCATCTAGGGGTAAGGCACCGGGACAGTGTCTTCTGCATTAACCCAAAGCGACCAGACCTACAGCTGATGTAGGATAAACTACATTATGGCCTGTGTCCCTGATCTGGTTTTCCAGCTCTGTAGGATGGCCTAAAAAGACATAAAATACCACTCAGTCCTTACAGCCTCACAGCCTCCCCTCCATGATGTCCTATAAAGATCTCTGTAGTACTTTAGTGGCATAATTAATGATGTTCTTGTTTGTTACTAGTAATTTGCTTTTATTCTTTTTAATCCTGTGTCTGTAATAAAACTATGCTTTGATTAACACATCTGATAGATCAACAAAGCCAGAGGGGATTTTGGTTAAACTTTGTGTTACTGCCCATACAGGTAGAAAAGCAATAAAATAAGAGATCTAGTAGGGACATTCAGGAGCTAAGTGATGGCAAAGGTCACAGGCAGTCACTAGAGATACTCTTAATGTCTGTTTATGTACCTGACTTCCTCAAAAATTGGGTCAGTGTTTGGGATAGGATCTTGCTACCTTGTGAGGTGAAATGATGAACTTTCTAGTCCTTATATCACAGCAGCAAGCAGGAACCCAACACCCAGATGAGATGAACTGGGAGATTGCAGCCCTTTAACTTGTTCCATTGCCTCTCCTGGAAAGGATGGTTTTCTGCAAGACCCAGATCCAAGCACCTCCACAGACAGGATGTGGAGTAAGACAGTAAAATACTAATTTTTCACAATGTGAAGCTTCTTTAAGCAGATGGGTGAATGCTGTGGTGTGTGCTGGCAGAAGGAGAGTTATTGCAATAATCAGGACTTTATGAAGCTACCTTATTTGTTTCTTAATTTGCAACATAAATAACACAAAGCTGCAAAGACACTGGCATTTAATGCAAAAAGCAACTTTTGTTAGGGTTTAGTGTAGCACAACTGTACAAGCCACAGCTGAAATAATGGTTCTTTCATTTGAGAAAGTGTGTCAAGATGCAGAAAAGATCAGTACCCTAGGGAGTCTTTGATCTTGACATGAAAGAGAGGTTAGAGAAGAGAAATGCTGTAAACTCCCTCTTGCAATGATGAATTAATGTAAGAAGAGATTAAGTGAGTAACCCAAGATTATTTAGGAAAGCCTATATCAGAGCCAGGAAACAAACTGAAATAAGAAAGCAGAACAAAATACAGACTTGGTGGATTGAAGAATTCAGACCAGAAACTAGGGGGCATGTTTTTAAGGAAGGCAATTTAAGCACTGGAACAGCTGACTAAGGTAGGTGGGTCTTGGATTCACGATCCTGTTCAGATGCAGCACACTTGGACAGGCATTCTTTCACAGGTGCTGTGACTCCCCAGGAAGCTACTGGCCAGGGGCAAATGTCACTTAGTGGTTTGCAGAGGCACCTGGGTGTTCACCCTCTGTTGCTCTGCACTTCAACAGGGCCTCTGGCCTGTGCTGGACAGGAGCTGGAGCCAGTTCATCATGATTGCCACATATGACCTTAGCCTCGAGGAATCACAAATCCGTCCTGTGTCTTAACAATTCTGGATGATTCTTCCCAGGATATTAAACATGCCAAAAATCAGCCAGTCACCCAGCAGCCTAATGATGGATTAGGTACTTACTGCTAAAAATGTTGACCAGTTCTTGCAGCAGACAGAAGCAACCACAGGTACCCCTTTACTTTACCTGGAACTGATGGCACACTGCCCAGAACCATTTCTGGCCTCGTGTGTATGTGAGGATTGCCTAGGATTCTACAGGCAAAAAGCAGACTGGCAATTTTTGCAAATCCCTGCTTTGTACTGCTATGAAGACCTAGAGGCGATGCAGAGGAGTTTAGAATGGAAAAGCTGATATTCTGAAATAAAGAGATGAGCTTTATTAGGGCTAGCCTGTGCAGGGCACTTGCATGCCAGGCACACATCGTGGTGTCCGGAGTGGGCTGCTCCTGCTGTGGGAAGCACAGCTGCTCCTACTGCACCTCGCCACCTTTTCTTCCTCCAAATCCTTGCTGCCTGGGAGGAAGGACTGCCTTGGCATTAGTGTGTGGAAATCTGGGACTGTGATACAGAAGCTCACTGAGATTATCACAGCTGTCCCTGCTTGCATTAAAGTACATTATTCTAAGCCACTGGGTCCTGTCCTGTTCCCCAGCCTGAACTCCTGCATCACTTACCAGAAGAGGAAATCCCACCACGTGTAAGTAATATTTGTAGCTCCTGCTTGTGTGTTTTGGAGGCTTTTCACAATATGAAAGTGTATTGAATGATTCACTATAGATGTTAACTGTAATTCTGTCATACTTTTCAAATAACAGTAAATGCTGACCAGTGTAGTATACATTTATAGGTAGTGTGCTGTTTCTTGCTGTTTCTACTTAACTGCTGGCTTAGGTAATTAAAGGTATAGGGAAAATCACTGAAAAACATACTGAGGCTGTTTGAATTCAGAGGCAGACAGTTTGTGGATCTTGGCTTCTGAAAGAAGTTGATTTTGGAATTATTTTTCTGTTTGGTGTCAGACTAAAAAACTTTCCCCAGAGCAATAAAAAGAAGGAACTAGAATTTGCAGCCTCTCATCTGGGTCAAAGGAGATTATGCTGGGTTACATGTCTATTGTGTCTTTTGAAGCTTCTGTTGAATTGCAGCAACCTGAATATCTTTAACCTTAAGTTAACACAATCCTCACCTCCAGGTGAATGCCTACACTTCTGAAATGTATGTGAAGAGATTCTCCCTCCTCTCCTAGGGGTAACACAAATTCAACAAGGAATAATAGCAAAAAAGAAACACAAAGGAAGGAAAACTTCTGTTTCAGTTAAAGACTTTGGTGACATTTCTCCTGGCTACATTGCAAGTCACTTGATGGGCTTACTGAAAGAACCAGACTCCTGGTGGGGGTGGGGGGGAAGAGATAAAATGAAGAAGAGGAAAAATGAAAAAGAAAACATTTGCAAGTGTCCTGCTACAAGGGACCTATCTCCAGGGATGTATGGATATGTGGTCTCAGAAATCAGGCAGTGCCAAGCCTGCTCCAGCTCATCACTTGAACCAAAAAAAATTGTCAGGACTTTAATGAGAATAATGACCTCAATGTACAGAGCAGGCTGGGACTGTAGTCTGTTGGGACCTGTTTCTTTTGGAAGGAATGGAGAGAAAGGGCAGGAAGTGTTTTTCATGATGATGTATGGTTATCAACAGGTGTGGATTAATAGATGTTTGTGAGTTAACACAAAGCTTAGATCAGTATCTCTCAAGAATATACTCTCAAGAATATACCTTGTGATTGAATATAAATCGGGCATTTTGTTAGCTTATATTTTAATTTTTAGCATTTTGATTTATGCAGAAAAGTTAACATTATCAGCAGCTAGGTGTGTAGGAGCAGTGTGCATTTCAGATTGGAGAATCTGTTGCACTATAAATGAAAAATGAAATTGAATCATTCTTAATGGGCTTTCCAGCTCACTTGGTAAGAGATTTGGTTTTAATACAGACTTAAATACTCTGAAGCTTTGACACAGCTTAGCAAGCCTTTAAAGCTCATCTCTCTCACCATAGTGTTAGTCTTCTCAGTTTAGGTCAGTCTCTCCCAGGGATTGTGAAAGAGGAAATCATAGCTGGATAATTAAAGTATTAAAGGCCTTAGCACAACAGCAAAAATGGGATTAGAGCAAACATTGACAACTTCAGACAAAAAGTCTTAGAAGCCACCTGGGCCTAGTGAAAAGGAGATCTAAAATTTTATATCCTGCATTTTGAGCTATGTCTAACCTGGAGCACTCAGGAAGATCTCATCCTGCTTTGTTTTCCCCCAGCCACATCTTGGCACCATGTGGAAGTAAGCCTGGATGTTCACTGAACTCTCCAAATCACCTTCCTTAATCCCCATGGGCTGGAAATTCAGAGAAAACAGAGTAGGGAGGGAAGTGTGTGGCCCCCCTGGCAGGATGAGCAGGAAAAGCACAGCACAGGCACTCACACCTGCCACAGATGGGCAAGGCAACATCCTCCTGCCAGCACAGCTGGCTCTTACATCTTCCCATGCCCCTCCACGATATCTTCATTTCCAGCCTGATCAGTGACAGATTGGTGTCATTTTAATCTACACAATGCCATTCTGGCACATCAGAACCAGGGAACAGTCTCCCTGCCCCAGCAATTGAGACAGGTTTGTCAGGGTTACAGGATCTGAGGAGCACAGGACTGCATCTGCTGCTGCAATCCCTGATCCCAAAAAGACCCCAAGTATTTCTGTCAGACACTTCACTGGGCAATCTGCACTCAAATGCGCATACACCTCAGAGAAAAACATTCTTTATGTTACAAAGGTGTGCTTGGAAATGGCACAAATATATGTGCCCTGCTTCTGTAGGCCTGTCACCACATGGGAAATCTAGAACTTGTTTGAAGAAAGACAGATGACCCTGACATTCAGAATCTATCATTAAAGGAACAAAAAAAATCTCACCAAAGAGTAGGCTAGTACCATGCCCACTACCATGATCAGTTGTTTCAGGACTGTGTACATGTTGGGAATGCCTCTGCTGCAAGCCAGTACAGAATAAAGAATTTCCAGAGGTCATTAGATAAAAAACATGTCAGCTGATATAGGTATTGATTGGCTCTTTTTGCACTGACATGACATTTGTTTAAGGAGTTTGATCATGGTGGAATTGCACAGAGCTTTTTCCTATTTCAAAGCTTTCACCTTAATTTTACAACTTCGTGTGTATAACAAGTACCTTAGGAAGAGGAGTAGATAATTCTTTCATTCCTGTCTCACAACAAAAAGATCTCAAAGACACTGTTAAGTTGCAGGAAGGACACATTTAAAATATATAGAGAATATATTGAGATAAAAATTATCTGTAATAATCATATTATGTATAAACTTTATAGAATGATATGTATATACTGTAGAATGTATAGCATATACTACAAAACATGTATGTACCTGTGCTTTTCTGTAAATTACAGCAAAACCTGGCATAAGTTAGACAAGATATGACCTAAGGACTCAGATTTCCTCATACATACCTACTTTGATGTTTTGAATACTGAAAAGTAAACTCCACTGTAGTGGCTGCTGTCAGATGCAAAAAGCTGGTCTCTTTGGATCTCTTTGGCTGAGGATTATTCTATCTTGCATATTCTGCTGATGTGCAAAAGTACTGCTAAAATGTTAAATTCAACAAAAAGGACATGCCTTGGATATTGCCAAAAGAAGTGTAAAAAAGAAGCACTCACTCAAAATACTCTCAAGATAATTTATACATTATTGCCTCTGGTAACAAAGTTCTCTGAACTATTTTCTGCCATGGTATCAACATGGTTCTTGAGAACAAAGAACAGAATAAGGGTCCTTGTGCAGCTTACATTTCTTTAGTGCTTTGGAAGCAATGAAACACTGTCCTAGCAGAATTCTGCTTTGAGCTGTGTAACACCCACAGAGCATGAGACAAATATGATTACATTTAGTTATCAAAAGCATACAGTATTTATATATTGTACACAAGTCGTGGGCTCAAAAATCTCAATGCAAACATGAGTACATTATGGTAGAAGGTGTCTAGAAGCCATATACCCTTGAGATCTTACATTTGAATAACAGGTTTAAAGCAAGGACATATTTTTGCTGTGAAACAACCTGATACTACTATGCTTAATGCGTGCCAAAGATCCGTATCCCATAACAGTGCACACATCTCAGCATCAAATTCATAATGAGTTATTGAATGAACTGTGGCACTTTTAGAAATATACTTAACCCTGAATTAAGCCTTTCAGTGTTGGAGATCACACCATCTGTTAGTTGTCATCATAGGTAGAAAAATAAAGACTTTGTTTCTAGACTTCATTTATATTTTACTTTTCATCACTGAATCTCACTGCGCCTTATTCTTCTGAACAGAAGAGCTGTTTACAATCAAAGACCTATTCCCCAGATAGATATCTGCAGATAGAAAGCAAGTAATTAATTTCTCCTGAAAAAACACTGTAAGCCTCTCCACCTCTCTCTCAGGCATGGGTGCCACATGAGAAATAATTTTGCAACTCTTTTTTAAACACTTTCAATTTTCACTATGGTCTCAACAAGGTAGGGTTGACTCAAGCAGACACCACATCAGTGTTGGTCCTGTCACTAACATTGCACAAAAGTGAAACCATACCCATAGTCTTCTGAGAAATCAGCCTGGTGGTAAAGTCAAGTGTTTCTTAGCTCAAGACTCACATGAGGAGCTCATGTTTAAGTGGTGTCCACCAACACCACAATGAGGCAGAGCTACAACTGGACAGGTGGGGATGGAAACAGGGCTAAGGGTGAGTTGACATTATTGCTCATAAAATATCATAAAGGTATGATTGTGCCATTTAGGTTCAAGTTTTCCAGTGTATCTGTCAACTACCACTGCTCAGATGAACACCTGCACCCCCAAGCTACTCTGTAGTTTGGCATGACAAGCTGATTTTTTATTCCCACTCTCCGTGGAACAATGCTGGGGGCTCTTTTTTCCCTAAAATAAGGATTCTAAATTTATGCAAACAAGATCTTCTCTAACTAGGCTACAAGGGACTCTCTGCAAGACCACCCAGACTTGTTACTGCTCTATCCTGTAATCCAACTTTTAACCTACTAGTATCACAGGAATTTTCTGACTCCTAGTTTGTGTGTGATAGGAAAAGAGAAGAAAATAGGGTTTGGATTGTGGTTCTTGTGTTGTCACAAATAAAACACAAAGACTTCTTTCCCATCTCTATTCCTTGAGCAGCGCTTCGGGGACAGTCTTTCATGTATGTCTGGGATTTGGAGAAGACAAAAATAGCCATACCTCAAACTTTCTTCCTTTCCCTTTCTTAATCATATTCATCTCTGCTCAGCAGACCTTAGAGATGTTCAGTGAATACTGACACGGACTTTGTAACATCTAAATTAACATTTGTCTGATATCCTCTATATCTGCAACAATAATCAGCTGGAGTCTTTTGATCTAGTAAGAGTTGAAGGGAGATTAGCAGAGGATGGACAACCCTTTTAATTGATTAAAATGATAAGCAGAGAAAGAGCGAGCTGTTTCCAAAATCCTACAGCTCAGTGGCCAGAGGAGTGTGCACAGTATCTTTTCTAAATCCCTTAGTTGCTAAGCAGCTTTGACTAAGGCCTCCTGTGCACTTTGGGAGCATAAAAGGGCACAGGTCTTGAATTTGCAGATCAAGAAGTGTAATGATGTCTACAGCAGTTTTGTGTTCTCCTACAGGGAGAGCAGCAGACGAAGCATATGTAACAGATTAAAAGCTCAGACAGCTGCTCTAGGTTTGCATGTCAGAAAATCAGCTTTTGTTGTTCAGGTATTAAGGGGAAAAAAGAGATGATTTATTTGCATATCTGTGTTTAAAATAGACATGCACTTAGGGCAACCTTTTAAAATTATGTGCCAGGGAAAGCACATTCTCAGTAGCATCAGTGAGAATTACCTCTTTAGATTTACAATTATCCTTTACAAAACTGGACTGTAAACTTTAGATACACAAATGATAGAGTTCTATCCTGGTTTTGAAGCACTTCTATTTGTCTTCTGCTGAGCAAGAAAACACAGAGCAAATGCAAACCTGGTGCAGTGTAGACACTCCTGAGAAAATGGTTAATGTATACCTTTTATATAATGTTGTAGGAAGGGGAAATTTAATTAGAGAGCACCCTAGTGGTCAATTATTGAAAGAAAAAAATTAAGTCTGATGGTACATGTACAACTTTGACAGCAGCCATCAAAGTTATTTTTCACACAGTAAAAAGGAACTTGTTCAAGCCATGTTTTAGGACTGGTACTCTCCTGCATCTCACTGACAGTTGCCATACAGTGTGTGTCCTCAGGGGCTGTTGGCAATGTGCAATAGGTGCACACTTTTTATTTTTGTGGTGAGGCGGGGAGAACAAAACCCTAGACTGGCAGACTGACAAATTTCATGCTATTTTGTATTGTGGTGTGTGTGGTTGCTCCAGAAATACAGACTGCTGCTATCTGCTGTCCTGCAAGCACAGTTTTCCCCCATGGAACTTAGAAACATGTTCAGAGGGGAGAACTCCTTGTGAGAAGTGCTACACAAATACACATCCCCAAAAGAGATTGCAACTCGAAAATTACACAATGGGTAATTTTTACACTAATGGTACACAGAGGGGAGTATTTGGGAATAGTGAGAGTATTTGACAGAAAAAGAGGCAAAAATCTTCACTCTTGTCAAGCATTTTGTTTTCTTTGAAATAATCAAATCAAATCAAAGAAGAACTTACAGAAGAGATGAGAAGGAAGAAAATTAATTTGATCTGACCTGTTAATGGGTACCATGAGAGGAAGACCTGACAAAACCACACTCTGCCTTTTTTGTAAGTTTATTGCTGATGTGTGAGGATCAGTAACTGGAGCTGCAGAGTTACAACAGTGTTCTTCTGCAGAAGAGAGTTTTGGTCAGAGCATCAGGCTAGGATGGTGGTCATGGGGAGCAGCTGTGAGCAGTCTGAGATTGCCAGTGTAGCTAGAGAGAAGATATTGAACTAAGAGACTGAGAGCTATGGAGAAAGAACTTTGGGTACAGGCTAAACAGGAGAGTGAAGCAAGAGCCATGGCAATTTCTTACTGGTAGATGTGAGAAACAAGTAAGATGTGTGGTGGAATCTGTAGGGATCCTACAAGAAAATAAGAAAAAAGATGGGGAAAGGAAAATCAAAGGTTTGTTGCAGCATTGGTAGCTAGGACAAGACATCATGGTATCATGAAAGACATGCCAGAGACATATGTGAAGTTTTCAACATGTGCTTTAAAACATTGGATCTATAAATTATGTCAATGGACAGAGCAGCTAAATTTGCATAAGATCATAAAAATATGAAGCTGTAAAACAGGAAAAACCAAAGCACGGAGCCCTGTGGGGATATTTCTCTCTAAAGCTGCAGTGAAGGAACCCCAAACAGACAGTAAATTTTTAAGGACACCTCCAGGCTTGTTCCCCTAGGAACTTTGTTCTAGACTGTAAGCAGAAGTGCTCACACTGTGCAGCACACCTAAATCCTGTGCACAGCAGCATTTTTGTGGGTCTGAGTCACTTCTTAGTCCATTTCATGAACCTTTGACTTGCTTTCAGTGTAATAAGTTTGCCAGTCACCTGGGCTGTTATTCTCATCATCCTCTGCCTCTGCTGATCTTCCTAACCATCACTTCTCTGTTATGCATGATCTGGATCTTTGTGCAGAGTGCTGTGTCAGTGAATGATGTGCTTCTACTGACACAGTGAATGAGCACCTTTGCTCTCCATGAATGAGCACAGACCTGCTTTCATCAATCTGCACTGAACACTAATCCATTCATATTGCAACTTACATTTCAGATTACTTGCATGAGGCACAGGATTGCCTTTAGTCTTTGCCATCTGATTTTGGAGTACTGCTGAGATAGAGGCTTTTCCTTCACAAGCTCTTCTCAAAAGAAGGGGTCAAGTTGTTGATAGTAGTCTTAAGCAATCATGTGTTTCCCCTGCTAGTCAGTTGGCATTTATCACAGCATTATTCATCCTTCAGATTATTTAACAATTGATTTATCCAATTGTTTTTTTAATGTATTTTCAGGGATTCATTGGATTCTATATCAAATAGGTAATTAAAAACTACCTACTTTTTCTCCTATCTTTGCATAACCTACTAATTTTGTAACAGCCATAGACCACCAGCTGTTCAATATCTGATTATGATATTTATTGCTTCTAATATCATCCATTACACATTCAGATAATTTTCTCTTTATATGTGTTCCACTGATGACATCTAGACTTCCTTTTATCAATATCTGGTTTGACCAAGCCTTTAATGCTTGACAATTTATCAAACTGCTGTCTTTGAATATCAGCATCCAGGTTGCCATCCATTTTATCTTCTTATTTACCTGTAGGCCTCTAAGATGCTTACAATGTCTCTGTATATTATTTCTGAATAGTAAAAAGGTAAAGATCTTTCTGACTTCTCCCAACCTTTTGGCTAGAATAACATCAATATATCTTTAACTTTTAATGTTCCTATAGATCTTTTCTCAGTGTATGCACAGTTAGAAAAGTGTCCCCTACCTTCAATTGATACACTTCATAGCCAGGTTTCTTAATACTGGACATTGGCCCAACTCTCTTATGATCCCCAGCAGATCCCATATTCTTATTTGTGGTGTCTTGGTGTCTGAGTCATCCTCGTGTTTGAAGAGAAAACGCTGAGAAGCTCTTGGCACATCTTGAGGCAGTGCTGCTCAGACTAGGTAAGCACTGTGAGGGGCCCTTGCTCAATTATTTGTTTTCAGTCTTAAGACGACAACATGATTAATAATAACATTTCAGTTCTCATCCTGCTAATTGGACTGGGATGCTCGTGGCTGACCTTCTTTTCAGTCTTCTACCTCCTGTGGTGTGCCTGTTAAAAGACCACATCTGACCACTTGTGTAATTCAGTGTGTCTTATTACTGCAGCTGCTTAATTAGGGGTCATGTCTCCACAATGTACCACACAGACAGAATTAGCTTCTCAGAACTTCATTTAGTAAGGGGAACTAGGATGGGGATTTCACTAGAATCACAATCTCCTTGACAGATGTCCATAAATGTCTACAACTGAACTGGAAATATTGTTATATTTTTATTGTCTGCTTCCAGGCATGATTCTTAATCTTCATGCACATGTCACAGAGACTAGTGGTTTCCATTTTGAAATATTCCCTTTTCTCATGAATTTCTAAATATTAAAGTGATCATTTGTTCTGCTTTCCCCCAAACTAGAGGCCTTGGATCTTCTTCTTTTGAATTAAGCATCACTCAGTTTGGCATAAAATTTAGCTGTACATGAGTTGTAATGAAAAATTCATTAAGTTCCCTCAAGTTTTTGCATCAGATTGCAAAGTTTTTTTGTACACCCTGACCAGGGCTATCAAGAATTATGCATATCCCTATGGCCTCCCTTGGAGATGCTGGGACAGGGACTGAACAGTCAAATATATTGGAAGAAGAGGATAAAAAACAATGTAACATGATAGAAGCAAATATTAACACCTCTTAAAATACGTAATTTCATTTCATAAGGCTCACCTTTTGGTGGAAACTGCTGGTAAAGACGATGAGATTTCAGAAAAACAGTGTCAGATAATGACACAAAATGTTTTGTATACTGCTACTGTCATTGAATCAAGTGATCATTTAGTACAATATATACAGGAAAAATCCAGAAGGAAGAGATCTTTGGACTGTATCATCTTGGATGGATATTTCCTCACTAGATAATACGGCCATACCCTTTTTCTCTGACTTCCTAGGAGTGCAGTGGTTCAGCTTCACAGGATGTTACAGAAAGTGCCTCTTGCAACCACTGGTCATGTACACGCTCTGGATTCAAATGCCTCAAGCAGGGAACACAAAAGCTTTGTTTCTTCTGGCTAAGTATTCTAGCCATTTGGAAGCCTGGTAAAAGATATATGGGGCCTGCTCTTGTAAATTATTAAATAACCATACCAGAAAATTTTAAGTATGCTTAAATAATTTTTACTGGACTAAATATAATCATCTCTCTGAATAACCTTTGACTTTCACTGAAGAAGAAAATTTCATAGATCTTCAAGCTTCCAAGAAGTTTCTAAAACATGTGGGAAATACTTTAGGCACCAGGGACTGATATGAGTCTGGATGACTTTAGAGGTGCCTGGAGACTTTCAGGACTCTTGTGAGTCACATTCTGCTGTGAAAGAGAAAGCTTTCCTTCTCCCTAGCCTTTCAGAGTTTCTTAAATTGTGCCAATTTTAGGCAAGATGTAGGTGTAATGTAAGTCCTTGTCCAAAGGAGTTAATATAGCAAAATCTCGTCTCCTCACTCACTCAGTGGAGCTGACACAGTTAAGGAATTTATAGTGACAGTCCCCTAAATTGAGGATGTTGGTGACCAGGAAAGGTTGAGGTTCTTGCATTGTTAGTCAACATCCCACTCAGAAAGCATTTGCATTCTTTAATTTCTAGCAAAGCATTCTATGCAAGTGTGAGTAAGCAGTGTATCAGGGCAAGGAATACTTTTGTTGGACTCTAGAATCATATTTTTAGGAACTACCATTGCTTTCATTTAAATTATTCTAACAACAAGCAATACATAATGTTATGATCAAAAATCCAGAGAATATATTGAATAAAGAAAAGCGTTTATAGATAATCAGTAATTTCTGAAAATAAGGTATAATTCAAAAAGATAAGTTTATTGAACTGGATTGTTATTTTTCACAGTGTCTGGGGCTTAAAAATTTCTGCAGAGGTTCCTGTTATGTGCACTCCCTCTTATTCTGAGAAACACTACAACTGTTCCACAAAGGAAAGGTCCAAGGAGGGAATCTTTTTAATCCCACAAATATTTTGAGTATTATCTGGGATAAGGAAGGCTTAGGGGGCATCCACTCCTGCAGGGGAGCACAGTCAGCTTTCCTGGCAATGACATCAGGATTAGCCCCAGGCATAGCCTTTTTCCCTCTGTTAGAAAGATGCTGTCTCTCCCTTCAAATAAGTGCAAAAGCTCAGGACTCCCTTGTAGCTTCAGGGATGTGGCAGCAGGCTGGCTTAGGGGCAATCACCTCACTCGGCCTTCCTGCTCATGTATTTCACACCTCCCAAAACAAAGAATGGATCTGCATCTTATGCTAGGGTAGCATTTTCAGGGCAAACTATCTGTTACTTAATAGTCATTACTCACTCCACACCATGTTCTTGTTGAAGAGCTCTAAATAGTTCCCAACTGTAAAGGAAGGGAGCACATTCTTTGTGGTTATCAGACTTGTTTTTGAATGAGAGACTCCCTTTTGATTTATCTGTGTTCACAAACTCATTACCTCCTTTTCAGTTCTCTGACCCACTGAAACATTGTTTGCCATGTAACTCTCAACTGATATATTAGGACATCCCATTGTCTGAAGACATGTCATAGATTATTTAGACGTTGCAAAGCAGTTAGTTTTCTGAAAAAAAGATCTCAATTTTTAAATTGTTATTCCATTTTCTTTTTCAAATACAAATTAGGCTTCATTTCCCACTGGCTCAAACATTTTATAAATGCTTTTAAAATGTGTTTTTCACTGATACTGTCCCACAACACTGATTTCCACTTTTTCCAAAATAGTTTTTCAAACATTACTGAAAGAAGAGAAAAAAAATCCCTCCTATTCCTCCACACCAGATGTGCTGACATTTTAACTTAAGGACTTTTCAATAAGTTACATATGAGGCTGTATCAGGAGGCATGTGCACATGCTGGCATCTGACATTTCTGCACAGTTTAGCAGACTATATATAGTAATCTAAAATAGAAACATTTTACCTTGCAGAGCCCTACAGAGAGTCCCCAAATAGCTCAGTGAGCCAGGGCCTCCCAGCCCAGTGGGGGTCTCTGTGGGTTCTTAAATAACAGTGGGACATCAGTCCTTTCTTAGTAGAGAATGAGGGAGGGAACTGTGTCAGAATGACAATAGCTTTAAACTTCATCTGATCAACTTGGAAGGAGAATGATCATATTGGCTATTTACTAAAAACCTGTGCTTACAGCTGGACAACAAAAGTACCTCTGTTCATTACAGAGTTACAGAAAATAATCATTTCTCCATTAAGGTATTTCTTGAAGCAAGGTGAAGAGGATGCCCAGGTCACTTCTCTCATGTCTCATTCTCACTTGTCTCGTGTCTCCTGGCACTCTCATGCTCAAGCTTTTTGGATGCTTATGGAGAACCTTCATGGGTGTGAAATGCATCATGGGGACACACAAAAACCCTTCTCATAATCTCATCTCATAATCTCATCTCAAAAAAGCATCTCATAATTGCATGATGGGGGTTGGCATTACAGACCTGAGACTTTTCATAATAAATGGCTTCCTGTGGATACCCAGAATGCTGGAGACATTGGTGATGACCCAGTCCAGAAAAGAATAGCTCCTCCTTCATTTTTCAAGAGAAATCAAATGCTAATATTTTCTATTCAGTGCCATTTTGCCTTTCATTCATCTTCAGATAAATGTTTGCTTCTAACAGTTTGTGCCCTCTCTCTCAGTTTGGTTTTATAGTGTATCTGAATTGATCTCACATATGGTATTGCAGAGGGTTTTGATAGCCACAGATGGTGCATCTACAAACATTTGAAATCAGCTTCACTATCCAAACATCCCATACTTGCCTGTGTCCCAAATGGAGTTGGTAAACAACTGATGTAGTTATTCACTCATAATAAGCACTAAAGGGCAGTGAGTTGTTGACAACTAAAAAAATCAAAGAAATCTTAATTCCTGATTCTGTAGCTCCAGCAATAATATCAGGAGGAGCTTTTCACAGCAGGTAAATTGAAGAAGTTTTAGTTGACCTTTCTGTGCTTCACAATAATTTCCTTTGCTTGATTTTTGTCAGATTTCTGTAGCTAAATGGCATTATTTATATTTTAGAAAGTAGAAATAATGCCATTATATTTTGCTGTCACTAGAAGAATAAAGGAGAAGAATTTGTATATGTATTGGCTAAAAATTCCCAAGTCCATTCGAAAGGAAATGGAAAAGCAGGATTATTAAGGAGACAAAACTGACTCTCTTATGAGTGCACTTACTGTAGAAATTTCAAATTACTTGTCCCATTAGACAATCACAGATAACCTTCATTTTCCATTTCAGAGGAGTACCAGCCCCCAGCAGGACTCAGCCTGGCAGGATCCTTCAGAGAAACCTGAGGGGGAGAGTAGGGAAACGCAGAGGAGCAGTCAGCCCCTGCTGTAATGCAGGTCCAGTCCATGGGGGTGTTTCAGCCCATGCCCATGGCCCAGGTCCCATCTGCATGGGCATACAGGCTGGCCTTTGCTTCAAATGCCATTCTGCACCTGCCTCTAAGCAAAGCTCTGAGTAAAGGTAGGAACAGAGAGAAACACTACCCTCTGCACTCCTGTGGCATTTTGAAATAAAAACTGATGTTAGGTCCATAAGCTTATCAGAAGTCCTTGCCCCAGCTCTAAAATTGTTGGACTGACTCCGTTATAAAAAACAGATGGCAAAGGAAAGCAAAGAAGACCAAAAAAAGCCACAAACAAAACAAAATAATAATAATAAAAAAACTCCACACTAAAACCACAACAAGAACCAAAAAACCAAACCAAACCAAAGAAAAAACAACAACAACAACAACAATGACAATGACATTATCCTCATATTTCAAATGATGAATGAAAGTCCTGCAAATACATAACTTACCCAAAGTGAGATAGAAAAATCTGTGCCAGAGCCAGACTGGGTCCTCACACTGATTTATCCACAGTCTAAAGGCATTGAGGTTCAATGAGCTGTGGGGAGCTCCTGAGGATGTACATATGGAAGAATGACACCAGGTAGATGGTAAATGGGAAGATGTTCCCATGACTAGGGTTGTCTGAAATAAGCCTAGCTGTGGGAAAGGAGAACAAGACAGAAAATAAAGCTGAGCCTAAGAAAAATGGAGCAAAAGAGTCATAGAAGTTGAGAAAACACTCTGCTATAAGAGGAAATTGAAGCAGGATGCAAGGATTACATGGTTAGAGGAATGGGTGAGGAAACTGTAATTTTGGTAGCTGCAATTTTTTTTTTTTTCTGAAAAGGAAAGGTAGAAAACAGAAGGTTTTCTAGCAAAAGACAAGTCTATTTCCCAAGGACGAATGAAGAGGGTGCAATGATGTCTTGACAGATGTGTGTACATTCTGCAGGGAAAGAGTAAGTCAGATTTTTTTAAGGGCCTTTTTTAAGAGGGGAGGAAATATCTCCTAGACCCAAGACTTTGGCAAAATGTGGAACAATCAGGTGTGGTCTGTTCCTAAGCAAGTGACTACTGCCCATGCTGCCCTGCATTTGGGGAGCCTGCTTTACCTGTGGGTGCTGCAACAACCTCATATCCCTTCTGCTTGGGGTCATCTGCTTCCTTCAAGAGTGTGGGCTGAGAGCTGCAGGGGACAGCTGTGGAGAGAGCAGGAGAGGTGAGCAGCAAGCTTCAGGCAGGCAGGAATGCAGAATAAACCCACAGCAGCACAGGTCTCTCACAGGCATCGCCTTCCTTCCCAGCCAGCAATAACAAGCAGTTTCAATCCCTAAACTTGACAGCTTTTCCACAATTTCTGTAGGAGTGACTGTGGTTGCTGAGGACTGACACATCCATGTGTAGACCACTCTTCCCAGACTTTAAATGGCTGTGAAAGGAACATGACTCTGAGTATGGCTTTCCATGCAATCAAAATCAGCATATTTTTGCAAGCAGGAGAATGAACATAGAGACTGAGTTTCTTTCTCACTGAACAGACTTCCAGTCTTACATAATGCAGCTTGAAACCATCACTGTTCTAGTGAGGAAAATATGCAGTCAATTGAACATTAACTGTTTTGGACACTATTACTGCAAAAATAAATAATCAACCGACTTCATCTCTGAATAGAAAACTCTGCAGTGGGAAGACTGAGTGAATAACTGACATGATTGCTGAGGAAGAGAGGGAAATAACAGTTTAAAGTTCACAGGATCTTAATGGATAATCAATGTGGTAAATTAGGATGTGGCTGAAATTACAGATACAGTAATTAAAATTAGCTGTGAATAATAGAACACAGCTCCTCTAGAATAGAGTAGAAACTGCTGCTAGACAGAAACAGAATAATACTGTGCAAATGTACAGAAATTTTAATTTTTAAGAGAGATTCAGACTGGCAAGAGATGTGTTCAGTATCTCCACTGATACTTTTCACAAGCTTACAAGAGGTAGCTGTAAACTATTGTTGGAGAGAATTTATTTTAATAGCATCTCCTCCTTATGACAAGTACTTTCTGAAGCTCACCTGGAGTCAATGCTAGGTGTCTCTAAATTACCATTCAGACAGAATCTATTCACTTCAGCTGGCCACAGTTTGACTGTACTCTCTTCTTTGGTCTATTGCTTTCTTTTATATTGCAGAAACTGTGCTAGGAACAGAATAGCCATAAGCTCTGTTGTTCCAACACAGAGGCTTCCCAACCAATGCTGGAGCTGCTTTTTACCTAACAGGAGGAAATTACAATTCAAGAGAAAGGACAGAGCTTCTCTGTTCTTTCTATTTCCCTGAAAAGCTCCCGCTGCAAGTCACTTCTGACAATGCAATGCAGAATGTAAAACATTAGTTTGTTCTGTCAGAATGATTCCCATATTTTTAAAATATTCAAGCATAAGGTGATTATGCTGTGACTACAAAACTGTAAAACTGGCCAAGAAGCCCATATGTCACTAGATTTCTACTAAACATACAGGTTCAGCTTCATCAGGCTCTGTGAACTTGTGGGATTTCAAGGTGTGTGGACACTACAACTGAACACTTATTTCCCAGATCTGAAGTAGTTTCTCTGTGTTATCAGTGCTGACCATACAAGCTTTAAAGGGTAACATTTTTCTGCCAGAATTCCAAGCATATACTTTGATATTTTCCCGTTTTGACTTTGCAATTTCCAGTGGCATGATGGAGGATACCTGAGGCCTCTCTAATGGTTTTTTAGCAGATGGGAATCTCAACAGAAGATTTTTCCTAGATGTATGTGCTTTAGGAGAAGATCATACAAAAACCAGTATAAGTTATTTGTTATCAAGATAATACCAAGGAGATAGGAGGATACAGCTGTAATACATTGGAAAACAGAAAAACAATAGCCATTACTTTGCAAAAAACCTTTTAACATTCTGCAATATGCCCCATTGCAGCTGACACATGGCCCTCCTTGTGGGCCTGGGACAGACACCAAACCCTCTCTGAGGGTACCTGGGCAGGCTCATGAGTGCATGAGCATGATGTGGCACTTGCTAAACCTTCTTATCAATCCTAAGACACCCAGAAAACCCCATTTAATCTTACAAACTACCTGATGACAAAAAAGAGGCTTAAACACATAGCTGTGTCTATAGTTTGTAGATCCTCATCACTCCACCTCCCAAACTGAATCCTCATAACTCCTCCTCACAAACCAGATCAGAGAGCAGCCAGACTGTTCTGTCTCTCCAAATTTTCTTCAGCCCTGGTTTAGGCAACATTCACAAAGATTTACCTGGGGGTTGTAAAAACCAGTGGGGATGGTTCCACTAAACCCCAGGGAAGATTCAGTGCTCAAGGATATGATGGAAATTTTGAGGTTTGATATTCAAGCATGATTATGTCTGTGATGTGCCTTTTTCTTTTTTTTTCTCTTGTACTACATGTACAAAGATTCTGGCAAATCTTTGGATTCTGCAACAGTTTGCTAATTATCTGTTGTGTTATAAACAATCTTGTTTTGTTTTGTTGTGCTTTTTTATTTATAATTGAGCTGTTTCTAATGATTCACAATTAATTACAACAGCTCTAAATTTTTAATTTAAAGTAGTTTAAATTATTGCCTAGGCTTTTCCCATAGGCAGAGGCATGCTAGTAGTACAGTCCTGGTGAATCAGATTTAATAGGCATTTTGAAACAAGCACAGCTGCAATTATGCCCAGAGAATTTCTGCCAACTTTTTAATAGTCTCTTTTTATTGTAAAAGCATCTTTTAAATACCTTTGTTTCTCCTGGGATGGAAAATATTGTTTCAAAGTATTTCATGTCATGTTTTTACTTAGTATGCTACCTACTAATCTATTTCTTACTACATAAAAATCATGTTATGTTTCAAGAAAATATAAAACTAATCCAAGGTAACATGCTGGAAACGGGTATTTGTGTTTGCTGTAATACATCCGGTAGTTATTATTTTTATGTTACTCCTGATATTTTAAAGTGCTACACAAACATTAAGTGAATCATAAAACCTAAGAACTCATTATTGCTCTGTCCTTGTTTTATAAAGAGGGAAAAGAGAGCACAGAAGTGCCCTGCCCATTGCAATAGGGAAACAAAATTAGAACTTCTGTTCCCATCTCTCAGATGACTCCTGAAAATCCTTTGTGTGTAACAACCCATTTGTGAGAAAATTGCCTTTGATTTTACTTCTGTAATAAGATTTGGACTTTTTCTTCCTTCATGATGCACAGAAAAAAGAGAAGATGTTTACATTTTATTCATCACATTGATAAATATGTATCCAAATTTTGCACCATTTCTCCATTGAAGCTTGGAATCCAAACGAATCCTAAGCAGTGCCAGTCACCACATGGTAGCTACACCTCTATTTTCCATCAGACCACATTGTATGTATTAGACTGTCTCTGAAAGCTTCATTTTGTCCTTCTGAAATCCAAACTCCAACAGGAGCAACTGTCCAGAGTACTTGTGTCCTTATAGAGATGCCACTAAAAAGAAAGCAATAGACACAATAAGAAATAAATCAAAAAAGGTATTTTTTTTCTACTTGATTAACAAGAATTAAGGAAAAAATTAAAAATTGATGGAAAAAATGTCAACATATTCATAACCACATCTGGATCATAGAATATTATCTTGCAGTAAAAATGCTACTTAGATGCTTTGAATGAGGCACAAAGTAAATATCTTTGAATTTGGTTGAATTTAATTTCATTTGGTTATCTTTTTCATAGATAAACATGATCCACTGACACTTCTTTCTTAAAATCACTCATTTTGTTAAATTTAGCTTTAGCAGTATGCTGGGCTGAAGCTCCAATCATACTTTTGATGATGGCACCTCTCTTATTTAGTACCAGTCCAGTATGACATCACTGATTATTCATATCAATATTTTAATTTTAGCTGTTTCTCTATTTACCTATATCTCACTTTTTCAGGCTGTGCTGATTGTGTATCTCCCAATTTCTGAAACAGTATTACAGAA
This sequence comes from Phylloscopus whistleri, assembly GCA_017589585.1. Classification (NCBI taxonomy): domain Eukaryota; kingdom Metazoa; phylum Chordata; class Aves; order Passeriformes; family Phylloscopidae; genus Phylloscopus; species Phylloscopus whistleri. The sequence goes on from JADMLD010000757.1 coordinate 9,173,093, forward strand.
ATATGAGAGTATAAAGAAGGGAAAAAACCATTTCCCCAAGAAAGCTGTTCCACAGCTCAATTTGTGTCACTAGCAGTTATAATTGCCAGGATTCACATTGTGAATACTTACATACTTACTTGCACTTAAACACGTGTGGAGCCAGGTCAGGTTTTAAGATCTCCTTATCTTTGTGTTTAATTTGACCTAGATATGATTTCCAGACCCTACATTAAAGAAGCAGGGACCTTGAGCGTGACAGAGGACATCGAATCAACAAAGATGATAAATGTCAAGTAAAAAACCTAAAGAAGCTATGAATGATTTTCCATGCAGGCCAGGTAGGATGGCATTGGAAGTGCTAAATTTTAGAAACACATCTCTACTGTAAAAAAAATATTAAATTATTATAGAATAATCTCTATTTTATGACATGTTAATACTTGGGGGGGGAGGTTAATTCTTGGTGGGGTGTATTCCCATTGGATTGTTCCAGAAGTACAAAATATATTTATTTAGCAGAAGGACTCCTGCTAATTGTTCAATGGCTCTTGCTGTGCTGGAGGGATTTTGAATTTATATTGTTGCTCTAAATGCAAGGCACTTCTGATTCATTTAACATTGTTTGGACAGCTGTGAAGAGAAATAAAATGGCACAATATCGTTTTCCTGTGCTGCTTTTGAAGTGACATAATTACTTCAAATATTGCCTGAGATACCCACTGAGACAATCAGGGGGATTAATTTTAAAGGAAGCAATATGTATCTCAACACTGAAAGCAAAATTGTGCACTGCAAAGTGATGAAGGAAGTACTGAAATTGAGATCCCTGCTAAGCACTATGTTATTTACCTACTTGGCAGCCAGAGGTTACATATTTTGAGATAACTGCCAATTTTTACGTCAGATATGCTATACATTGCCTTAATTCTGTAACTCCCCTTTACAAATAACAGCAGAGTTATTTGTGTGCCAATTGATTACTGTTTCAATCTTTCACAGAAGATGCACTTGTTATCATGAACATCATGCAGTTATTCCTTCAGAGGCATCATTTGTAGGTTGATTGCCTCCTTAATGTCATGAAGCAGTCTTTTGATTAAAGAGAGAAATGAGAAATTTTATGCTACTTCCTAATTTTACACCTCTCAGTGTAAATGTGTGTCTCTAGAATTACTCTTCATTCAGAATAACTGCTAGTTTACCCAAGCACAAGCTTCACCTCTGAGGCTGATCCCCCAGCCCACTTGTCCAGAGGCAGACCTCGTTCTTTCTTTATCCATGCTGGCCTGCATAACACCAGATCCATCCTTCACAGCCTTCTTTCTTCTTCTTATAAATGCTCTGGTCCCATTTGCCTTACAGAACCAGAAGCAAAAGCTGTGTGCCTGGACCAGACTGCAAAATGGAGTTTGCCTCCTAGCATCATGGAAGCATCAGTTCACAAAATCATTAGGTCCAAGGCAGAGGCTGGATTCCCAGCCCAAGGCAGGAGGAGGGGAACTATGCTCATGCTGTATGAATTAGTTTGGGACCCATGGCATGGCTTAAAGTGAGCTCTTGCAAGCTTTCTATTGGAACTAGCAGTGCCCTTGTAAACAAGGGATTCTGACACTCTCAGAACAAATGCACTGGCATAGATGCAAAGTCTTGGTGATGAAATACTGTAAAGCAGTTTTACATCTTGCAGGTCCTTTACACTTGAGTTTGCCTTGTCACTTCAGGGTCCCCTAGCAATGTTCAAAGCTTTCTGGGGAGAAAAAGGCTCAGGGCCCAGGAGGTAACTTTGTGGTTTTCATAGAAATAATGAGAGGAAACTAAACCAGAATCTATGGCATACCTTCTGGAGTTGTTATGCAGAGGAAAAAATCTTGAGGAGCATTTTGATTATTTCTAATTGTCATGATTCTTGGTAGTTCTAAAACACAAACTAAAGATTTTGTATTCACAGCATGGGATGGATGTATCCATTTCCCTTAATATCCTGTCACCAAGCAGACAAAAACAGATACTTAAAAGAAGGGAAGAAGAAAAGGTCAAAAACATAATGATGTTTCCTTAGAATATTTTTCTGGCTCTGGACACTCCTTGAGACGAAGATGTTGTTTTTGTAATTAACAGACTTTTTTCTTTTTCTTTTGATTTTTTTTAATCTTTTGGACTCATGTAGATGCTTTGCATTTGAAAAAAACCCCCTGTATTTACTTGCACAATATGAAAAATCAATTTCATTTTCTCTGAGTCTGCCATCTGCTTACTTCTGTTAACCTGTAGATCTTGCTTTGCCAGAGACCGTGAGCAGCCATTCCCCATGTACCTCTCTGTGCATTTTTTTAATGTGGCACTTTTCCCTGCTCCTCACTCCCAGTTTACTTATTAAAGTTCCCGTATTTTCAAAAATAGTTCCAGCTTTTGAATATTTTTAATATATTATTTTGAACACTATAGTTTTGAATATGCCTGTCACACTTCTTGTGATCTTTCCCAGTTATATTCTGTATTTTCTGAGATTGGGGCGATGACAACTGCCCACAACAGTTCAAGATGTGACTGAACCATGGATTTATGCAGCTGGGTAATGAGATTCTCTGCTTGTTTCAAAGGCTGTTCTGTCTTAAAACTGATTATCCAGTGTAGCCTTGCCAGCTCCTGTATGCATATTGTTTGGAGACCCATAATTATGTAAGAGTCTCAGCTTGCATTTATGAGTTGCATAAACAAGTTTCTTTCTTCTGTGACTAGAGAAAATTCTGCAGGAAGTAAAACCTATCACTTTGAAATTGGGAGCTAAGAGAAAATAAAGGTTCGTTATTTGGGGAATGGGATTATCTTGGAACCTGATTTCATAATTTGAAGATATATGTAATATTTGTATGCATTTTATTAATATTGAAACATTTTGGCCACTTGGCATGTGGGTTTGATGAGCTATCCATCTCCTCACCCTAGCTCCATACCTGGCATGGCCTCCACGTTCTCCATGCATTCCATCTGCAACCAGGCTGTTACTGAGATATTCTCACACATTATCTCCCAAATCTGCCCAGAAACAGTTTGGGAGGGAAATGGTTGACCTGGGATGGCTCAGAAAGGTTCTAGGGCCTGCAGTCTTTAGATTTTGGTTTCACAGCAGTATTTGGAAAAAAGAGCAGGGACAATAATCTCTCTATGTGACTCCTCATTTTACTTCTGACAGTGACACGCGAGCAGCCAGAGTCCTTCCTGAGAGCAAAAACCTAGTCCTGCTGATTTTTAAAATAAATTTCTACCTCCTGCCTGTATTCTGAGGATCATGTCTGTTTGTTCTAATTCATCAAAGTTAAGGTCAGATAACGATGCTAAACAATACCAGATGAAAGTGCTTTTATCACATATTGTAAACCTGTAGAGGAAAATAAACTGAAGGTGGGGAAAACAGATAAGCAAGGGTTAGAAATAACTCTGGGGAGGGAGCTGGTATTAAAGCAGGGTTCCTGCCAATAAATTGCAGACAATTTAGTCTGAAGTACTCTTGCTCAGCTGCATAAGGACCCTGCATGATATATGTGAAATGAGAGTGCTAATGTAGCAGGTACTTATTCTGCAGTCTTCTTCTTCTTCATAGAACTGTAATTAACTGTCTTTTTCAAGGAGTGCTATTACTATTTTTATTTTTACTGACCCTTGAATCCTGTTCAAACAGACATAATGCATTTTTTGGACTGCTGGTATGACTTACTAGATGCTTAGAAAAATGTGAATTAAAAGTAGATATGCTGTTCTATAACTAACTGAATAAATAATGTACCATGTGCATATAAAATGTCAAGATTTTGATTATCCTTATCCAACTGCATTTTCCATTAAGTCTTCTTGGGAATGAAATAGAAGGAACTACAAGGTGAAATGTCTATACCTGTGTGCACACATGAATCTTCTTATTTACACCTAGGTGGCTGAAAACTGTGAAAACTAACTTGAATTCCATCCTATCATTCCCAATTGAAAATAATTTTCTTCCTGGAAAATTACAAGTCACACTTCCAGTAGTTTAGTTAGAAAAGTTGCACCAAAGCACAAGGATGATTTACGTGCAAAGTGTTTTTGCAGCTCCACTTTACACTACCCTCTCCTACTGACCTCACTGACTCTGGGGCACTTTCTTCTTTAGATATTTGAAAAACTTTTTACTTTTTATAGCTGTTTAACAAATTGTTTCTGGAAATATTTTCTAGCATGTAACTGATTGCATACGATTGTATATAGAATTCATTACCTTTTATAATTATTTGTGCTTTTTGAAGGTGCTTGTTTCAAAGGCAGCATTTTTTTTTAGCATTTGAGTTGGTTTTCTGCATGTGTTTGGTCTTTATGAAATCCTAATTTTAAGAGTGAATATAGGTTCTGAATCATCATTTGGGTCTCATTGACCATTGTTCATGGTTCCTTCAACTGTTTTTCTGCTCTTCACTGTTGTTGATTATAGTTTAAGATGTGCTCTTGTCTTTGTTCAGATCCCGCATTTTAAAAGATGTTCATGTCAGACTATTTTGGTTTCTCTCTTTCCTACAGAGATGGTCACTATGATAAAATAGGTCCTGTCTTCTGTTGCTGCATCTTGAACCAGATCCTGTGCAATGCTTGAGCGCATACCAAAGATGTACTTCTCCTCTTGTAGACTTTCTGATCATCTTCTTCTTTATAGCTCCATTATTGACGTCTAGAAAAAAACTGTGGGCTTTTGGTGGTTGTTGTGGTTTGGGTTTGTTTTTTTTTTTTCTGGCTTATCTTAATGTTTGTCTTCTGCTCTCAGAATCTCTCTTATTTCCCTTACCATTCTGTAGCACGCTTGTCACCATTTTTGTTGTGTGATCAGTATTGCAGAAACTGTTCCTACGTAGGCAAAATACTTTTGAGTAAAGATTCAGATTTCTACAGAATACACCTTGCTTCACTTGATTTTTTTTTCATCATGACCCTCCTTCATTAGTACAGCCTGCCCTGGCAACCTGATAGAGTTAGGCAGAATGATAATGTTAGGTATTCCCTTGATTATCTTCCCTCCAAAAAGATTTTGAGGTACCTGTTCTAGGAATACCATTGTTTAAAGACAAGTATTTTACTACAACTCCACCTTGGAAATAACATTTGTGAAGTTTCTTCTTAACAACGAAAACCAAAACAGCACACATTGGGAAAAACAATGGAAATGACAATTGGTTTAAATTGGGTTTCTTCTCATGAGCCCTCTTCAATGACCAATAAAAATTTCTGTTGGTGCTATTAAGGTAGAGTTTAATTATAAGCAGTTTTTCTTCCTGGAAAGTTAGACAGCATATAGAAAATTCCTAATGACCAGGGGCTTACAAGAAGGATGGAGAGGGACTTCTCACAAGGGCATGTGGTGACAGGAAAAGGGAGAATGGCCTTGAACTGAAGGAGGGCAGGGTTAGATTAGAATTAGGATGAAATTCTTTACTGTTAGGGTGGTGACAGTTTATCCAAAGATGTTGCAGATTCCCCATCCCTGGAGGTGTGCAAGCACAGGCAGGATGGGTCTCTGAGCAAACTGGTCTAGTGGAAGGTTCTCTGCCCATGGCAAAGGGGTTGGAATGAGATTATTTGCCTTCCAACACCACCTATTTTATGATTTTGTGACTCTATAAGTGCATTGAAATTCAGGCAGACAGTAACTACTCAGAGTGCAGAGTCTCTCCACTGAGAACCTTATAGACAGGTTATTACCTGTGCACTGTATTACTTGTGCACAAAGAAACTGGTTCTGCATCAGACTGGTAAGCTAAACCACGTCATCTCTTCCAGCTTTATTTTCCTAACTAATTTGATTAAATTAAGCTTCCTAACTAGGTTTCAAACTTACACAGTCCAGGTAAGTTTTCTGTGTCCCACAAATACAGCCTGACCCTGAAGATGTTTCGACTTCCTCTTCTGTAAAATGGAGTCTTTGGGTCACAGTGACTAACCATCAAAAATAAAAGTATTTAAAATAAACACTCTTTGTAGTGGAATTTTCAACTATTACATTTCAGATACAGAAAAGCTAATTTCAAAATACTTAATGTAAATAATTTTTCAATTGTTACAATTTTATATCCCACAATTTGTTGTACATTAATTAAAATGAGAGGAAATGTAAGAGACACATAAACTACTGAATTTAAAACATTAATTCATGAAAACCATTCATTTTAACAGAAGAAGTTAATGAATTAAAGATAGATCATTAACCCAAAGAAAATGAGAAATGTTAAACAGTCCTCTATTTGTGTTCAAGTGATGCCCTCAGTGAAGTCTTTTGTCAACACCTGGAAATAACAGTAATTGTTATGAAATTTATCCCCATAGTTAGTATTGAGTATTTTTTGGTGAGGCTCCTATCAACTAGGAAAAGCAAGACTGAGCATAACCCACCCCAAGGAGCCACAGCTGCAGAAAACCTGTGTTCAGGTAAACCAGCACAGTTGTGGGGAGCAAGAGACCGACACCCTGTTTTGCTGTGCCTGAGACCCAGGATGGCCCACAAAGAGGACATGACCATGGGTGACAAGGCACGCAGGCTGCTCTGTCTCTTCACAGTGCCTCTGTCTCCATCCCTCCCAGCTTCCCCTCCTCTTGTGCTGAGATGCAGACAGTCTCCATGGGAACCAGCACCTTGCCTCTGCCAGCGCCCCGAGAGCGAGGGTCGTGGGCTCTGCGGCCGCGTAGGGACCCCTGCAAGGGACAGGAACAGAAGGGCTCCCTTCCAATATTCACTGGGAGGATTTTCCAGCCCAATATGGGTAAATCAAGTTCTTAAAATGGAAATATTAAAAATACCAGGAGCTGTTCATTTTTTGGCTTGAATAAGACTAACTAGCTACCTCACCTAACTTTAGGAAGTAAAGGCCAGTGCTTGACTCAGCAATGGCCTTCCTTCTCCACTTCAATCTACTATGAAAGATTGCATGGCTGGACACACATATATCTCTTTCTGAGCAAACCACTTTGTCCAGTTGAGTTATTAAGAAGAATATGACCACAGGAACTGAAGTCCTTGCCCAGAAAAATGCTAGACATAAATACAGAGAGGGAGTGAAATGGCCTGGGGTTTTTCCCATTGATTTCAAGTGACAAGAAAACATTTAGTGTGATAGCATCAGTTAAAGGAAGACAGATGGAGAAGTCATCCTTGTCACAGTCTGCTTCCTTGGGTTGAATATCTAATTTTTTTGCACACAGCTACTGTTTATCTTTTATCACTTCTTCACAGATCTCTCTATGAAAATGCATCCTACCATGGTAGGCACCATGCTCCTGGAGACTCTCCTCCATGTAGATGATGTAATCCTGGAGTATTGCTGGATGGCTTCCCCATAGGGCACCCTGAAGAGCAGTGTATGAACGCACTGATTTACAGTCACAGGACTTTGAACAAGGTAGAGATACAATCTTCCAGTATGAAGTATTGCTTTTGTAGCGTCTTGGTGATCTTGAGATCACAGCACAGAAAGCTTTATTATCAACAAAACTCTTTAAAAAACATACTAACTGTGTGTTCATCCTCTTTGCAGTGATACCTATTTTCAATAGGTATCATGATTATAAGCAAACATTGTTAGCATGCCTGCACCAGACATCAAAATTAAAAAAAAAAATCTCCATTTTTTTCTATTAAGGTTGAGATCCCCTTTTCACTTGCTATGACAGATATTTACTTAATTAATCTAAGCTTCCTGTCAAACTGTGATTAATTAATACTGTAACTGATATTCCTGACTTTAAATACCTCAGAATAAAGGACAAAAGGTGACAATATTACAGGTCTGTATTCTACGATTTTTTTTTCATAATGGCCTTTATGATATAATAGGTAAGACATTTTTCTCTCTAGTATCCATAAACAAAAATTGCAACAACATCTATATTGTGCTGAAGGTTTTGTGCTGCTGGAAGTTCTACATGGAGGGAAGGAAAACAAAAATGAAAATAACAGAAATGAAACAACGACTAACAAATATTTCTACCTCTGGCATAAAACATTCAATTTGCTAGCAAAATAAACATATATTTGACATAGATAGAAAATCTGAACAATATATTTCAATTTTTACATTCTCTCTTGGAAATACATTCTTAGCAACATGATTCTACATTAATAACACTAAATCAGAGTTAGTCATTAGTTACAATGTTTTAAATTTTTAAATACTGTGGTGAAGACAAATTATTTCTATGTAGGTACAAAATTAAAACCACAAAGCACTTCATTTACTGGTAGCACCTTGCCTGAACTTATAAGTAGAAGAGAGCTGGTAACAAGCATGGTTCATCCCTGAGAGATGCTCAATAGCCAGAGCAGTGTGTAACTGTCTAAAACAGTCTATTTTTTTTCTGGACCATCCTGTTAAGTACTCAGCCCTGGTTTCAGACTGGTCCTTGGCAGAATGTTCAGAAGCACTGACTGGTCCTAGGCATGCAAGGACATGCCCATAAACTTGTGTCCCCCCTCCTCTCAGCAGGTGGGGCAGGCCTGCAGCCTCTCAGGCAGGTCTCCATTTGACATCCCTAAGGGCACCCAAAAGCTCCCTTTCAGTGGATTCAGATAATTGCAAGAAAAATGCCCAAGGAGCAGGAGCAAGGGTTGCAAAAGGATTGAGCTTAGAAAAGGGAATGCCAGTTGTGCCAAATGGCACAATGTCAGCTGATCCTGTATCTCGATGTCAAGTTTGAGGGTAAAGGCATTAATCCCTTTAATTACCAACTGTGACATCCATGAAGTACTTTAAAAGACAGAATGTCCTGGTAACTGAGCTGCAGTACAGCAAAATTTAACTCTTTTCCCTTGGATAAAAAGTATTGTGGCACATTAAAGGAGGTCCTGTCACTTGCTAAGGCTCTTTCCTGAAAGCACTAGCTTTTGCCTGGAGACCGAAACCCTGATCCTGTAGAAAATGAAATGAAACCTCCTGAAGGCTGATGGTTCTTCTCCACAGTCCTTGCAGGATGGCAGTAACACCTTGTTTTCCTTCTGTCAAAATAACCTGCTGTGACCCATATTCAGTGCACACCTCACAGGACCACCCCAGATGCAGCATTTCCTCCACCAAGGGTTACCACCTCTGACTCAGTCGATGATAGAGAAAGCTTCAAACAGTTGCAAGCAAATTACTTTAAGTACTTTCTGCTGCTACCGGTGGCAGCATGAGGTACCTGAGAGCAGATTTTTCTGAGCCATGCCTAGTCAGACTTTTGTCTCCAAGTGCCACGCAAGCTCTAATGGGGTGAAGGAAGTGCTGGGACTGCAAGCACAAAAGCATTATCTTCAGTCTGCAAGGGCTCACTTCCCCTGTTCCATTCTTCTTCAAATAGCTTAGTGGAGATAATTGCTACTTACAGTCACTCTCCGTTGTAAATTCGTTTTCCTACAATCTGTAGCATCCTGTTTCTTTCAGTGTTTGCAAAGATGCTTGTCAGTGGAAAGAAACCCCAAACCCAGTGTATTACTTGCCTCAGACCCAAATGTCATAGAAGACACACACACTGTCACAAAATAGCTATGTCAGTGAACAGTTCACAATCACTCAAATACAAGTGGTAGTCTTTGCCTGGCAATGCTGACTACATGTATTTGCTCTCATTAGTCCATGATATTTTGCTGTTGTGTTCACACTGTGAAGGTTGCTGTGTGAATCCACAGTGGGTCTTCCATCTGGAAATAGTACATATTGCTATGAGTTTCTTGGGAGGAGCAATCATTTCTAGTTTAGTCATACTGTGTCATTCTAGGGCAAGCAAAATGATCTAAGATATTGTTTACAGTATAATGATATAACAGAAATAACCTGGCATGGTATAGTTTGATGATGATCTGGAAAAAAAATGATGCCAAATGATGATAGCCACCAACTATGGAGCAAAGGGTGGAAAAATGGGTGAAAGACAGGTATTTGTACAAAGCTTGTATTTGAAAACTTTTCCCTCTTTTTACAATTGATTTTACAGTAGCTTACTGTCATAGACAGAGATTCTTTTTCACTGCAGGTGATTTTGTTGATGACTTTTAAAGGTACTATCAATTTCAGTTTAGCTGTGTTTTCTCTGGCTGGCCTTTCACCTGAGCTCATCAAATAAAACACAGGAATCCACAGCATGAATGAGAAAGAAGAAGAAAATTATTTGGCAGAATATGGCACTGATGTTTTGGAAAATACATTTTTTTCTAGAACCTCTGTGGAAATTATTCTATAGACTGAACTGATGCCAGGGAAAGGGCAGTGTGATGCTTTTTTGTTGATTCCATTTTCTGGATGAGACATTATCATCCAGCACCACTAAAACCTGATTCTTGGCAGGTTTTTCTTGAATAATACTGTTTTTTTAGCAAAGTTCAAGGTTATGTAAGAATCAAAATATATAGTTAAAGGACTCTTTGGCTTCCAGTAGGTTCATTTTTATATCTGATCCTATTTTATTTCCTACTCCTTGGTAGTGCTGTTGCACTTGTGTTGGGTGAGATTGAGCCCACAGTAAGTTTCAGTGTCTGTGTGTGTACTGGGTGTTTGAGGCCCTGCTACAACAAAAGAAATTCCTGTTACCAGCTGATGGGAGGCCAGCAAATGGTGCAGATGGTGTCTGTGGAAGAGGAGTTCAATCACCTCCTGAGTCTACTTCTTAGACCCTTAGATAAAGCACTGAGCATGCAGGCACGCATCAATGTAGGCATCGTGTTTTGGTATCTTAATGTGGTCAGTCCTCCTCATGTCTGGGTGCTCAGTGGGGAGTGAACTAGTCAGAAATTGCCAGAGGTACTGTTTCCTGTCTACTTCTGACCTCGCTGTAGTCAACTGGAAAACTGAATGTCCAGCTAATTGTCTGGACTCCTCTGGAACCATGGGGAAAGAGTTGCAGGCACGGAAGCAGTTTGGCATTATGACACTTCTACTTTGGTGTAGTCAATCACATCTTGTGGGGGCTCATCCCTTTCCATCATCTCTAGAATCGTTTCTTGGCAAGTGGCTTTCACTGTATGCTGGAACTACAAGCTACTATGCAGAAACTTGCCCTGTGCCAGAGTCTCTGAAGCAATAAACTGACCACAACCTCAAGAACCTCAGTGTACCTGGTGGCAGAAGCATCAGTTCAGTGTGAGGAGACCTTTTAAATCTTCAAAGCCAACCCAGATGTGTCCATGGGCTGTCAGAAGTATATAATTGTATTCATTTCTTGCTGATGGTTGTGTCAGAAGCTGATGATTAGAAGCATCTCTCCAGGGAATCAGCCTCACGCAGGCTGGCTGAGGCTGCCAGCAGCACCAAGGCCTGTGGCATAGCCCACTTTTGATTTTGGTATATAAAGCTGCAGATTGCCGAGGGTAACCTATGCATGGTGGACATGGCAGCACCTGAATGAAAGATCCAACACACATATAAAAGAACTTCTGATACTAAAAATGTGAACGGTTTATGGCTAATATCTGATTAGTTGCTGACACCAGTTCACTCTAAGTCAGGTCAGTGGCCATGCTCATGGCGAAAACATGATCTGGATGTGGCCACTGCTCCTCTCCAACCTGAGTGGAGCTCAGGGATCACAGCCAGGAAGCAGACAATGGCAGCATTTGTTCTCCACAAGATGCTTTTACTTGCTACTCAGAAGACCCGTTTTGCTATATTCACAAAATGATAGATGTATGTAGGGGGAGACGAGTATGTGCTGAGGGGAACGAGGAAGGTTTCTTCTATCAGTTCTCTATATATAGATATTGACACAATGTAAATTGATAATAGTCCTTCATACAGAACACACTGATCAGTATATGAAACATAATTTGATGTTTCTCAAATACTGCAAGTACATATGTCTAAAAAGAGAAATTTACAGACAGATATGCCCGTTAAATGCATAATATTGAAGCTTTGAGACCTGTGGTTGTGTTAGCTGTATTTACTGCCTGCAAGCAGTCTTTCCCATTAAGTATATTCATTGCATCTTACTTGAGCCAACATTGTTAGATATTCATTAGCCTACAAATTAAATGTGAAGAATTAAAATTGGAAAATCTCACTATTTTGCCATCTGTTCTTCAACTTGAAAGTAGCAGAATATCAAGCTGTTTTGTGTGTTTTTTCCTCAAATGTTTATTACAGACAACAAACCACAATAGAACCTCAGGCACAAAAGTTTCAGGACTGTGTCCAAAATCAGACAGGTTTATTGAAAAAGCTTTGGAACCATTGTAAATTCAGCAAGAAAACAAAGAAGTGTTTTCTTCTAAACGCAACTGGAGCTGCAGCAAAAAGAGTCTGCATGGTGCTGCCAAAATCGACCACCAGAGACTGGAGGCTTTGCTCCTGCCAAACCCCTGGGGTTTGTGGGACAAATAGCAGTGGCAGGATCGCTCTTTTTTTTTTTTTTTTTTCCCAGACACAATGAGTGCTGGGAAATTGGAAAAGGTGGTAATATAACATCAAGGTTCTTCATCAGTCTGCATGGAAGAAAATCAGCAGTCTAGCATTAGAATTCTTGAGTGGTTTCTTTGTCAAGACAGTAAAGCTAGAGTGATTCTCTTTGAACATTTTGACAAATAAAAGTTTTCCTGAAGTTTCTTGTAAAAATTTGGTTTAAAACTGAAGATACCCAAGTGTAATCTTGGTTACCTCAGTAAAAACAAAATATTGTTTTTTAATATCTTTTAGAACTATTCCAAACTTCTGAACTTCAATAAAAGTAATTGATGCTAATATTTGGTATCACCTCATATTCCCAGAGACTGGAGATATGGCTAAGGAAAAAACATGCTGCCTTTCTGTAGCAATTGTCCAAAAGGATAATTAAAATGCAGGTAAAGTTAAAATACAGATAAAAATTTTCCTATTTAAAAAAGGTAAACCAGGACATCAGTGTCGTATGACACTATCCCTAGAGTTCCACTGCCTGATGGGAAATTCATCTCCGAACAAAGGGCCAATAAAAGTCTAATTTTAGTTTAGAAGTCTTTTTTTTTTTCCAGACACAGAGTGAATCAAGGCTAAAGGGGCATGAAGGTCATCTCTGTATTCTCCTTTTTGAGCTGTCGTAGCTGCACATCTGATTACTGCTCTAAAGGATCAGCTTTGATAATTGTAGTAAAGGATCAACGTTGCTGAGGGGAAAATTTCATCCTAACATACAGGGTAAAGGCCTTGTTCCTGTGATACAAAAAGGTACAAGATGACTGCAAGGAAAGGTTAATGACCCTATTAAAACAAATAGACTATGCTGGGTACTTGGAATTCCCAGTTACTTTTGTTGTCTTTTTTTGTGGCTTCTGTTACAGCAAGATTCACTTTTTGATCTCTGCAAAATCCTCTTCTGAACCCTATAAATCCTTAGTATTATGATGACCACATAAGATTAACTGCAGTGAAGCTGTGATGGAGAAACCTCAGCTACTGGGAAGCACCTGGATAGGAAAGGTTATTAAGAACATCCAAGGGAGAGCATATATGAGACTGAGCAATTGTAAAATATTGTTCCAGTGGTTTTTGCCACAACGAATATCTGCCTGGGTTCCCTATTGATGTCTGTCTTTGCCTACACACCCTACAAAGGCAATAAATTCTTGCGTGACTACTAATTACTGATTACATTCAAGTACAGATTCATCATCTCCTCCTCTCCAAAGAAACTTACCGGTGATGTGTTCTTATGTTATCTCCTGATGGTTACAAGAAATTCTGTGCCATACTGCAGATTTCCTTTAAAGATTCTGTCTGTAGTAGTTCAAAGCAATTTTAAATCATGTCTGATTGATACTTAAATGATAGTGCAAAGATTAAGAACAGGCGTTGGCATCTTAAAGAAGTTCAGTAGAAATCTGCTCCATTAAATGACTTATGAGAAGAATAAAAGGTCAAGAAACTTGTTCTTAATGCATCCCTGTAGTCTGAAGGTCTACTACACTCTGAAGTCTCAGGCAACTTAGAACAAAGCCAAACCAAACTGTCCAACACCTAATTGCATCTCAAGGCATTTTTTTAAAGGTTACAGCTGGAGCTGGACAGGAACTGCAAGATCTGATGAGATTCCTACCCTTCCCCATGCTCCATGGGGATCACAGGTGCTGGAGCTGAACTTTGAAAGTGGAGCTGCAAACAGTTGTGCTTCTTATTCATTACACAACAACAACAGCAGGAAGAAATCTCCAGGGTAGGAAAGGGGTACAAATAAACTTTTTCACAGATACTTTTCAAATTCTGTGCTAAGACACATCAGTACATAGCTGTGTATTCTGATTGTTTCTAAAACAAGACAGGGAAGCTTATTTGAGGGAGTACAAATTATTTGAAGCATACACTGTGTTCTGACATGTTTTTTTAACCTCGTGAGGTGATCAGTGCCCACCGGTCACTTTCTGGGACAGGATCATGAGTAACGCTATGAGGGAGGTGGCTTCTGTGCAGGAAAGGGTCATTTAAAATTGCAATTTGTATTTTGTGGTGTGCAGGCGGCTGAATGTATGTGTGCATGCCTGTGTATCCATGACTGTACACATGGGGAATTTTACTCCTTGGGAGCCTTACTTGCTCCAAGCATCATCATCCAGTGCAGCAGCAGATGCCAGAAGCATTTATCCCTTCTTTAGCACAGCTAAGATGTCACAGTATGTTCAGCTGTAAGTATGGTAGCACAGGTACAGCCATGTGGTCTGCACAGGTGTTCCTTCAAGGGAAAGTGAAATCTGCAGAGGACAGGCAACAGCAATGCCACAGGGAAAAGCACATGTGAGTTGCATTACTGGCCTGGCAATGATTTTTTTGCCTGACATCCTGGATCCTTTGCTGTGTGAGGGTTTGATGAAGCCAACAGAGTCACGGGAGATTTTACCCACATGTTTTTGCTACACTACCAACAATACAGTAATGTCCAGCACCTCAGAGTTCTTAACCAGGTCCAAGGACTCTCTGAGCTCTTAGCTGGGAAGGTGCAGGAAGAAGTTGCAGCATCTGACAAATGACAGTTTCCCCGACACCACTTGGTATTTAAGATCAATAAACACAAATGTCCAGTTCAACGTTTCTTGTTGGTACCTTTCAGCTGTGTTCAGGTTTGATGTTTCCAGGCTGGCCCCAAAGGTTCCTGCTACAGCCCTCTCAAATCCTTTGCCAAACAAGATGAATAGCTGTGTGGACAACCCGCAGAGCTGTGGAAAGGTAATCAATGCCTGTCTCATTCTCCAAATGCTTTATGTCCTTTCACAAGTAGTGTGAAAGTCAATACCCAAACAGGAGACCATTGAAACACATTGTCATGCCCTTTGAGCAATTGTTTTGGTTTGCAGATGGCTTTTTATTGCCCTGATCTTTACGGCAAAGCAAGCCGTGTACTGCTAGTCTCTGCCCAGATTACATGATGCATCACAGTTCTTATACACCCCTGTGGCTAAATGTAGAGAAAACAGGCATTAAAAAGTAACCAAATCAAGGAGAGGACGTTGGTAAATGAAGAGACACCAGGCTCAGTAGTTTAGGTAAAATCCCTGGATTTTAGTGGTGGGGCAATAAAAGAAAATGACTGGCAATTAAATTCCTCTTACTTTAGTCCTCCAAAAAACATCTGGTCTGTACTGTTTATTCGGAATGCAGCCTCAGTTAATGGGAGAGACACACCTCAAAATGTGAGGAGTGTGCCTTCATCAGAACATGTCTCAGTCTGGAGAGAATATATCCATTCCTCCATACAGGTGCAGGCATCTTTGACCAGCTGCTAAACTTCTTCCAGGACCCCAGAAACTATGGGAAGGGCACAGACACATAGATTTAGTGTCATCGTCTCAAAAGATGATGCAGCTTAAGCTTCATTTCCAAGGATGGCTCAGGTAGCAAACAGCAGCATGGCATTGCAAACTGAGGAGCTAAGGCTACAATGTGCCTGTTGCCTCTGAAAGTGGGATGTGAGCTCCTAAATTGCTTGTTCCTTTGGGAAATCACAACTACTTCTGAAAGACTTTGAAATTAATGATCCTTCCACTATATTGCAGCAGCTTCAAACACTATGTTTAATAATCTGATGATTTTTGAAGTTAACTGAAGCGTGAGGTTTTGTTTTAGCATCAACAAGGAATATATGTCCTCATCAAAACAGTTTCACAATTTCCAGATAAACCATCTAGTGGGAAATCAAGTTATTCCTTATAATTTAATTTTTGATGGAATAAAATGCCATTTTAAAAGGTAATGCTGTATGTTATGAAGCACTTCCATCCCCTTGTGACCTGTGGAATAGGATGATATTCTTACCTCCTCCACTCTCCCACATCAGGAGCCCTGTGCTCTACAGCATTGATTTTTGAACTACACAAGTCTGCATGCAGGTCTGTGGTGTCACACCCAGACTGAGGTTGGTGCAGCCCATTTCAGGACCTTTCTGTTTCTAAAGACATGGCAGGAATGTTTTAGAGAGAGACTTGAACTTATATCCTTTATGAACCAGCCTAAAGAATAATATAGTTACATAAAACCTAGCAAGAAATGTTCAAGAGCATTTGATTGTTACAAGGTGCTTTCAGGTTCACATCTCAAGGTTTGCCAAGGTGTTTCTGGTTTGTGTTTTAATTTAGCAGAACTGAACAGTAAGTGCTTTCAGCAGCTGCTTACTGTGAAAGAACATCTAGAGTGTTGTGCAAGGCCTAGAGGTTGCATATCTTTCTGCACTTGCAGAATTAAAATCCTAAAATTATTTCAGAAACTAAAATCTATCAGGATTTTCAAGATCTATAATCAGAGACTAAAAAGAATGGGAGTGGGGGGAGAGGAGTGGGGATTGAAGAGAATACAAAAAAAAAAAAAAGGGGAAAGATAAATATTTATCATATTCTGATTAGATGGCATATTCTGATTAGATGGGCCAGAATAGGGACATAGTTGGAAATCCTACATAATATCAAATACAAATGGAAATGGAATAAAGCCAGGAAAAAAGGAAGGAAACAGTAAGAACAACAATTGCACTATCACATTCCCTACCCACAATGTATTATATGAACAACAGAGAAAGAACTCAGGAAAACAGTGGAAGTGCTTGATTGAGTCAAGGTACGTAATCAAAGATCAGTGGAAAATTATATTCAATATATAATATATATAATAGGATATATAATATATATCCTATATATATAATATATAATATATATCCTATATCCTGACATTACCAAACCAGATGGGTCACCAATTCATGCAGCTCCTAGTTCTTGGGAGATTAAATTCTTCATAAGGGATTAGGAATAAGGCACAAAGAGTTCATATATGGAAGTGTGGGGAATGTACACAGACTCTCCAAGGATACAGATGTGAGCAAACCTGGTGAATTGACTCTCTCACACATGCAGAGAAAAATAATTCTCCAAGTAGCAAAGATCAAAAATTTACAAGGAAAGATTGTACCAAGTATGTGCAAAACGCACAAACACAAACCAGGAAATTATAACTAAAGGAAGATTTTTGAGGGAAGAAAAAAACCACTTCTAATAATTAAGTATCAACATATTGAGTAATTTACAATAGCTATGGCTAGGGAAGTCATTATGTCAAAGTTTACAGACAAAGAAAGCCAAGTGAAAATGTACCAAAAAAACAAGAAGTGACTCACAGGAAGGGTCACTGTAATAATAACTAAAGAGTTATTTTTATTGACTAAGAGTCAATGTATTAATAACTAAAAGTAAATGGTTGGTAAGACCAGGTTGGCACTAGGTACAGAGACAAAGCAACAGCAGATACACAAAAGCAAATGTACAATGTAGACTACAGAATACTGGTGAACACACAAAGCTTCAACAAATCAGCATCAAATTCAGTGATAGCATGGTCATTGCAGTGCTAAGATGTGCTCAGCCACAGCACAACAAGGGAAGAGATGCAGACTGGATGATTAGACAAATCAAAAACACTCAAAAATCATGGCTTTCACCTAAAACAAATATCATGTGCTCATAGGTACCAAACCTGGATGAACTGTTTCCACCACTGACTGATTTATCCATCCGTCCAGAAGGGCAGACTGAGAGGCACCATGCAGCACCATGACACTGCTGTTGTCACATGAATTCATTTGGAAATCCAGGCAAGCTGAGGAAAGAAAACCATTATGAAGTTCCTATTTAGCTATATGTGAGAACACAGCTTTTAGGATAAAATAATGTAATTTGGAAGAAGAAATTATATACTCCCTGCCTTGCATCTCTCTTTACTCTCCCCATACTTGAACCTAATCAGCATCGGAAACATATTTAGAAAGTTTAAATTTATTTTTCCTTTTCTTTTAATCTTTTAATTCATGCTTATCAGGATTGTGTCAGAGAGATGGGACCACTGAGAGACATTATAAAGCATGATTTATTGCTCTTATCTTCTATGGTCTCATGAAGGGTGAGAACGTCTTCATAGCTAAATCAGAGGTCAGTAGTCTGTGGTCAGTGGTCACAAGATCTCTAGTTAGAAAGCCTTTTAAAGATTTACTAGCCAATAAACTACTGCTACAAAGATTGTTTTTGTCTTTAAACCAATTGCTAATTATTTTGTCTTACACGTTTTTGCCACAGTGCAGACCTTCTTAACCAGTTGTATAACGACACACAGACTTAGAGTACTACACCTTAAAACTTCTTACTACCTTTGTAAATACTTTTACATCTAAACTTAAAACTCTGAAGCTTTCCACTTTAGCTTAACATGTTTCTGTTTAAACTACAAATCCACATTCTTGCTTCTGGTCTCTAAATTTGGAAGCCTTTTTTCCAAGGTGTCAGATCAAACCCTGTATTCA
This sequence comes from Phylloscopus whistleri, assembly GCA_017589585.1. Classification (NCBI taxonomy): domain Eukaryota; kingdom Metazoa; phylum Chordata; class Aves; order Passeriformes; family Phylloscopidae; genus Phylloscopus; species Phylloscopus whistleri. The sequence continues at coordinate 9,191,852 of JADMLD010000757.1, forward strand.
TTTCTGTGTCTGGGCCTGCATGCACAAGGTCTTGAGAATTTTCTGTGCCTTGATTTCCTACACATGCTGATAACTTATGTGGGAAAACACTTGACTGTTCCTGTTATTCCAAAAACATTACATTTGAGAGATGATAAAATAGTAAGGACAGGTAAGCAGAGAGAAAACCTGTGTGTTTTGTGGGTCTAAGTGAAAGCTCATCTCTAAAAATGCCACATTAACATTTTTTTTCTCTATTTGATCCCCTTTGTGACAGTGCTGAAACTCTGACAGCTGACATAAATCCAGAGGCAGCTGAAGCGATCATTACAGTAGGTCAGCTAAGCTGGCCACAGCAGTGGGTCAGTGCTATTGACATACGTTGTTTGGCTTGAATGGCTGTAATTTTAAAGTCATTGAGATTTGAAATATATCTGACTTAATGCCCCAGTCTGGGAAGTCCTTTTAAATGTCTCCTTCCCCACAAAAAAAATCCAAAACAAAACAAAAACCCCCCAAAAAAACCCCCCTAAAAACCACCCCAAAAAACCTACTTTCTCAACTATCTCAAATGTTATGTAAGGCAAGAGGAAGACGGAAGATGACTGATATACTAAAAGACTCAAGAAGAAAACTCAAAAAAGAAAAACATGGCTATTTCAGACATAGAGAAGTAGTAAGTTTTCTGGAGGAAGCTTATTAAGACACTTTCCGTATGCTATATTTCCATCTTCTCCTGCTTAAAATGTTGCAGGCTTTTTTATTTCACTTATGAGATTGATTGAGCATTTCTGGTTTGAGTCACAGTCCTTTCTCTCTTTCCTTTTCACAGAACAATTTATTCACTGTTACCATGGAAATGATTTCATCTTTCCAATAGCAGGATTCCAGCCCTGCAGTCTTGGTTTTGTCAATATAGTATCCAACCCCTAATGTCCCTAACTTTATTAATGCTACCGTTAGATGAGACTATTTACCTATACCAAGACAAACAGATCTCCCAAAGAATTTGACCAATTAAGGAAGCAGGTACTCCATAATTTCATAGCTTTGTGCTGTAAATAAAAGACCCACAGTTGTGACCCCGAATATTTATTCAGACTCCTCACAAGGCTAAGTCTTACCAGCCAGTTCTGTCCCTCCTGGAACAGGTAATGGACAGTGGACAGACACTGATGTAACCCAAGGCTTTTTTTTTTTTTTTTGCTTTTTTTTGCTTCTTTTTCTTTTTCTTTTTCTTTTTCTTTTCTTCTCAACTTTATGGGGTTTTTTTCATACTTCCCTGATGATCTTTTGGAAGAAAACAGAACTGACATTCATGTGTTTGTATCCTTTATGCTGCTATTACTGACAGACTTGCCAGGGGAAACTCTAATCCTTCTTTGAGCTTAAATGGGGTTTTCTGTTTCACAAGGCAGATGAAGGGGCACACAGAACAGTCTGAAAGCAGCTGACAGAGAGCAGGAGCAGCACATACACCCGTAACATGTACACACAGACACAAATAATCAGCGTGCGTAAAAGAGGCATCATTTCCTCACAATTTGCTATGCTTCAGTTGTGACTCCTTTGCAAAACACAAGCTCCAGACACTATTCTTGTGGAAAAAAAAAATATCAGCAGATTTTAAGAGTCTATTTGGAAGTAAGTAAAGAGTGATTTAAAGTTCAATCTGATATTGTTGATTTCTTTGCAAGAATTGTTTACTCAACAGCAAAATAGGACATTTCCCTTTAAAACATATAAACTTTGAGAAATTTTATGAAAATGTTCTGCCTTTTCTTTGTGCTTCAAGCATAAGTCTCTTGGGCCTTTCCAGCATGAGGCAGTAGTGCACAGCAGTCAGATCAGCTGTGGTGCCATTACTCCATTTAAAGCCACATCTCAAAGCCAATTCAGCACTTCCTTAAGATTCCAGCCCACCTTGTTCAACTTCCTGGTGAGTTTTGTTCAAAGCTTAACTTCTGGATGAAGTACATTCATCTTTCATTAAAAATACCCTCATTGCTCTTCCTTCTGAACACAGGCATAGTATGAGCTGAAATGGCTTCAAGTTGCATTGAGAGGTGTTTATATCGGATATTTGGAAAAATTTCTTCAGGGAAAGAGTTGTCAAGTGTTGGAACAGGCTGCCCAGGGAAGTGGTGGAGTTGCCATGCCTGGAGGCATTTGAAAGCCACAAAGGTGCAACACTTAGGTACAGGGTTTGGTGGTGGACTTGGCAGTGTGGGGTTAATAGCTGCACTCGATGATCTTAAAGGTCTTTTCCAATCTCAATGATCCTATGTTTCTAAAAATTTCTTCTAAGAGTAGCCTCTTCAGCAAGGGATAAATTACCTCATTGATTGAATACTTAAAATTAGCAAGGCAGAGATGATGAGAGTGAATGAATGTGTCGTTTTAATACTTTGGGGCTCTCTGTGCATGGCATGTCATAATATTACATTAAATTTTCAGATGTCTTGTTGCCTTCCATGGCAAAAAATAGATAGTGAGAGAAGAGAGAAAACCATCAAAGATAAGAAATGTCTGGACAAAAAGACTATCTGTTCCGAGATGCTGCACATTTCAATTATGTCATTCCCATTTTTTCTGGCTCAGTGTGAGATGGCTGGTGGAACATAATGTGGGGGAGTGTTGAGTTCTGGCTTGGCTGTCTCTGCCAGTGGCGATGATCAGGATATGTGTCTTGGTTTGGAAAGACAGGTATGTGCCAGGGAAAGCTGGAGTTTCCCTTGGAATGGAGAATGTAAACCCCTCACCCCCCACCAAATTATAATTTTGCAATTAAGGGCTTTCAGGCAAAGATTTGGGAATAGGAATAACAGTTCTTTACTAGGAATATTAACAATACAAATGTAGTAGAAAACAAAACCACCAACCAACCAAGCAAACAAACAAACAAGCAATCCTGGAAAACCCTGACAGAGTCAGAGCTACAACCTGACACCCTGTTGGTCAGGGTGTTGGAAGCAGTCCAAAAGTGAGTCCTCCTGGAGTAGCAGATTTGATTCTGTTGGAGTAGAGATGATCCTGTAGAAAAGGGTCCAGTGATGGTGAGAAGGGGTCCAGTCTTCCTCCGGGAATCAGGTGAAGCCAGATACCTTGTGTTTCTACGTCTCAGTTTTTATCCAGATAGGAATGGTTGGCTCCCCCCACTGGGTGGAGCATCTCACAATGGGATGATGGAATGTGGATGTTCTACTTTGGGGAGGGTATAGTTTGGGGATGTGTGCTTTTAAGGGTGTCTTAATGGTCCATTAGCAGAAAATATTCCCCTGGAGGGAGGACGGGCAGTGAAAGAGATAAGAAACACTGCCCCACCTGGTTTTAACTGTTGGCCCATTATCAAAAGGCACCCACCCCCCTCCTCTCAGAGTAACAAGAGATAAAGAAAAAAAACATCTCCCCAACTGGTTTCAGCAGATGAAATAGAATACACATTTTAGGTTCCATAACCCAAGACAATATGATAGATGGAGATGGTAGCTCCAGTGGTAATAATGGTGACCCTGATACTTCCTGTTGTATTTTCAGCCGCTTAAAAATTTTGCAGAGTGTTAATGGTTTAGGTGGAAATTTTCCATGCTCTCTTTTTGCTTCCAAATTTTGTTTCTTCTTTTAAGTTTCACCTGACATCATCTGGCTATTTCTGTTGGTGAAGTTTCCTGTTTGGTGCCTAACGCACAACAAAAAAACAAACCTGGGAAGAGTGGATCATAGACCAGTGAGTGTGCTGCCATGCAGTGGGACCTGGACAAGTGGGGAAATGGGCCAACAGAAATCTTGTGAAGCTTAGTAAAAGAAAATGCTAAGTCCTGCATCAGGGGAGAAGTAACCCCAGATACCTGGACAGGCTGTGCAACCACTGGCTGGGAAGCAGTTCTGAAAGAAGGACCTGGGGTCAGGGTGGACAAGCAACTGACCTTGAACCCGTGTGTCCCTGTGGCAAAGACAACCAACACCAGCCTACACTGCATTAGAAAGTACGTTGCTGGGGAGAAGTGATTCTTCTCTCAGTGTTCAGCACTGAGGAGAGACATCTGGAGTGCCTGGTCTGGTCCTGGTACTCCAGAGAGACTGGACATGGACTTGAGAAGAGGTGTGGACTCACTGAAACAAGGCCAAAGAAAGGCCACTAAGATGATTAAGGGAGTCTCTTGCATACAAAAATAGGCTGAGAAAGCTGAGACTATTCAGCTGGAAAAAGAGGAGGCTCATGGGCCTTATCCTTGTGAATACATATCTGATTGGAGGTAATGAAGAGGAGGGAGTCAAACTGTGCTAACTAGTGCCCACTGATGGGAGAAGAAACTGATGGGCACAAAGCTGAAACACAACTCCCTCTGGACCCATGAAAATATTTATTTAGTGTGAAAGGTGTTGTGGAGGCTCCATTCATGGAGATATTCCAAATGCAAATGGATATGGTTCTTGACAAATTTCTCTAGCTGATTCTGCTTGAGTATGGGATTTAACAAGACATTGTGGATGAAGAAACCCTACCAATGCTTAACAGAACATTTCCAGCTTTGGAGAAGGAATTTTTGAAGTCTTTATAGGAAGACTCTTCTGCTGTCAATTGTCTTCCTGTTTCCACCAGAAAATATCTAAATTCATAACATGTTATTAAATTTGCAAGGCATCAATAGAGTATGACTGGAATTTAATCAATAGGCAAATCCAGCAGGCACCTCCTGTAAGGAGCATGGGCCATCTCTGGGCTGCAGGTACTGTATAAAACTCACCCTGCCCTCCCTTTGCTGCCTGGAGCACTGTGGTGCAAAGCCCAAACAGAGAGAACCACCCTTCTTTCAAGCTTGCAAGGCTCTAATTGATGATGCCACAGATGGGAAGAAGACTGAGAAGCCTAACTTGACTACAGCAGAATGATGTATCCCTCACAGGGAAAAGATTGCCAAAGCAAGAGAAACAAGTGGGAAAAAATCCAGTGCAGAGGAATTTAGCAAGGCTGTTACAAGTCTAGGAGTGTTTGGGGTGCATGGAACAGACTGTAACCAGTTGCAGATATAGAGCAAAACCAAGGGACAAGGTCACACAAAACCTGAGTTGCAGCATTTCATGAGCATAATATAATTTAGCAACTAATTGCTGTGTTTTGAAGTTAATGGATATGAATGTTATAGTTTAGTTTTGAAGTTAGTGCGTATCTTCTCCCATCCCCCATGTATACATGTGAATTCTCCTCACCAGGCTCATCAGATGAACTCTCTTAAGATGCTTTGGAAAAAACAATCTTAATGTCTAAAGTGCTACAGGATATTTTGAGAAAAAATTCTCTAGAGTGTCCCAGTCATATCCTCTTCCTTACTTTGTGGAAGTAACTAGTCTTTATATAATATTCATCCCTGATTACAGGGTGTAAGACTTTTTTCTGAATAAAGGAATGGTTATAAAAGAAGGCTAGGTTTGGGTTTTTTGCTTTGATGCACAGCAAACATGCAATTTTGCTACCGGTAGCAACAACCAGCCTGGAAAATGATTAGGCTTTCAAATGACTGGGCTTTTTGATAAAAGCATAAACAGGAAGATGTGGGCTGTTTCTGGAGTTATAGTGACTGCATTAGAAGGAAAGAGACAAGCATGAGTGATACTCATACACCAATTTCCATGTGGATTCCATGTCAGAGGAATTCCTCTAGATTTATGAAGTTTGCAAAATTTTAACTGAGTGCAAAATTTCCCTCTTGCTGATTTTCAGGGCTAGAGCTGGATTTTATCAAACTAACTGGTAACTCATGAAATTTTGAAAGATTATTTACAATGTTGAGCAATATTTTTATTTACAGTAATTCATCTCATCTGGATTTGTTTGCCTAATAATTTTGCATATCTTTACATTCACTGCAGTCCATTAAGGTAAACTTTTTAACAAATATTCAGTTTTGGCCACTTTCACCATTTTCCACTTGAACCTTATTAGTTTTCAAATGTCAAACTCTTCAAAGATCTTGTTATGAAAGGTCACATTTCTATGAAAATCATATCCAAGAGTTCAGCTCTGTCCTGGAATGATAACTTATACAGAAGTCTTATTCCTTTTAAGAGGAATTGCAGAGAAAACTTTAAGTGTTTGTTTTTGGTTTTGTTTTTGTTTTTTAAATTAAAATTACAGTTTTCCCATCAGTTTTCAGTACTGTGCCTCTCACAGAAGCTAGTGTGCCTAGCCAGTTTTTGTCTAAGATCATTTCCCATGACCAAATAATGGCCCAGAAGGTGCAAAGGCATTTCCTTGTGCTTTGGTGGGGCACTCTCCTCCAACACATTGTGGAGCAGACCCACCACTCTCATCCGTGTTCTTCCATGACCCATGTTAATAAAAAGGGTACATGATGGATGAAAAGACTGGCTGAGATGCTTAAGAAGGGGACATACTCAACCACCTAAACTTGGACTGCTGTGCATTAACTTTCATAAATGTTGTGACAACACGTCATGTATTTTATTTTGTTATTTGTTATTTTTTGCTGCTTTACTGCCTGGTTCCTTCGGGTGTGATTGTACTCTGGAAATACACAGTAAAAAAAAATTCCTTGCCTGAAGGGCCTTCTAAGTTTAGACAAAAAAATAAACCAACCCTAAGCAGCAATAGGTAACATAAAACAAACACACGCACAGTAGAAAAAATAGTTAAAAAAACTCAGAAAAAATGTTGTGGAAGTAATATGTTTGCAATTTTTTTATAGCCACATAGCAAATATGAGATTGTACATTCATCTGTGGCACCATGAGGTTGTGCATTCACCTAGAGATGAAATTGCCATTTAGGGGAGCTGCTAATGATAGTGGTAAAGGCATTTTTTAAAGGCCAGGTGAAACTGGAATAAGAATGTTTATTGACTTGCCTGTTATTTCACGAGTAAACTTGTGAGGAAATATATGAAACAAAATGGCACTTGAAATCACATACTGCCTTATGCTATTCTCACCTTTACATTTTCACAGGCATTTTTAAGCTTCAGTAGTGGTCCTTTTTGTCTTTTATTTTTGCACTGTCCTCATGGCCCTGCACCTTGAAGCTCCAACAGAGTTTTCAGGGCGAGTTGTCATGGATCTCATGGGAAGCAAGTACCATTTTTCTCCTCTTTGTCTTCACTCCTTACCTCTTGTTTTGTGGACCTTGAATCATATTGAAGAAAACTAAACACTGAATAACAAAATAAATATCAGCAATTTAAATAATTAAATAATATTATCCAATCATTTACGTGCACAGTAGCTAACCTGCAAAATTTGCACCCCTCAGAGCTAATAGCAGCAGAAGTGGAAACAATGAGGACTACGTAATGCTAGGGAAAAACCATGACAAAAATCATTGGGTATCTTGTTATCTTCATCCTTACCACCTGCTGCACTGGACAGCTGCTGCCTCCTCAGAGGCAGTGTCCTGGGACTCTACTCTTCCTGGGTGGTCACTGGGAAGAAACTTCCCTCTTCCCTTCTCTCTTTCTCTCCCTCTGTGTTATTTGAGTTTTAAATATCCTCTGCACTTTGATGTAAAGGCTGATTATCTGACTGAAGTACCTCTAACATACACTCTGTTATCATACTTTCTATATCTGAATCAACAAAACCAATTTCCATCTTTTCTATCTGATTTGCAGTGATCCTTTAAAATCCTCCCCCTTCAATGACTTGTTGAGAATAGCCCTACTTTTGCTTTTGGAAAATGCTGCCAATATCTGCATGGCATCAAAGTATGACAGTTGCAATTTATTTATCAGAGCATTAGGTTTTAACCACAGCATGCCCTCTCATCACTCAAGAAAAAATTACAGGCTGGAGTCTTACAGCTATATCATTTCTATGAATAATATGTATAACTGAATTTAGTCCATCACTTGCTATTATTCTGTCACAGGAATGTCAAAACAGAGGAGCTGTAAAGCAAACAAAAGAAGAAAAATGGTAGTTATAAGGTAAACAATTCCAAAAGAGAAAGACAATCACCGGTGGAACATTCATTGGAAACTGGTTTTTAACCTAGGAAAGTAATATGGCTTGTCAAAACCTGATACAGAAAGAATATTGAAAAGCTAATGGACTTCTCCTGGAGGGTAGGTAAGTGAATAAGGCTATAAGTGAAGTGAATAAGGATGTTTGGGAAGAATAGACTGATGGAGTACAGGCTGCAAAGGATGGCCCAGGCAGTTGCATCAATCCCCACCTTCTGTTTAAGAAGTTTTCAGCATAAAACTCGGGCACATAGACCTTTCACTAACCTGTTTAACACTGAGCAAAGGAGAATTGTTTGAAGAAACTGCCTTGAATCACTCTGCATGACTGAAAACCAAAACAACCCATTCATCTTTCTCAGTAGTCCAACTACAGGATTCTGTCTTCAGACAGGTGAAGGAAACGAAGCCCATCACAGAGAGGGTGCTCATGAAAAGTGAGATGCAGTTCACACTGTCCCTGGGACCTTACTCAGAAATGTCTAAGCAACTAGGTAGGCATGTTTTTATTGCAGCACCTCAGGATATTTCATGGAATTACTACAGCTATTGAGCTAACTTTATTGCCATTCTACTTCATAAGCTGCAGTCCCTTCATTCTCATCAAACCCACGTGAGGTGGGGCTGTAGGTTCATTTATCCTGTATTATAGGCCAAATAAGGCTCAAGGCTCCCAGGGAAATAATCAGGGAGAGCTGCACAACTCTAGGACAAGCTGATAGGTAAGAAGCCAATGGAAAAGATTTGTTTGTCTTCTAATGAAGTTTGCATAGTCTCTAGAGTTTGCTTCAGCCTGAGAAAGAAAAGTATATTTTTCAGTATTTTTGTCCTTTAGAAAAAAAAACAAACATAGAATAGAATAATAGCTGAGGTTTGAACAGAGATAATTTCAACCAAGAAATTTTGAAGACCTTCGAGGATGGAAAATCCATCTTTAGACTCTAAATGCCTTCATAAATATATCTCTCTTTGCTCCATTATTTCAGTTTCCCATAACAAAGGTGGAAAGAATGTCTCCCTTGAAGTTCTTCATAACGATGTTAGCCAACCAGTGTTGCTGACTGTCAAAGCCCATTTTTTTGAAAACACTGAATTTAAGGAAATAGTAATAATGATGTTAAAGAAACAAAATCACTTGTAAATTCATAAGAACATGTGTCAAAATTTCTATTTGCCAAAGTATTACTGCAGCTTTTATAGGCAGAAAAAGGTTTCAGTTTTTCAAAATGAAAGACAAAGAACAAGCTGAATACTTGGAAAAACTTGGTGACTATAGAGTTCAACACAAAACTTTTCTGCATAGTTTTTTGAAATATAAAATTCAAAACAAGTAGTAATATTAAAAGAAATTGAACTGTGAAACTGGGACATTGCTCTGTATCCCAAGCCAATCTCTCTCACTGTCTTAATTTCCTTTTTGTTTTTAATTGTTAATGTTACAGATATCAATAATTATAAAAAACTTAAGAAAATACTTTTTCCACTTGAAAAATTGTGAACTTTAAGAAGAATTTTAAAATTTTGGTATTCATCCTTTTGAATCTAAATTGGGAGAATAGCATCAATCCAGAATTTTCCTTCATATAATCTTCATTTTCATATGTTTGGGGCTAATTATTGAAGCAAGTCATAAAAGAAAAAGATCTCAAACTTTTAAGGCAAGTAGATTTTATCAAGGAAAAAAAAAGAAACGATAAATAATATTTGGTTTTCCTCTAACAACCATTTATTTATTTAGTTTGAATTTTTGAGAACTATTCAAATATTTTTAGTCTGCTGTATTTTATGATGTGCTGCCAATGATATGTTGAAATTATATCAAGGTCATTGCTTGCAATTGACGTTATCACTGTCCTTCTTGGGCTTATTACATTTTTTGTAAGCAGGAAATCCTGATGCTGTCAAGTCAAGTGGTTTCGGAATTTCTAGAGACTTATACTGCCATCTTCCTTAGGCAGAAAGTAAATAGTTCTTTCACTGTTGCACAGTCTGATCAACATGCCTACATTACCAAGACAATGAATTCCTTCTCTTTTGTCATATTTAATAAATTCTGCAAATTTGCATTAAAGCAACCTATAAGCATTGTGAAATTATTAATATGTCAAAAGGAAGCCATTGTTGGCCACCCTTCATAATGAAAGACAGAGTTTAAATTAATTCTGATGGTTGTGATCTATTTCCAGGCCAGCAGAGAAACTGTTACAATCCCTTTCTGCTGTTTTAAATGGACACACTTTAAACTAGATAGTTCAATGAAGCCACTTCCTTTCTGGCTAATTAGAACCTCTTTATTTTGTAAAGCTATGATGTATATTTCAAAATGCTTCCTAAGAAAAAGGGTGCACAACCTGTCTTTAATTATTAGACTTTGAATAAGAACAGTTCTTTTTCCTCTCCTTTAATGGCCCCAGAGGAAGAGTTTTGTGTTTCAAGGACTTTTATGACAATGAAGTGGTCAATTTTCAAGTTTTAATTCTTTTTCAGTGTTCCTTAAAACACTAGTGACTAGAAATCTGGCAGCCTGGAGTTTAAAATCCACTCCTCTGAGTTAGGTGCCTCAGCTCCTGAGCATTGCATAGGATAAATTAGCTGTAAGGATCTGGAATAAAGAGCCAAAGCTGAATTAATGTTACGGTAGGAATTTTTTCCATTATACACGGGTGAGTGATTGAAATTTAGATGTCAAATGAAAGAAAATCTCTGTGATTATTGAATATCACGTGGTTTTCAATGAAAAAATATGTAGGAGCAAGGAAAAGCCTATCAGAACTACAACTCTCTGAAAGGGAGTATAACATGAGAATGTTAAAAGAACATTTCATCCTGAATCAGACAATCACTTCCAGAACACAAAGAAAAGTCAGAAATAAGATGGCTCTTTTTTTCCCCCTACCAATTCACAATTTTTCATTAACTCAGTATTTTCAGGTGCAGCTGTCTGTGAATCCTTTTAACTGATGCTGAAAATGCCAGAGCTCCACCTAAAGAAAAAATGTATGAGAGGGACACATTTTAATAGACTTCAAAAAGAAATTGAAAACAGAAAGTTTGTAACAAAGACTATATGATTTAATTAGTTGTTTTGGAGAATCATTTGAGCTATTTGACTTCTTAAAAAGAAAACAAACCAGTTCAATATGAGACCAAAAAGCCAAAGGAAATACAGAGGCCCTCAAGAAAACAATATCGACTTAGTGATTTTACAAAGATTACAGAAAATTACCTTTCCAAAATAGTACATAACTTTTCTATGACTTAGCTCCCGAATAGGACTTGTTCAGCAATTCCTCAACATTGCTAGGAAAACAGCAGAAACACACTGCCAGGGATGAGGGAGTAAGCATGCCTAAGGATCTTGGAGCTGGTTGGGAAAAAATTGTGCTACAAATGACAAAGACTATGTGTCCCCTGGCAAGTAGTTCAGCCCAAAATGGATCTGGTGAGGGAAACACTTTGTATGAACATGTTATGTGTTTCAGGAGGGTCTCCAACATGTTTTCCTGGGGTGTACATGAATTAGCAGCTGTAATGAAAGAGGTGCACACCTAGAGTTTATCTTCCATTCTGGTTTTAGCCAGATGGAATCCAGTTTTTGTCTTCCATGAATGGTCTGTGACGTGAAACAGAAGATGGGAGGGATAATACAGGGTTATTGTAAGATAACTAGTCCTGATCCGAACTAAAATGCTAATGTACATCTGGAGTCCATCTGCACACAAGTAGATAAGAGATGGTCACTGTCTGGGCAGGACTCTGCTCCCAAATGTGCACTACATTCTTCTTGCTTCTTTGAATCTGTTGGCCTGGCATGGAGGAAGCCCTCAGAACAAAAAATGCCAACATTATTTTTCCTTCCTGCCATTGGAAGATAATTAAACTCTTTTCAGGTCTGCAAAACTAGTTGAACTGGACAATCTCAGAGCAAATATGTAGTTTGGGAACTATTTATTCAGAACCTAGATGAAGGGCTGACGGTCTAGATTGTTCTTCATGTTGGCTGTTAGCGTATGAATTGGTGGTTAGTGTGCAAACTGACACATGGCTCTTCAAAGTCAGAGAAAAATATTTTTTTCAATAGGCCACTGATTAGATGCGGCTGAGTCAGAGGGGTATGAGTCACCACTCAAATGACAAGTGTAAATTTAGAGCAGAGGGGAAGGGAGGAGGCTTTTAAAAGCAAACACATTGTTTGAAACTGAAGAAATTGAAGCCAGGTCTCCGCCACAGGATTTTGCTGGCATACCATGTATTGTCTAGAGGTGTTAGAAAATCACCCACGGAGTTGACACTGGTCTATTGGCAAAATCCACAGTGAAGACACAGGATGCTTAAGAAAGAGTGTTTGTCACAAAGCTGTTGCTGTGCAGGGGAAGGATATAGGTATGCTGACAAACAGATAAACATCTCGAGATAAGACTGCTGATGCATGTAAAGCTGCTCTTGTTTCTCTTCAGAAAGTGAGAATCCCTATGTACAGTTTCAAGATCCTGAATGTATTTAGATACGAACTAGCTCTCAGCTGCACAGTGTGTACTTGAAAAGAGGAAGATCTAGGTGCTCAGGAACATACTAGTCTCAGAATGCTAGTAAAAAGAATTGTTTAGACTGATGTTTTGGAGCTCATTGTCTCAGTTTCCCCCAAATATAGCTTTAGGTGCCCACGTTCTCCAACATCGCTTCAAGAAAATGGGAGAAAAATGGTTTGGATAAAATGGTCAAAAGGTGGCTTTGCAGTAAAATATCCCAAAGTATTAGTAGATCATGCCAAATTGGCACAGCACGTCAAGTGAGATCTATCAGGGCACCCACCTGAGTGCCAATGAATATTTTGATTAATGGAAAGATTGATGGAACAGAATCTCTTACAAATTGTGTAGATATCAAGGCACAAAGCAGACTGTAAACACCACTGAGGACAGGATTAGAATTCAAGATAATTACTTGAGACTGGAAAAAAAGGGCTTGAAAACAGTAACAACAAAAAAACCCAACCTAAAAATCAATGAACAGTAAAAGAAAAAAGTGAAAGAAAAAAGCAACTACACAAACATATATATAAAAAAAAGACCAAAAAAGATAGAATACCTTGGAGTATTAAAGTCTGGACCGCAAACTGCATGACAGGACTACAATGCACTGTTATAAACAAAACAAATCACCATACCAAATAAACAGGACTGTCTTCTGCAGAACTTATGAAGCAATTAATCTTTTCATCTCTATGTAGCTCGGGGCACTAAACTTTACCAGAGATGCAGCCACACTAAGAAGAATAACAGAAATACTGGTATATTTAGAAAATGTGATTTATCCATCAATGCAGAGGTAATTCAGGGGTTTTTTTGGAATAAAAGAAGAAGTATAGGAGAACATGATAAAAATTCACTATTAAAAATATAGTGAAAAGTGTTGAAAATATAGTGAAAGGGTAATGATATATGACTTTTCATTTCCAGACAGTGAAAGAAAATAAAAATAATTTTCTGAAGGACAAGATATAGTTTAGATATTATGGAGTGTGCTCCTGACACAAAGATCAATAAGCATCCACAACCTACCTAAGTTGTGGCATCTTCATTACTGAAGGTTTTAAAGATAATCTCAGGAAATCTTTGCCAGGGAGAACAACAGGATTTTTAGTTCTCCTGAGAACAAGAACATGGATTAGTTTTCCTGTGAAAGTAACTTTCAACTTTGCTATAGAGGAAATTGACCTGACTTTTCTTATAGGCAAGGAGCAAAAGCACAAGGAGAAACAGGCACAGGTTCCAACAAGAATATTTCCAGTTAGCTGCAAGAAAATATTTCCTCCCTGTGGACTTGTTCTGGAACAAGTTTTCCAAAGTGACTGTAGAATCTCCAAGTTTGGAAGTATTCAAAGTTCTGCTGGACAAGGCCCTTTCTGCTGCTTTAAGCATGGGGTTAGACAAATGACCCCCAGAGATCTCACTGGAACTTTAGAATAGAATGGAATTATGGGGTTCTGTAATGCCCTGACTCTACTGTAAACTTACACATGAAGAGAGAGTGTCATATCACCCTGGGTGTACAATGTGGCTTTTAGTCCAGAGAAGGAAAACTGAAATTTACATAATTTACAAGCTATCTGGGATTTCTTCTATAAAACAAAGTTAGTTATTTTCCGTAATTACCTTCAATCTACATAAATGAAAACCAATCTGCATTAAAATATCTTTCATCTCCTCACTGATTCCCTCCCCTTTCTCTTTAGATAACCAAATTTATTAATATTTTTAATCAGAGAACACTGAAAAGAGCATTATCAAAAGCTGTCTTTGGGAAGTGACTTAACTGATTTGCCTTTGATCCCTGCCATCAAGTAATTAGCTTAAAATTTTCAATGTCAAAATTACTGGGGGGAAAAAAAGGAGAAATTACCTTTTATTCTATATTTTGGCAGAAATATTAGCCCCACACTTGAAGTTGACTACATTACTATGAGGTGATTAGAAAAGCAGGAACCTCTTTCATTATAACTTCATTCTCTAGTGTACAGGATTAGCTGTTTCCTTTATAGTTATCATAAAATGTTCTTTGGACACATAATATGTTTTCAGTGAAGGATGAGAATATTGCTGTCTGTCAGCTAGAATCGAAATGTGCCCCTTGTTTTTTAAAGTTGCTTTAGACTTATGTGAGGGTAGGTCCAGATGGCATTTGGTCCAGAGTGATTTCAAGCAAAGCACTGGGTGGATTTCAGTTCTGACTGCTTGCACAGCAGGTGATGGGTAGGTCAGCAAGCAGTCAGGTGTGACAGCAACAAGCTTCCAAATCCACCAGAAGGCCCTCTGCAGACCTCTGACCAGTGAGTTGAGAACAGCACCAGTGAGTTAGGAATGTGGTCCATTTTCCCTTCCCTGAATCTGTAGAGAACCAGTTACTCTTATGTCAGCACTGCATTCCAGCAAAATGAGGCTTTTAAAAGCCCTCAGGAACAGACACAGACATGCAGAGAACCTGTGATGTAAGAGACACTCGAAAACAGGCTTTGAAAACTTTTAGGAAAACTGTAGAGCAAGATGCCTGCATATGCAAATATGTATTTTTATGACCAGTTTGGAAATATCTGGTGTGATCACAGCACAGAGGAACAGGAAGAAGGTTCATAGAGACAAGAGGATTTCCATATAACAGTGAGTGGCACTGGATTTTCAGAGGGAGGACAAGCTAAATGAATTAGCTTGCATTTCCAGCAGTTCTCTGAGGACTGCTTGAAGATGTTAAATAACTCCTCTTCAGGTGGCCTCTTTCCCAGGAGAACTGCAGCCAGTGTAAGTGAACATACTCAGGGAATTTCTTTGTATTCTGAGTGCAGATCTTGAGATAAAAGAGAAAATCTTCCTAGCACCTTCACAGACTTTGGCACAAGCTTTTATACAGGTACAGGCTTTGGGCCAATTCATGAATGCAACAGAAAAAGTTTGATGTGCTCCTTAATACACAGCCAGCACATGCCTGTTCAAAATGCACGGAGCCAAATTCACTGATCTACCCTGAGGGCCCCATCAGCTCACAAATCCATCCTTCTGCTCCCACTACTTGCATTGTTCTGAACTCAGCACTTGTGAGTCCTTTATATGAGCCAATTTGACTTAGTCTGGCAGAGAATTAAACCAGAAGAAAACACCTGCTCCTGGGTGAACAAATTCAAGCAACTCAGAGGGGGTTCATCTGCTCAGGGTCAGCGCCAGTGCAGCAAAACAAACGACAGCAGAGGTCTGAGAGTGATGGAGGGTGACAAGAGGTCTCTCTGTAGGGAGCTGAGTGACAATTCCACTGCTCAGACACAATTCTTGGAGGTTGGTGACTCTTAGGTAACTTTTTCCCTCCAGAAGCTGTAAAGACAGCATAGAGCAACCAGCTCAGAGTTAGACATCTGGCTTTTAGGTGCTTACATGAATACATATCAGCCACTTGTACCAGTATACATCCCCATCCTTAAGGTGATATAAGGTTCAGTATTGCAGAGACTATATGCTTGCAAGAATGTCTCTAAAAGGGTGGGCTATAGAAGTAGTCTGAATTCTGTCTGCTTTTAAAGTACTGAAATCATGAGGAGCCTGTTCTTACTCAGGAAACCAAACATGCAGTAGTGTGGACACACAGACATACAGAGGGTAAGTGGTATTGAAATTTGTCTCACTGGGGCCTGGAAAACTAGAGTTCATCTCATTTGTACAGTGGAACTCTGACTGCCTTTTTAATCAGTTCCTTACAGATTACTCACAGGTACTTAAGTGAGAACAATCTTGGCCCAGCTAATTGTGTGAATTAGCTTTTCTTTTGCCATGATCTATACTGGAGAGCAAAGTCTCTTCAATCAACTGCAAAAAATCTACCAGACACAAATGTGAGCACTGGAAAAAAACCAATAAAACTATGAGAAAATATAAGTGAAATATAAACTAATTCTTAGCTTAGTATCTGAATGTTTTTTACAATCTTTATCTCCTGAAGCTACACAACAGCTCTCCGAAGAGAAGCAGGTTTTAAATGAAAACTGTTTCTCCTCTGTTGAATCAAAACAATTTTGTGGTAGGAAAGTGACTTCAGGAAAGAGTAAGTGATGCTATAGTCACTACAGACACAAGGAGATGGCTCCAGAACACAATCAGCTGGGCAGGAGAGTGTGAGTGTCACCCACATGAGTAGGTGGCCAGGCAGGCCCTGTCTTGATTTTTTTTTAATAAGAAATTCTTATGAATTTTATCACACTTGGAGGATAGCATCTCCCACTGTATTAACAGGTTGTGGTGAGGCCTTGACACATTTCCTACCCAGAAGGAACACTGCTGACTCACTGGTGTCCCAGTGCAGACTTATTTTAGCCTGACATTGCTTATTCTCAGAGCAGAGCACAGGGGGATCTGCTGTGGAGCCGTTTGCCTGGGGCTGTTATTACCAAAACAGGCAAACAGGAAGGTAGGAATTAGATAACCTTTTAAGTCACCAGGCAGCACTAAGTGGTAATGTCATAGGGCAGTAGTAATGTCTTTCTCATTTGAACCTAGCCTACCTAGATCACTGCAAATATATTAGGAATAATGATATAATTTGGACCTGTGCAATGGGAAATAATCACAATTAAAAATAAATTCTGCCTCCTTGAAACACAAAAATTAAGTGTCTGTCATGTGCTTGTTCCCTTTTTTCTTAGATTTCCTATTGGCCTGGTACCATTCACTTGGCAGGTTGCAACTGGTGCGTGGAGGCTAGACTTAGTATTTGAGGAAGCAGAAAATACTTTATTCACATGCCAAAACAGATGAAGGACTTTCACCCAAACAAAATAGGAAACACAAGTTAAAAAAATAGGAAAGACAAGTTAATTTTTCAGGACTGGAGGGGTGAGTATTTCAAGTATGGGGGTTGTCTCTCTGCCCCTTGTCTTCACAAGTAGCAAATTTAGCACCAAGAATTGATGTCATTCATAATCAGACTTACTACACATTAGGCTGTATCTGTAATTATGCTAATGCACCTTGTAGGTCAAAAACAAGCAGCCCATAAACCCCAGCACATTTTACCACCCATAGGTTTAGAGGTTTTTGTCAAGTCCACCTTATAGCCTGTCTCCTTTAATTGCTCAAAACTGACTGCTAGAGCACAATTCTGGCTGGAAATAAGCTATATTAGACAGCGATTTCAGTTCATGGTCAGTAGCCATGGAAACGCCAAGCAATAAGGCTTAAAAAAGGAAATGGCAGTAAAGGGCAAAAATGTGCATCTTGAATCCAGACAAGTGGGATACAGAGGAGTTTTTGTATCTTCAGAAGGAAATTTTTAGTTTCTGTTTTAAGGCAATTAACTTCTTCCTTTGCTTCATAGAAACTAACCCTCATACATTTTTTTAATATAATGTGACTTTCATGGCATGTTCAGTATTTCTCAAGCCCAATCCTGAGCTTTTTCACCTGTTGCACATCCTGTAAAGTTAGCCTCAGTCCCCCTGCCTGTAATAGATTTGAAATGTGGGTTTAAATCTTTTCAAAGTTTTCGGATTCTTACTTTTATTAGTACAAATTGATAATACATTTTTTGCTCTGTGGGCAACATTAAAAGTCCAAGAAAATCAAATGGACAAACAGCTGCATTTCGAAGAACTGCATAAATTAGGTGTAAACAAACCAGCAATCTGTTAGGCCTGTCGGTTTCTGTAATAGGAAACAGATATCATTAACTTTCTTAGGCCATCATCATAAGGAGCCTAAATATTTGATTTTATTTTTGTTGTTCTATCCAAAAAGCCAGCTGCTACTACAGAAGAAAATTATACTGGTCTGACATGATTTGCTCTCAGGAAATTGAATGCTGCTGCTGCTGCAACTAGTATCTCTAGTTACTTTTCCACAGCTTCTAATAATTTCATTTTCTGTTTGTTTTTTTCTTTTTTTTCCACAGCGGTTGAAGTAAAACTGACAATAGAATAATTATTGTGTTATGTCTTGTATCCTTTTCTGCTCTCTTTACTAAAGATATAATCCATTCTCCCCAGGGGCACAAAGTTGTCACCAGTTCCAAGAGGCTTCCTTCTTTTAGATCTTCATGCATTATCTTAAGATAAAGTTTGTCAGATCACGTGAGTTAAAAACATCTAATTTAGCTAGCTTACTCTCTAATTTGTAATTTCCATGTTGCACTCAGAGGTCTCATTGCTTTTTTTGTCCATAGCTGTATTAGGTCACAGCTGACCTTTTGAAGACAGTCTTAAAACAGTAAATACAATTTACCTTCTTGACATTCTTTGTTATTCACTTTTCCTGTCCATTAGCTAGCAGAAAAGTACGGACTTTGATCTGCCTTCCTCTTCTGTTTAATAGAGTGATTGAAAGTTCTGACAATTCCAAGTCATCCTTGATGTTTCGTCATGGTACTGTTCATACTTTGCTGTTCTGATGTTGTTTTTGCTTGCTCATTTCGACTTTTTATATCCATCCTTAGTGCTCTGATCTAGTTTCCACTCTCTAGTCTCTCGGTTTAGATGTCAATGAAGAGTTCACAGTTTAACTGAGCTGATCTCCTAGTACATTTTTTATCCTCCTCTGTTGGGACAGGATTGTACTCCTGCCTTTAGTAGTATTTTCTTGAATAATTACCAGGACTCTTAAAAGCCTTTGAAAATGCATTAGCATTTCCAGAAATGCTATGCAATCCCAAAGATGAATAACATACTCTTTATCAGAGTTTTATGTTTCCATCATAAATGTGACATTAAACCTGGGAAAAAAGCTCAGACTACATGGCTTCAGGAGAGGTGAGGCAAATAACCTTCAGTTAGGTGTCCCCATTAAACCCTTCCAAAAACATCTTTTAACAGACATTCACCAATGAAATTCTACTCTCAGTAGCTGTATCTTTAATTAGAGAAAAAAATGAATTTCCTTCCAGAAAGAAAAAGAAAGTTAAAGAATAAGAAATATTTATTTTTTTGAATATAAGCTGAAACTCAAAATCTTTTACTTTTCCTTAGTCTTTTGTTTGCTTTTTGCTTTTTTGGATTGTTTTCATTTTTTTCTTTATCTAGTCTACATATTTATGATCTACTGATTATTTGATTAATTATTTTGTGAAAAACTGTATGAAGTTTGGTAATTTTCCTTTTCATTTGACATTGCTTCCATTCTGTAAAAGCTGTACTTAAGGAATATATTTGCTGTTAGATGACAGTAGCTCTTCTACAGGTCATTACAATACTGCCACACTGAAAAGTCAGTCACACCTTAATTGTGATTTTTTTGTAGTATACAGTCATAACAAACATGTCAGAGAATAGATTTTAGTGAAACCTATTTGGCATCTTAAGTGGTCACTGCAAAAATTCTTCATGTTACTATATCTTGCTTCTTCAACAATTTTGA
The DNA here is from genome assembly GCA_017589585.1 of Phylloscopus whistleri. Classification (NCBI taxonomy): domain Eukaryota; kingdom Metazoa; phylum Chordata; class Aves; order Passeriformes; family Phylloscopidae; genus Phylloscopus; species Phylloscopus whistleri. Next base: position 9,211,689 of record JADMLD010000757.1, read on the forward strand.
TTAAAAGGAGCTGTTATTTCACCAGGCAGGGTAGTCTTTGATTTCAGTCTCTAAACCAATCCACAGCTATCAGCATATCTGATTTACAACCCCTTCCACTCTAAAACATGATCACTCACATAGGTTACTGAATTTATTTTTACAGCACATTTCTAAATCACTGTCACACTCACAGGATGTTCAAGGAGTAGGAGGCCAAATGAACAGGTAGGGCAGGGTCATGAGCAGAAATAGAATCTTTGCTCTGTTCTTTCTCAGTCACCAAAACATTCCCCTGTAGACTGTAAACATTTGGAACATTCCCTCTGGAAGTACACAGGGGGCTGTAGGGTATTACTCAAATGTAACTTAAGTGTTCAAACTCATAAAATTTCCTCATGAATCACTGAGGGCTCAGAAGACCCCATGGAAGTTTGGGGTTTTTTTGCCTTAAAAAAGGATGAAGATCTAAATACTACTGCCCAGGTTTGATACCTGAAGTTAGACTGGCCAAATTCTTGGTTTGAAGGCAAGTTTGTGAAGTACCATCCTCATCTGGAGCAGATGAGTTTTTCAGGATACTGGATATTAAGAATGCTTCATGGAAAAGTATTTTTGAAACAAATAAATAATAATAAATAATTCCAGTTATTAAAACGACAACAACAAAAAACAGGAAAAAAATTACAGGGAACATCACAACATCAAGACTATGGGAACACTAAAAAAAGTTATGTCATGAACAGTCTTGAATAGCGAAGTAGAAGTGAAGGCTGGAGCTGTGAACACAGCAAGTCTTTGCATAAATGGAAAGAAATTAATAATAATCAATAGGGAAGTGGGAGAAGTGAAGGCAAAGACATATTGAAATGCAAGAATAAATTTTAAGCAGTGGTGCATCATGATGAAATGGTGAAATGGCTTTAAACTGAAAGGCAGTAGGTTTAGATTAAACATTAGGAAGAAATACTTTGCTATGAGGGTGGGAGGCTCTGGAACATGTTGCCCTGTTCATTTAATTAATTATTTTGTGAAAAACTGTATGTAGTTTGGTAAGTTTTCTTTTCATTTGACATTGCTGGAGGTGTCCCATCCCACCTGCAGAGAAGCTGCAGGTGTCCCATCCCTTGAGTGTTCCAGACCAGGTTGAATGGGGCTCTGAGCAACCTGGTCTAGTGGAAGGTGCCCCTGTCCATGGCAGGAGGTTTGGAACTGGATGAGCTTTAAGTCTCTTCCAACTCAAACCATTTTATGATTCTATGATTATGCTGACAGATGGAAGAATGATCTACACTGACTTGAGAGAACAAGACTGGTAGAAATTAGTGGTTATCTGAAATGCATCTTGCTAAAACTTTTGGACCACAAACCAGGTCTCTACTTTCTAACACTGGGCCTCAGTGCTGCAACTTTCCATCTTGTAGCTGGAAAGACAGACAAACTTTACCCTGTGTTTTTAACCTTATGTACTGATATTTTTCGGACTGCAAACTGTTCACCAGTGAAATCAATACCTGCTTCACAAAACTGTCTGACAGCAGAGCTTCCTCATGTGCAGTTGTACTATTTAATTCTGCACAGTATCCTAGAATAGTTTATTTGAAAGATGTTTTATGTAAATAATTATACAATTGATTTCACAGAATCACTCTAGCAGTTGAACAGATCTGTGTTCGGAGGCAGGAAACTCCCTGTAGACAGCACATCTCCCAGGCCTACTGTGGCTGTGTTTTGAAGAAAAGTTTCAGTGATCTTAGGGGAGTTTTATCTGACAGGCAGACTGCAAATGCTGCTGTATAATATCTGGCTTGAAAATAACAGCTGGGTATCTGGGGCAATCAATAGCAGAAGTTAGATTCCCCAGTGGAAATCTAACAGCAAACCAAGACTCATTACTCCCTTAATTCCAAAACAGTCTGTATTAGTCTCATAAACCGAACCATAAATTCTAGAAACACAATCCTAAACCCACAGCTGTGTGTGTGAGAGGTAACTATGACCTTCCTGGTTGTTTTTAGTAGGTTTTATCTTTTAGTAATTTCTGTCTTCCAATACATCCGCATACCTCTTCAAACTTTCTTTTCCTCACGTTTCACCCTTTATATGCAAACCTCTGATTGGATTAAACCTCACAGAAAATAAGTCATCAGTTGTGCCAGCTGAAGACATTGAGCCCTGAAAGGAAACAAGACAAAATCAAATTAGAGTAGATCTGTAAGTCAGAAAGTCTGGATAAAACTTCTCTCCCTGGATTGCTGAAATTCCACAAAGATTTCAAAACAATAATAAGACATTTCCTGAACGTGCTACAGAGGTTAACTAAGTTGTTTCTTAATATCACAGAATCATAGAACACTTTGAGTTGAAAGATGTCTTAAAGGTCTAGTTTCAAATTCCTTATTGGCAAGAGCATCTTCCACTACACCAGGTTGGTCAAAGCCTCATCCAACCTTGAACATTTCTAGATTGGGACATCCACAGCTTCTCCTCAACCTGTGCCAGTGCCCCACCTTTCTTATAGTGAAGAATTTCTTCTTTATTTCCTTTCTAAATCTACCATTTTTCAGTTTAAATCTGTTGTCCCATGTTCTGTCACTACAAGACATGGTAAAAACTCTCTCTTCATCTTTCTTTTAAGTCCTCTTTATGTAGTGAAAGGCCACAATAAGGTGCCCCCAGAGCCCTCCCATTTCCAGGTTAAACAACTCCCTGTCTCTTCTAAAGTAAAGATAATTCATAATGTCTTTGTATGCACAGTATGAGCACAACTTTTCATCACATTGGGTGGGTAGCACCAAAGCCCAAACCAAAACCCAGATCCACTCTTCACTTTCAACCAACCTCTGCTTCGTCTCAAGTTCTCAACCCCAACCATTACTCCATGCTGTGGTGTGTGACAGGGATAGCACTGGTCTGTGCTGGAAGAACTCCCATTCACAAAGATGGACGTGGCTTTTCACGTGGCAGGGAGCACATCAGCTGGTCCATGTGCCCCAGTGCCCCCCACAGCAGGGAGGGAGGAGGGAGGTAATGACCATCTCTCCTTTTGTATGGCCAACACTGGAGTTCAGCAGGTGATCCTTGAAGTGCCGGGTTACAACCAAGGTTTTGTATTAGCAGTACTTTGGATTGGTTCATTGACTGTTCAAACACTCTTACACCTGCAGGGTGAGAGACTCTGCCAGTTCAGAGACTAATCAGTCCAAAAAGATGAGTTACAGGGTAGTTTCAAGTGAGAAAAAATGAGTTTGTGTAGGATGAAAAATCCTATGGAATTCTGTAGTGGCAGAATGAGAAGGAAAACAAAATTAGGGAACAGGACTGTAGCACTGAAAACTATAAACAATGAAGTGACAATGTAGAACTTCAGGCTCAGGGAGTCTGACCCAGGCACTGGGATTAGAGGGGCAGTTCTGCAAGCCCGTTTCAGTCCCCAGGATAGCCCTGTGATGCAGTGTGCACCACAAAACCTCAGCTGAGGAGGCCACTGTGCTGTCAACTGCTAGGCAGTTGCATCGTGGTATTTGTGGAGAAGCAGGATGAGGTCAAGACATAAGTGATGATTTCAGAGGGGGCAGATTTTACTCTTGCTCCTTGCTGCCTTGGGGGTTTGTTTCAGTTTCTTGACTGCTCTGGGACATTATTGTGCCTCACACCCACCTCATCAGTGGCCCACAGGGACCCACCAGCCAGCTGAGACTCTGCATATCAGAGCACAAAGGACAGATGTTCAGCTCATGCGAATCAGTTGTAGTAAGATGGGGTGAAGGAGCAGGTCAATAAGTGGCAAGATCGTACAGGATGCCAATTTGTGATTGTTGTAGTCCACACAGGAGCCTTGACATGTGTGCACAGAGGTGTGCTGCTGCAGGAGGACCTGCATCTCACCTGGGCACAGAGCTCCCTGCAGGTGCCACTGGGGCACACCAGGCACATCCCACAGGTCACAGCTCTGACAGCCACCTCCTCTGACCGTGCCACAGCTGCTGCCCTAGTCCCAGCCAACACAGTTAACCTTGCCCCCATAACCTCCTGGGCAGGCAGATGATCCCCAGACACCTCTCCTTTTGTCTCCTTTTGGAGCAGAATATGGTTTGAGCACAACCTGCAAAATGAAAAGCATAGTTCCTGCTCTGCTAATGCAAGTTTTTTCATTTTGTGCCCTAGACCGAGAAAATACTTTGTGTTCTTAAAGAGAATGAAAGTAATAAATAAAATCACAAACAAAATATGCCTTGTATACAAAATAACCGTCAGGAAACAATATATTGGGTGAATGAAAATATTGCATTTCACCAGAAATTACTTGTTGTGTTCTGATTTTGACTAACTCAAATTATATGAAATTAAAACTTGCTAAAGAAAGGTAATTTGAAAATAGGAAAGATCAACAAGTATTACAATGCATCAAAAGGTTTTCTCACTGGTTATTCTTTCAAGAAAACTTTTGTTAAACCCATTTCAGCATTTACAAAGATAGAATATTAATTACAATGTTGTAACTTCAAGAACACTTGTATTGTCTTCACTGCATGAATAACAGCCATTCTACAAGTATGGAGTGCAGACAAGCTGATAAATCTTATACCAGAGCAGGAAGCCACATTACTCCATTGTTTGCATTGGGAATTTCTAGCTTGGCTCCCACCACACCTTGTAGATGTGAACAAATTCTCACAGCAGAAGCTCTGTGCTCAGTCTTCCACGCTGAATTTTTCCCAAATAGAGGAAACATGCAATTTGCTTGCATGCCTAGCACACATTTGGACATCACAGGTAAGAAAGATTCGTTATATCCAAAGTCAGGAGCAAAGAGTTTAGAAGTGTTCAGGTTTTAGAGATTTAAATCAGACATTAGAGGAGTGTAAAAGAAGAAAATATGAAAGCAAAGAAATAGAGACAACAGATTGCCATTCTGCTTTTTAACTTCAGGTGATAGGATGAATGCTGTCTTGTGGTGAAAAGGAAGGAAGGTAACACTTGCCTTCATGGCAGCTTATCTGATGCTCCATACCACAAACATTTTAGCCCTGTGCCTATCAGCAGTGTCCTCTCTGAAGCATTGGGTCATTTTGCCTTTAGGAATAAAGGAAAATTCTCTGTCAGTTGGTAAAGGTTTGCACTTTCATCCAGGTCTGGAGTAGGAAGTGCATCTGATTTCATTAAGGACATGTGGTCTTTCAGAGATAGCAAAATCTTCTCCAAGGAGGTAGACAGTTCAAAACTGCTATTGAAGGGTTTGATACGGAAGATTATGGAGTAGCAGGAGCTGTAAGCATGCCACAATATCCCCTGGAGAGCAGGTTTGCTTTCAGTGAAGAAGTCCTTCAGAGCTGATTGAATAGGAGCCCAGAACAATGGTTTACCTCACTATTCAAACCTTCAAAATTTACTTTCTGGCAGCCTGAGGCCAGTTTATTAGTAGTGCATCTGTACTAAGCAGTCATTGCTATCTATTGAAGCTTTCTTCAACATTTTCATGGCAATTTTTAATTAATACACAACTGAAAGAAAATTAACTTCTAAAGAAACAATATAGGAAGTAAACAATTTTCTTTCATTTATCCTTGACAGAAAACCTATCATGCCCTAAAGCTGAACACTCCACTTTTCTTCCCATTATACAAGCATTTCCTCACCTTCTCATCAGTCACTGCTGTGGCTTTGTTAAAATATGAGTTCTATGGGGCTTTGCTGCTGCCCTTGCACACATTTAGCTCCTGTGATGTTCTGGGTTTGTCAGCACACGGAAAGCACATTATTAACTTTGTAAATCAGTTATTAAAAGCTGCGGAAATACCAGGATTAAAATTTGCCCCCCTGTGCTCGTGCTTATGTAAGAGAATGTAATATAAACACACTCTCCTCTCCTATCTTCCCCCTCCTCTTCCCTCTTCCAGAAACAGAGGAATTTTCAAGAGATGAGAGATCCCAGTTATCCACCCCCTATGAGAGATGAAAGAGTGGTTAGCCCAGTTTTGGTATCCCACTAATGACAAAGACAGCAGATCCCACCACACCACTCTATCGCTCCCCCTCCACAGCTGGAAGGAGAGGGAGGGAGAATAAGATGGAAGCAGGTTGAGCAAAACTGAACAGCTGTGCATGCACAAGCAGAGTAAAACTACAAAGTTGTTATCCTCTACTTCTCATCAGCAAACAATGTCCAGCCACTTCCCAAGACACAGGACTTCAGCACATGTGGCAGTTTCTTGGGGAGACAAACATTTTGTCCCTCTGGTCAGTTGGGGGCAGCTATCCCAGCTGTGTTCCCTCCCAAGATCTTGCTCACTTCCAGCCTACTGATGGGGAGTGGAATGTTGGAGAGACAGCACTGATGCTGTGCTGGCACTGCTCAGCATTAGCCAAAACATTTGTGTGTTATCAACACCTTTCCAGCAACAAGTGAAAAGCACAGCACTGTGAGGGTTACTGTGGGGAAAGTTAACTCCATCCCAGCCAGACTTAACAGAGGCACAGAGATCAAACAGAAAATTATCAGTTGACCCACAAAATTATCAGTTACCCAGGGTAACCAGCTTAATGTATCTCCAACCTGCTATTACAATAAGCAAGAAAAATAACTTTTTTTTTACATCAGAGGTTCCAGTGATTCTCTTTGTAGCTTCAGCTCAACTGTAGTGCTAGCTGAAAGATCTCCAAAGCAGGTACTGCTCTCCTAAATCTTATTCCCTAGTTCTACAGCAGAAAGAATATAAAATGCCCTTTAAAAAAATTAAAAATTATTTATTTATTTTTTTATTTTTATTATTTTTTTATTTGTGAACACCCCTCCCCCTTTTTTTTATATTCTAAATTAAAATCTAAATATTTTGGCTGAAATTTAAAAGAAAATATAACCAACCCAGGGAGTCACACAACAAGAAACTTCAGCCCAAGGGCAAGGACTTGTCCATTTTAATCTTGCACAGCATATCCAGCAAGACTGACAATAGGTGGGGCTAGAAGCCTTCCCAGCAGTGTGACAGTGCCTACTTTTGGACAGTTATGGAACAAGAAAAAAAATCAACTTTGCAGTACAGGTATTAGCTCATCCTTCAGAGTCATTTATCTTGCCAAGGAGAACAGCAGCCCCATTACCCTGTTCCAAAGTTCGTTACCCTGTGAGTAATGACAGACAGCAAATCAGTCACTCAATTAGGCAGCCAGAAGTGTTTCGCTCAGCAATAGCTCTCTTCTCACTTAGAAGCAAAATGATACACAAATGGTAGTATGCTGAAAGCATCTGCTTTCAGATGAAGAAAGCAGAGAAGCAGGTAACCAAAGCCACACATCCACTTCACCACAGCATCATCCATTTGGTAAGCAGGCAAAGCTGCCCCAGAAAAAAAAAAAAAAAAAAAAAAAAGAAATTATGTCCTCAGCAAATATAACAACACCACAGCATCTGAAAAATGGTATTTCTGACTATGCACAGTTCCTTCCAGAGGGATGTCAGAGGTAAAGGATTCTCAGTTCTGAAACAGTATGGAAACCAAAAGTTATGTCTAACCTTGCAAACACATAACTGTTGGCTTTTTCTTCTTGCATTTTATTTTCTCTCTTCTTATAAAGATACTTCCTTTGAGAAGGATTCAGGTGAGTCCCTCATCCTTTCCCAGCTGGATATGTGATAAAATTAGAGTTATAGCTACAGAACTATTTCCTTTCTCAGCAAGGCAGTTGCAGATGCTGATTGGTTCTCAGCCCAGGGCAGCCTCCTGGTTGCTTCAGTTTTTGAACAGGAATAAAAGTGCATACAAAATAGGAGAAGATCATAGGATTTCATTTTATATAAGTTCAGTCTCAAACAATTCAATAGATACCAGTTATAGAGACAGATGAGGCTGTTCTGTATATTCCATTTCAACACTCCACTTGTTGCAGCGCTGCACAAGAACTGAGCACAGTCATAATCAATTATGTTTCCATTCCCCTCCTGTTCCATATCCCTGTGGATAATCTTCCAAGTTCCCTTAGATCCACCAAAGAACAAAGAGCTTTCTAGGTCAGGTGCTGCAGTATCTCATTTGTGGAAAATGCCCCAAAAAAGCAGCTTACCTTAGAGATTTTCCCACAGAATATGACATATTTGGAGAAAGTTAGCTCAGCATAAGACCCCAAACACCCTGTACCCTGAACCAGAAAAACTCCAATTCAAAATGATCACATAGTGCCAGGATGATGTTGCAACGGACAAGTCCTGCAGTTCAGGGAATAAGCACTTTTGTCCCTTTAATCATCACAGCTGTGAGTCTCTTCAAGAGAAGGCCAGATCATTCTTTTAAAGAGTCAAACTGAACTCTGTTGATTTTGATTGTATTAAATTTAGACATAGGTAATGTTAATATATAGGTGTCTATTAAATAGTTATTTTTAAAATAGTGAAGTATCCATGGTTTTCTGATCTGTAATTGTCTGCTGGTTGTAACAAACTTCCAAAAAAAGTGTAAGCCTAACTTGTTTCTTTCCTGTCCCCAAGGGAATTTCAAGATGCAGTTTCTCCATTCTGGTAAGCACCTTTAACACCCAGACAGAAAGTACTCCACAGTCTGAATAATGCAGAGTCACTGGCTTTCCAACAAAGCTGTGTCAAAAAATGCAGAACAGAATTCAGGATTTATTGGTGCTTTCCACAGGGAAAGAGGGAGTTTTTCTGGGAGAGAGTTATCCAATGCTCTCTTCTTTCCTTTTGTGACCCAATTCTATTTCAGGTTTTTCTTCCTACAAGATTTCCTTCTTTCTCCCTCAGTTTTCTCTGCATGTGTGTGTTGGGGTCTTTGTGGTTGGTCAGGTTTTTATAAAAGCCGATAAAAAGGCAACGCTTTCTTCCAAGAATTTTTCCCCTTAAGCACTGAAACTGTTAAAAACATATCTAAACAGATATTGCTAAGGTGGTAGGTGTCCCTTGCACACAGAACAGTGGGAGTTGTCTGACTCACTGTGCTAGTAAATGTATGTCTTACTAATGCCAATCGTTGTCCCCAGTGTGGCCCGAATTGTGATGGAAAATGCCTAAAAAAGTCGAGAACTTGTTCTTGAATATAGAATAGTATGAAAACAGAGTTAGAAGTACTAAAAAGCAATGAAATCAACCTCTTTATAAAGTTGTTTTTTTTTTTTTTCTGCTTTAATCTTAGCTCAAGGTATTATTTGTGTTTTTCTTCAAAACTGGCTTCTATTCACAACAAGAATCACTAGAATAAAATCTCTGGCTTTTTCTCTAGAGGCCAGAGATTGATTTATTGTAGCTGAGAAGGACTGGAAACTTTTGAGGTTCCCAGTTTCATCCCTCAGAGCACTAGGACAAATCAATAAAGCTTACTAATTTCCTTTTTAGTCCCTTTGTACAGACTTATATCCACCCCCCAGAATATGTCCAGTGGAGTTGCAGTAGTAGTTGCTCTGAAGAGAAATTCTTATAAGAAGACATATCTATTTCTGCATTTTTTTTCCTACAATGCATAAAAAGAAATTAAATAATCAAACATTTTAGTGAATATGAGGCTGGAACATCTTTCACATAGAAATTATTTAATTTCATAAGGATTCCTCACACAAAAAAGACATGCTGTGGGGGTGGACCACAACATTTTATGAATTTTATTATGTTTCTTATTTCTTAATTTTGGAGTTTCTTTTCAGATATTATTATAAATTCAGATATTATTATAAAGACAGTTTGTTGTAAAGACAGTGTAAAAAATAATTGAGCAAGAAGTAATTTATGCAATTAAGAAACTAAAATTATCTATTACTCTGGTTGCTTTAATTTCTCAAGAATTCTTTTAGCAGTTGTTTACTCTGCTAAAATAACTCTGAATTCCTGTAGCTTTTGAAAGATTAAAATTTCAGTCAGCATCAATTAGGGTAGTTCCCCAGAGGCAAAAAGCAGTGCTCATATATATGTCACTGTAAAGACTTCAAATAAGGCATCAAATAAAAAAAGCTAAAATCTTCGCTATGAGAAATAAGTTGCAACTCCAGTTAGGGTCAATGACTGCAGGTCCAGATATCACAAAAGCAAAATTAGCTACACTTTCAATATACCTTGTGCGTATGGAAGTCAGAACTGGCATTTTTTTGGGCTTAACAGATAAATAAGGTTAAATAATGCAGATAATGTGAAATTATACTTGTAGATTTCAGAGATCAGTGCTCTCTTGGAATTTTTAGAGTTGCAGAATTTTATAAGGTAAGAAATGGAAATCAACTTTCCTGAGAGTTGTTTTGGATTTTGAATTTAAAATGCAGTACATTTTAAACATTTCAGAACACTCTCCAAGATGCTGTGTCTGAGTGGCAAGTAGTACTCACCAAGTTCTTTCATAGAAGGAGCACCTGATAGAAGTAGTATTCCACAGAAATTTTACAGAACTAGCTAGGACACAAGAAAAGCTGAATAAAGGTCATCACAGTGTCTGGCTATCTGTGTTTTCATTTATCACTGGGTTACATCACCCCAGAGAGCCATTCATGGAGACTGAAACATTCATACATTATCTGTGATCTCCCTATAAATAGAAATTTAATTAAAAGATGTAATGACATAAGTAGATTGCATTCTAAGCATATTAGTTGAATATGTAATAGTGTTATAAGGAAGCAACGTATTGTCCAGCTGGTCTTGGTCATAATCCACAACATTTTGTACACGATTACGTGTATTTGCAATTGGTTAAAAAAATAAACTGTGGGATGAGTTAACAATTTTCCATGTGAATCTTATCGAAAAATGACATTTCAGAGTAATATAAGACAACATTTCTGTCTGATGTAAAGACATAGCACATATGAAAAGAAAAAAATTTGAACATTTTGGGCTCATCAGTTCTTAGGTCATCCAAGTTAGACAGGGTCTCAAGAGGTCTGTAATACAACCATTTGTTCAATGGCCCCTTGTTCAAAGCAGGGTCAACTATGAGATCTGGTATGTTAAAGAAAGCTCAGAAAATACAAAAATTCTTCTATCATATTCCAGATTACTATTATTTTCACTCGGTCTTTCCCTAAGATTTGTGGTCATGGATTTCTCTGGCATGTGAAGTCTCATTGACTTCACTCATATGCATAATCTGTAATGTAAAAGTTGGTGAAAAAATATTTAATATCACAGTAGTTACCTGAAATCCAATCTCTTAAAACACATCTTGAACCCTTTATATGGTACTCTCAACCATGATTCCATATGAAAAGCCTCATTGACACAAACTTTGTTAACTGTAATTAAGAGAAAGCGTAAGTAACTGTTGTGAAATGTTGGATAATTCATGATACTCCCACACTTCACTTGAAATAATTATTTCTGATTTCTTCCTCAGATGCAAGAACACAACACGTATTCTTAAATGTACTTATACTGGTGGTTTGCATTTACTCATTGTGCTTTTGTCTCTTAAGCCATCATTCTTTTTTCTTTTTTAAGCATCAAGGAGAAAAAAAGCCAACTCTTTCCTTCCTTACAAACCACCACTGTGTTACATTTTTTAAGCAACATTGCTCATACAGAGAACCAGGTGAACCAGGCTAGATTCTGATATTTAATAGCATTGCTGTCAATCTGCAGGAGCTCCACTATCTGCTGGTTACAGATAATCATTCCCTGGTTTCCAAACCTCTAGTATTACATTAAATCCTGTTGTCAAATTACCTCCTGTCAACCACAGTTTAAGGGCATAATAAGAAAATATGGGGAAATATATAAGAGGCATGCTGGTCAGCCATAGTAATTCTCAGTTCTCCTGACCACATGCTCAAGGGCAGCCTTTAATTGTTTCAAGAACAAGAAAGCAAGCTTTAACTTCTGCAATTTCACATCAAACAGCAACTCACCTTTCATATTTCCACTCTTTTCCCATATAATGATTAATTTTGCTTTTTCTGAGTCAATGTATTGGCCTGTTCCTGTCCTCCACTCCTCTACACAACTGCAACCTTTTCAAAGTGATTCACTTTTGCTCAGACAACAGAAATTTGCAGTGTCTTGTTTGTCATTTCTTTTATTAGCTGAGGATGTGAGTTCCTTAGAGCTACGTTTTTCCTGTATTTGGAAATCATTTTCCACTGTGGCATAATCAAAAACTGGTATGAGAAAATACTTTTACCCACAGTAAAAGCATAATCCATGAAACCTGTACCTGAAGGAAGTTGCTCAATACAGGAATTTAATTGAATTTGGAAGAAACTTGAACATTTTGTATTGCTAACAGACAGAGTTTTATGAGCTTGTTTGTACCAATGCACTTGTGGAAGAAATATTGGCCTTCATGATGCAGCTATTAAACCAAATTTTTAGTTCTTCCAAAAGAGGACAAAGCAGGATTTACCTCTATTTATGACAAAACTTGTATGCTTTCCTTTGAAGCACCTATGACTGACACCAGAATAATTGCACCTTGCAGCAACTACGTGGCCTTGTATGGCAACTTCTATATTATTCAGTAATATCAGCAGTCTTTGAAGGAAAAAAAGAGCTCATATTGTTCCTGAAATTCTTCCCTTAAGAACTGCACAATTCAGGAAAGCCTACGTTGGTAGAAACAGGCATTGATAGAAACACCATTTTTATCCTCAAAAGCTAATAACTCTGGTTTTGTGTTAGAACTCCATTTCTCAGAGAGGGTCAAGGTGCAAGGCAACACAGTATTTGAAGAAGGAAGGTGGAAAATAATGTTGTGTATCCTATCCCTCTCCATCTGAATATGAACCACATCATTTCAGGACAGAATGATACGTTTTCAGAAGAACATCTTAGGTTTAAGGAAAAAAAGTAGGCAAACTTGGAATGTTTCAGGCACATGTCAGAAATCACATTAAAGGACATCCCACCTGGAATATGTGAGTTTTGCTCTACAACCACACATATAGTTCTTTCCCTTCAATTAACTTTGCCAAGAAACTTACAAGCTATGAAGCCAGTAAACCACTGTGCTGGTTTTGATCAACACAGAGTTAATTTTCTTCACAGTAGCAAGTAGAGGGTTGTGTTTTGGATTTGTACTGAAAACAGAGTTGATAATCCAGGGAAGTTTTCATCATTTTTAAGTGGTTCTTAGACAGAACAGGAGCCTTTTCTTCTTCTTACACCACCCCACCAGCGAGGAGAATGGGGAGGGGACACAATCAGGACAGCTGATCCCAACTGACCCAAGGCATATGGCACAATGCTCAGCAGTAAAAGCTGGGCCAAGAAGGAGAACTGGGACATTCAGAGTGATGGTGTTTGCCTCCCCAAATCACTGCTATGCTTGATGGAGCTCTGCTTTCCTGGAGACGGCTGCCCATGGGGAAATGGCAAATGAATTATTTTTTTTTCTTTGCTTGTGCATGTGACTTTTGCTCTACCTATTCAACTGTCAGTATATCTCAGCCTACAGGTTTTCTGGCTTTTACTCTTCTAGTTCTCTCACCCATTCCACCAAGGGGAAGCAAGCAAGTGGCTCACTGCTCTTAGTTCTTGGCTGGGGTCAAACCATGACAGACATATGCAGATTGTCAGTGAGAAAATGATTGGTCCAGAAAAGTTTCCCAAGCACATGAGCAATCCCACTGTCATGAAAACTCAGCAGGTGTTTAACGGCAAAAATACAGAAAATGGTAAGTGTGTGTATAGAGACAATGCTTTGACTGAGTAGCCATATCTTGTATTAATAAGTAGTGAAAAAAAAATGTTATAATTACAGTGCTGCAAGTAAAATTTTTCACCTCAGTACTTAGAAAAATTGTGTTTCGTGATATGATCAGAGTAGCTACACAAGTGTCTCAGACCTTACCTTGACTGAGATAAGAGTGCTTTTTGCAGGACACCAAACAGCTACAAGACAGTAAAGAGGAGACCCATACATGAACAGAACACAGTTAATACCTGCTCTGGATTACAAAAACTCAGAATTGTTACTTGACCTACTATGTGTAGCTATCTGACAAATATGGACATTATTTCCTTCAATTCTTATCATAAGAACACAATGTAAACAGTTTCATAGATGAAAAGTTAAAAATTTCAAGTCTACTAAGAAAAGATCATTTTCCTAGAAAAAGGCATTAAGAAAAAAGCCCCCTGAAATCCCTTTTACTTTATCAGAACTGCCTTCTATCTCAGATATTAATGAACATACTACAAAAAAAAAACAAAAAAACACCCTAACAAAATAAAGGCTAACTAGGTTTATCAATTGATATCAATCAATGGATTTAGACAAACTGCAGGGAAAAACTTTCCAATTTTTGAAATGATGAAATGCTGGAATTATGGGTTGCAGAGCCTGTGAAATCTCCATCACGAGTATTTTTAATCAAGTGTTGCACAACCATCTGCCTGCCACTAATTCAGAGATAAATGAACTGTCCTTGGGGAAAAAAGGTGGGATATATCATCTTTTGAGGCTCATTGCAGCTCTGAATTTGTATTGTTCCAGAATTACTCAGGAGCTTTGGTTCTTTCCTGCAAAACAAATTAACAGAAAAGAAGATATAAAATAATCCCTATTCTGTACTCTACAGCCCTTTTGACAAGTAAAAATGTTATCAAATTGTTTATGTTGACCTTATGTTGACTTCTAGTAGAAGCAATAAAGATCAATTATTTAAATTACATTTGAGATTTCCAAATAGTTAAAAATTTAGTGTGCACTGTATGAAAAATTAGGTCACTATTTAAATTGTGGCCAAAACACCCCAAACTCCAACATGTCACTACAAATCTGATCCAGGTGGACAGATGGAAATAATACTATTAAATACTTTATTGCCAGAGGTCATGTAATCAGCAGCCAATGAAAGGAAAACCTTGAAGAGTTAAGAGACAAAGACATTTCATGCTTTGCAGGTGGTGTAGGTAGACATATTGCTTCCTGAAGAAGTCAAATAATTAATTTATTTTCTTGATTTGATATCTACAGAAATTATTCCTGATAACTTTTGAATATAATTTGTTTTAAATCCCAAAGGTTTACCCAAGGTTAACCTTATAACAGCCTATGCAGAGAACAATCAAAAACTCTGCAGGTGAGATGAAAGTGACTTTTTTAATAACAGGAACATTTTTTTCTATTATTTAACCTGTCAAAGTTTTGTGTGCAAGAATATTGGAAGTTTGAATGAGAAGTGGCTACTGGGCATTTCAGGTCTTACTCCTAATGGTTATAATTTGCTGAAATGAATTCAACAGTAATAAACTCATCTGCATTTTGCTAATCCACACAAAAATTCAACAGTTGTTTTCTAATGTCTTTAATGTTTTCCCAGATGCTGAAATATATTCATTTACCAAATTAAAAAAATACATAACTGTACATTTTTAAAACAGCTATTAAATACTTTTAGAAATGCTGCTGATAGTGAATGCCAAAGTTGAATATTTTAATTTTTCACCAGATTTTCTTCATATTGCAAGTGTGTCACACTTTAACTATTCACTCAAAAGTTTTGTACCATGTCCTGCCTTAGTCTTGATTTTCTTGGAAAGGTTTCCATTAAAAGGATGGAATCATTGCTGTAGCTAGAGGAAATATGTTAGGCTTAGGTTAGGTTTTTAAAATTCATGACTGTTTACTGAAAATATCAAGGTTGTCTGTAGATTGAAGTACTTGAGATTTGACAAGAATCCTCATGGTGTCAGAAATGTGCTCTTTTTTAATCCCATGAAAATCCACCCAATTTAGACTAAACCCGAGTATTTTGAAAAATCTTAGTGTGGTCATTAGAGATTTCATACATGCTGGCAGTTCCCAGAGACACCATCTGCTCTAATTATGTTTCATCCATTCCCAGCTTCTACAAGCCAACCAGACATGCCATGCATCATTCCCACAGAGAGACAGTGTGTTGTGCCTTAGGGGTGTGATATGTGTGTGGGAGCAAAAACATTTACCTGCAAGTGCTCTTCTGGTCTGCTGGGGACTGTTGGATGGAACTCAGTCCAGTACTGTACTGAGCCAGCTATGATTTGCACAGCCTCTTTCTCCCCACCAGGACAAGTTAAAACTAAAAATCTGGCCCAAGACTCACAGTCCTTTTGAATAGTTTGGGTTTATCCTTTGGTGCGAATATTTTGTGCTATCAGGGCAAAGAATGTGTAATGTTCTGTTTTGATAGCAGGGCTCTAGTAAATTACTGGTTCCTGGCCATATTCCCTAGAGAAAGGTCACAGGTGCACCCCACAGTTGAGACTGTCAAAGTATCAAGCCAAAACAGGTAGTGAAACAACAAATAGTCCCCGAAAGCAGAGTGTTTGTATTCTGATGAAGCTAGATCTAAAATTCTGCAGGAGAGAGAAAGACCATAAAGAAATAAGCTAAAACATTAGAAGTCACCTGATCTGACGTTTATCTTTGGAATTTTAATCTGCTTAACTTTCTTGATGTATTGAGGCATTAAGCAGGAAGTGCTCCTGTGCAATTCCATACACTCCCTTCCTAAGCAACAGATCTGGAATGAATCAGGATTCATTTGTAATAAACCCTATAAATTTCTCCTAAATAAAGGGTGAGAATTGGAGGATGTTCAGCAAGGGAACTAAAACAGCTGTGATTGTTTTGTAGATGTAGATGAGACCAGAGGTAGCCAAAGAATGGCCAATAAGCCAAATGCACCCTGCCATCTCAGTTCATTCACCATTTTGACCTATTTTCTCCATGCTGCCTTCACTTTCAAAAGGCTCAGGAAGCGCTAAGAGGAGACACATCTAACTGTATGGGAGGAAATGTTTGTAGTTCACTATTTACATTGGAGTGAGTGAATAGTCATACCAAGGTGACAGCTTTTCATGGCTCACACTGCATAAAACTCAGCTGAACTGTGCAGCCTCCAGAACCCAGCCTTGCTGAAAATACAGATTCAGCCAAGACAAGCTGTGTCACATTGGCCACAACACTTTCTTCACTAGCCTTGCTTCTTCCCTGCTAACATCTTTCTCAACATTTCTTTTCTCCCAGCGTGGCAGCTACAGAGGCTCCCATTTCAAAGTCCAGGGCTATTTGGAGCATCAACAAGTTCTCACTCACTTTACACCATTTCAAGAAGTCATTGCAATATCTTCCATTTTGGATCCTGTCTCTTTTGAGCAGAGGCATAAATTATGTTGGGAGTGAGGAATTAGGGTTAAAAAATATTTCTCTTTGTTAAAAGAACCTCTTAGGGCCAGAATAGATTTCAGTTAAATTAAAGGTTTAAAGTTGCCATAGGGCCAAGGGTGCTTCCTGGGGCTGGCTGGCAGGGCCAAGGGAGGGACCCCTCTAGGGTAGCAGTTGGGTTTCTGGGACACTTCACATCACTCACTGACTCAGGGCAGGGAAATTAATTGAGCTCTACATGTCTTAAGTGTCTGAGTTAGTCACTCTAGGATTGTCCTTATCATCAAACAGGCAGCTTCAGATGGAAATACAACTGACCTACTTTAGGATTAGAAAATCTGAGCTCAGGATATCTCAATTTCTCCATACTGACCCAGAAGGGACCCTGAGACTGACAATGTCAGACTGAGACATCTAACTCCTAGGCATCAAAGCAATCTCAGCAGGGCTCTCTACAAGAACATTTGACATTACCAGCTATGCCATTTGGCTTCCAATTACACCCTCAGGAGTGTGGAGTCCTGCAAAATATTTCCAAAGCTTTAAGAGGTCACAAAAATAATACTACATCAACACTAAAAACTAGTTCTATATAGCTTATACAGTCCCCTTTTTGTCTGATCATATGAAAACAGAAGGCAAACATACATAAGTCTGTAGACATAGGTGCCCCTTGTTATCATGCAACTCTTTCTAAGCTCAGTATTATTCTGTTGACTGGAGTGGCCCAGAAATAACTTTTTAAGCTATTTCTTCTCTTCTGAGAGTATTTTCAATTTTTTGATTATTTGGTTAAGAAACACGGGTGCTCATCACACATACAAAAAGCTGAAAACTGCCCTTGCTGTGATGATCTGTTTTGCAGCCCTTCTACCAGTCAAACCCAAATCCCTACCTAAATTTTTTCTCAGTCTTTTTTGAAGCATGTTTTCCCTTTTTTCTTTATTAATCTCCAAACTCAATTAATTATCTGCCTAACTGAAAAAAAAAAAAAAAAGTGGAACATAATATCCTTCTCATGAGCTAACACTTTCCAGGTTTTCTGTTAATTGTGCACTGCTTTTAAAGTATTAAGTGGTATATGAATGGGCAAATGTTGTAGAGCAACATGGAAAATTTGCAGTATGCAGTAAGCAACAGTTTACAAATATTTTAGACCACTCATAAAATTGATAAAATTACAACGTTAACATGCTATTCCTCGAAAGCTAATAAACTTCTGAGGGCAGGATTTTACAAAGCTAGAAAGTTTTCCGAACATCTGGAACTGCACAAATAACACCAACAACCAGAGCATGCACATGTTTTTGTTTTATGCCTCATACACATTCCTGAAGTCTGGATAAAATTATGCAGGTGTTTCTACTCTCTGGAGAAATGTGCAATAGTGATTTCATAAAATTGACTTGGGGGTAATTTTGAAACTGCTGTCTCAAAATACTGTCAAAGTACAGAAACAGAGTTTGCAATACCACAGTGTAGAAGCAATTAAATATGGGGTATGATACATAAAATATGAAATTTAAATTTAGAATTAATAGACTGGGATATTTGGATAATAATTGGAAACTAGAATGCTGCCAGATTCCAACATTTGAGTAAACCAATATAATTCATTTTATGTCATATTGCAGGTATTCTTAAATTATTGATTTAATAAAGGAGTGAGCTTCTTCAGGTTCCAGAATCGCCTCAGTCACTTTATTAAAAACAAATAACTGTAGGGACTTGGGATTGTTCAGTCTAGAGAAGAATAAACTCTAGGGAGATCTTCTAGCGGACTTACAGTACTTAAAGGGGGTCTACAAGAAGGCTGGAGAGGGACTTTTAATAAGGACATGTAGTGGTAGGACAAGGGGGAATGGCTTCAAACTGAGGGAAGGTAGGTTCAGAATGGATATTAGGGAGACATTCTTTGCAGTGAGAGTGGTGAGGCACTGGAAGAGACTGTCCAGAGAAGCTGTGGATATCCCATACCCAGGAATGTTCAAGGCCAGGTTAGGTGGGACTTTGAGCAATCTGGGGTAGTGGAAGGTGTCCCTGGGGAGAAGCAGCATGGTGCTCCAGTGGCTGTGGTGACTGCCTGCCTCTGAACAGGCAGCAGCAGCCTGGGGACTTCCTTGGCCTTTGCTGGGGATTAATGAGCAACACTTCAGCTAGCAGCTAAGAGAAAATGTGCTGAGTCGTTAACAATCATTAAAAGACTGGCTTCCTTAAACCACTTTGGCTGCTTTTAGTCACTTATCACAAAATGAGATCCCAGTTCACAGAAAGGAAACATAAAACTGGAAATGCTTGCCACCTCTTTGTTCCTTCCAATGTGTGCATTGTATGAAAACTACTCAATATTGGGAACTGGAATTACAATGACATGGAAAACATAGTTCTACCTGTTAATGCAGTCTGTCCTGTGTAGATTCAACCAGGCAAACATAAGAACATCACAAGTGTCCCTGTGAGCAATGTATATTGCTTTCCCACCCAAGCAACCACAGGCAGCCTTCAGTGGAAGTGCATGGAAACTGCCTAAATGTATATACGTCATTGAGACATTTTCAATTCACAGAAGAAATTTTGATGGCTGTAATGAATCCAGCCCAGTAACTGGTATGATCTGCTCAATTAATATTGTTCATATCCCTCATAATCCTTAAATTTCTAAATTCCATAACTTTATGACATTCTCTCTAAGGAGGCTGACCTCTTTCAGGTTTTAATTTCATCCAGAGTGATCTGCTATTTTCTTTGGTAGGTAGATAAAAAAACCAGCCACAGAACAATATGAGAATGAAATTACAAATCATAGTTAAGGAATACTAATATGACAACTTTTTTATTCCCACAACCTTATAGATTGAAGTTGAAAGATTAAATTAATCTTGAAATATGCACTCTGAAGGACTTTCTTTTGAAGAAATGTTCTTTCAGTTAAAAATACTACAAAGAACATGTATGTCATATATGCATTTTAACTAAATCTACATGAGCTCATGTAAATTAATTGAACAATAGAATCAATGTCCTCAGGGGTACTTAGGCATCTAACTCCATATCTTTAAGCATTTGGGACTTAGATTTTTAAGTCTTTAAATCACTCACCTATAAATACAATCACTTTCAAAACATGTCAGGTTGAATTTCTATTCTTGGTACTCTGTTTCTGATAAGAATCAAGAAAGGCCGCGAATTTTTTTTCCCATGTCTTAGAGGAAATGTCTTTCAAAATGATCTCTCTTGTCATAACTTTAGTAGTAACCCATATCCATAAAAGAGTACAACCTCAGTCTCTAAGCACCCTCCATGGATCCATATTTTCTTTATTGATCTAGATTGGCAGCTATTTTTTTTCTATACCCCTGCAGAATAACTGGGGTCAGTGCCTTTGAATAATTCCCAGTTCCTCACTGAGCCTATGGTGTAGCTTCTCTCACAGGTTGTTTATTGATGAGTTCTTGCCCCATTATCATCTAACCATACTCAAGTTTCTCTTCACAAGATACTGGATGCTTGCAATAATTTAAATTTAGCACACTGATAATTTAAGGTGGTTTTTTTATGGTATAAGACATGAATTCCTTCCCTTCTGCATATTTAATAGTGGCTTGATCACACCTTATCTACTCTCTCATGGCTTATCCAATGAGAACTATGGATGAAAAGGAATTCTTTATCATGTTTTTTTTTTGGTAGGGCTCCTCAAAAATTTAGACAGTTTCTTACCAGTTACCAGTATGGTTTTCAAGAACAGAGAAAGGATCAGTTCTTACTGATACAGATCTACTTTCCAGCTCATTTCTTAAACAATCACCCATTTTAGGCACAGCCATTTTTTATGTTAACAGCCATTGCAACTAGCTCAAAAGACTATTTCCCTTAGGTAGAATATTCATTATGATAGTGCTCTTCAGAAATTTTCCTCAGGAGAAGATTCTGAAATGTTATTGAACATTCCTGAAGTAAATAGAGCTGAATTCTTTCTCAGTTCCCTCGAACTATATTAATTCTTTTGTGGTTGCTGCCACTGCTACAATGGATAGCTGTGTGTCCTGGCTTAGGGCAAATTTGGGAGAAAATCCCTGAACAGGGTCCCTCTGGGAAGCAAACCCAAATGGCCCCTCCCCGCAACCGGTCCAGGAAAATACTTCCTCGGAGAAAAGTGGAAAAAATTATTTATTCAACAAACAAAGTGCCTACAAACATAAAGATTTAATAATATGAAACAATGAAGCCTCTCATTCTGGAGTGAGGTGACAAACTGGGAAAGTTCTTGCTGTAGGTGTAGCTCGGCTCTCTCACTCTCTTATCAGTCCCAGTCCCTCTGGCACTGCTGGAAAATGCCAAAGTCCAGGCCCTGGCGGGCCGCAGGTGCAAGCTCCCCGGTGCTCCTCTGGGTTTTTCAGTGCAGAGCAGGTTCAAACAGTCCCAAGAAAAAGAAAAGGGGAAAAAAAAAAATCCAGGAAGCTTCTCTGCCTCAGCTAGCTAAACTAACTAAAAGCAAAAATAAAATCTCTGTCCCATTGCTGGTTTGTGCTTCAGACGAACACCCCGGTCCGGAGAAGGAATGCTTAGGAGTCAGGCAGCTTCTTCAAACAAACTTGGTGCTTCTCCTTCTCCCTTGCTTCACTATCAAAACCAGTCTTAAAGGCACAGAACTCAATATACAGTACAAACAGAACAGACAGTTGGGGATACAAGCATCATAAATTCACCCTAGGACACTGAGTTTTAGGGGAAATTGGTGAGGAAAGAAGGTATGGTATGGTATGGTTTGGTTTGGTTTGGTTTGGTTTGGTTTGGTTTGGTTTATGAAGGGAAGTAATTATGTCTGTCAATTCTTAAAAAAGCCCCAAGAAACCAAAAACGTATGCAAGTTGTATGCACCTGACATTTAAGAACCAGCAAGAAACTGAATATAAATGGCTCAAGAGACAATGACAAAAGAAACTCTCTTTTACTAAGTTACTTCTCTAAATACTGAATGTCGAGAAACTGTTGTTAGTAGAAAGGGGGGAAAGAAAAGTAGAAACATATATCCTCTAAATATTGCTGCTATCCCCCCACGAGGGTTACTACATTCAGAGTCTTCTCAGAACAATTCATGTATCACAGGTAACATTTAAGCATTTGGGTCATTCCTGTGATACAGGCCCCTTTCTGAAGAGTATCTGAAGGAGGGATGCCACAAACCCCAAAAGCCAAGGGTGCTGCTCCTACGCATCCCCCGACCAGGCCAGAGCAGTTGTTATTTCCTTTCTGCTGCTCCTCCCGCTGTGAAAGGCCATTGCTGCACTGGGACAGAATATTGTGTTCTAGGATGAACTCACCCACATGAATTTGCAAAAGACCCTTTGCCTAACACAGAGAAGGGAAGTCACATTTCTAAACACATTATCACATCACAGAAAACCCTAAGGATCTGAAGAAGGGTATGGAAATAGGCTGCAGGAACAATAAACTAGCAGTAAGAGACATTCAGCCTGCTTCAGAAATGTTATATTAAATATGTCAAATTAGGCAATGGCAGCACAGGATGATGGTACACTTGCAGCCATTTATGATATTTTTTGCTTTTAATAGCAGAAAGAAGCTGCAGTGAACCTGCCAGGACCCTGCTTTTAGTTTGAAGGAGAACAACTATCTTGCTGTTGGGTTTCAGTTTGGTGCAAGTCATTGGTCAGCCAAAGATAATAGTTGAACAAAGAGGATATTTCTTATGGACTCTTTTTCATGGAATTCAGAGTACTCAGTATGAAAAAACCCACATCTAGCACATCTCCCCTGCCTCGATGGAAGAATATGTTAATCATCAATATTAACATATGGGTTACCTTTTCCACTGAGATTAAGTGAATCACTGACTGATAACACTTAGTATCACCAAGCTTTGAAGGGTGACAAAAATTTAGGTTCTGGACTTCTTTTCTCCTAAATTTCTTGTATATTCATCCTTGGGGAGTGTCCCTTCTTGGACACCTAGTAGCCTGATGGACTGGCATCTGGACACAACTACTTCAGGTCTCACTTTTACGGTCAGGTAGGTTATACATGCACCAAGAACCACACAAAGACCAGAGAAATTTTCCCACTGGTATGTCCTCAGTCTCCCCGTTCACCCTCTCTCTCCCTTACCAAAGGAGTACCAATAATACCAACCTATCCATTTCCCCCAGCCATAAGTTCATCTTATGTACCAAGGAGTGAATATGCACACTAGTTCACTCATTATCTCTCTAGGACTACAACTGAAAGCATGCTTCTACTTCTCCATTCTTGGCTTATGAGTAGGACACACTTTTTCTTAGTCACTCCACTTTTCCAGGGATGTTTTTTTTCTTTAGAGATAGATTTTTTTTTTAATTTTTTTTTTTGCCACTACATAGTAGTATTTGAAGCTTTCCTGTCTGTTGCCCTGGAGGCCTCCCTCAGCATTATTTAGTCTTTATTGTCATTGCAGTGGAGTGGAGAAGAGAGAAACTCTATGTGGATGGCAATGCTTCTGATTTTTCAAAGACTGATTTTTTGTGTCTCCTGTAAGAGATATTAAACATAGCTTAGTCAATGAAACTGCACAGTATATCAAAGTTTTTCCACCCTTTCTTTTCCAACTTATTTTACCACATGAGAAATACAAAACCCTCAGATACAAATCAGCCCAATAATGAGGAATCTCCTGTACTAACAAGTACTACATTACCAACTAAGTTAAAGAAAAGGATTGAATTGGGTTTTTTACAGGAATTACCAATGAGGAGATAACCCTGACCTACATTCACTACCCCCAAAAAAGGTCAAGAGGATCTGTGAATGATGACTAAAGTAATAATTTTAAAGTCCTCAGCTGGAAGAAGTGGTCCTTGGTCACCCTATTGCTACTGTGCACCTGTAGAGATGCAAGGGTTTTTTGTTGTGTTGTTTTTTTTTTCTACTGCATTTATAGAAAGTAAGCAAAGACTGTGTGCTTCTCCAGTTATGACTTGCACCTGACACAGCATTACATAAACATCTGTCCACTCGCTCTGGTTCACCTCAGCTGTAGTGATTTATGC
Organism: Phylloscopus whistleri; assembly: GCA_017589585.1. NCBI lineage: Eukaryota > Metazoa > Chordata > Aves > Passeriformes > Phylloscopidae > Phylloscopus > Phylloscopus whistleri. The sequence continues at coordinate 9,235,786 of JADMLD010000757.1, forward strand.
TTTAAAGCATGGAACTCAGTCTGCTTCATGGTTGCCCCTAGACAACCACGTGCTGCTTAAGTATTGCTTTGGAATTGAAGCTAGAAACCAAAGGCTGAATTACTTTTGGGCTTATCCCCACATGATCTGATTCCTCAGGCAGCAAACCTCCTTTGCTTCACCAAAATACTTCTGCCAACGACCAGGTCCTCCAGGACAAAGCTTGAAGCTATCACAATCAACACAGTAGATATAACTTCACTCATTTAGTTTTCTATGTTAAAGTTTATTTTATATTAATTTTTATAGTAGCTTGTATTTCTGTAAGCCTCCATAACTTCTACCTTCAGAAGTAGTTCTTGACTCTGCCCTTTCAAAATATGTGGTTCTCTACCACGACAGCCCATGATTACCTCACAAAAACTTACAATTATGTGGCACATCAAAGCCTTGTTGTTTCATTAAAGGACTTCGAGAAACTGAGTTCAAAAAATTATTCAAGTGATCCATGATCTTCCCCTCTCTTGTCTTCAGGGTATGTTTCTAGAAGCAGCAAAAAGGAAGCTCTGAAACTTTCCAATTAGGAAAAAAAAAAATAACCAAAACAAACAAAAAAAACCTCAGTCCTTTCTACCTACATAAAGGCTAATTACTGCAACTGTGATATTAAGGCATTCTCAAAATAATTTCCTTCTGACACACACTCTGCTGACGTACAATAAAAGCTTTTAAAAATATCTCGCTCACCTTTCATACTCATTCACATAGAAACCTCAGTGTTGTTGAATTTCTAAATGTTAATTCACAGCTCTTCATTCATCATAGTTATAATCTTTTTTTTATATTAGTAGCTGTTATGTAATTTGCAGTGCTTTAAATGTCAGCTTCACTCAGCTATCTGCATACACAGCTGCTGGTATTTCTTGAATATCTTTATGAACATGTAGAAAAAAGATTTGCTTAGACTATTCAGAGTGAATAGACATACTTCAGTAACTATGATGAAAGTATAAGAAAAGGAAGATGATTTTGCTAATGGACACGAACAAATTCATACTGGTTTTTATTGGTTATCTCAAAAATATATACAGGTTACAATTAATTTCCAATTTCCCCTATGTTCATTAGGTACTTCAAGTTTATTCAGAAAAGAAAAAAGTAGGAAAGTTCAGATGCAGTGTACATCTGCTTCTGAAATTAGGGTTTCCTTAACACATGTTTATAAATGGAAGTATCTGTTAATCTGAATCCAGTCTCAACTGATTTAGGGAGCTGTGTTCATACACCAGCAGTTAGGGGATTTTATAGCAGCAGGATTCAACAGTTTAAAGATGTCCAGAGTTTGTGAGCAATAAGTATCCATTCTTAGGAAATGGCATTGGTGCCCTGAGGACATTCACTAATATTACAATTAGAAGTTGTTTGAATTAATGTCATACTGAGGTACATGCCCAGCTGGATCCCCATTATTGCAGCCCCAGGTAAGCAAGCAAGATGAAAAATGTCTAAACTAGCCTATGTGTAGGAACTGCACCGGTATCACCCATTTATAGAATAGGAAGAAAAAAGAAAACTCACATGCAGTGGGGAGAAGAGTAAGATAAACAGCAATGTATCTTCTATTTCACTTCCTAAAACCAGCCAGACTTCAGGAATTTTGCATGAACTTTTGTACTTTCCACATTTTTTTGCCTCTGTTTTGTTTCTCTCCGGATGACTTTCATACTTTGCATCAAAACATAGGAACCAAACTGAGCTTTAGGAACTTGGAGGTAGATATATGGTCTGTGGACTTGAAATTGGAATAATGGAAGGGTCAGGCTCCCTGACTGCCACTCTATACCCAAGGCCAGCCAGCTCATACTTAACTAAATAGCCTAAGGCCAACAGTAACCTCAGTTTCCACCAGGATAACCCCAAAGTGATCACAGTCCTAGATTCAGAAGAGCTTCAGCCTTTGAAGGAGTGATTCTACAACACACATACTCTAGAAGGACCTACCACTTTCACTGTGCCAGCAACAGTCAAGGGCAGGACCTCTGTTTCCTGACTTTCTTCACAGTAACTGTTCCACATAAGCAGAGACCTTTCATATGAGTGATGCCTGCAGTACTGAAGACCATTACTGAGAGAGAATTCACACCCACAGAAAGTTCTGCCAATGCAGGAAATATTTCTTTGGAAGTGAGCATTATATAAACACACTTCTGTGTTGACATGTTTGAATTTTTTACGTGCCCTGCCTAACTGATGGACAGAGAACTCCCCTTTCATAGATGACACCAAGACCCAACTCTTCAACTCTACAGCCTCAAACTTCTGTACCTTATACAAAGGGCTTTATGAAGATTTAGGCCAGATAATTTGCTGGTGCTTTTGACAGTGTCAAAAAAGTCAGTGTCAATATCAGTTTTCACTTGTTTGCCAATTTGGAGACCACTTCACTAAAGCAATATAAAACATGCAAAATCATCCAATAACAACACAGCATGGTCTGGAAAAGGCTATGATGGGGAGTTTCTTAGGCTGCAGCCTCCACAAAGGCTCACAGACACACACATAACCTTGGGCTTCCTCTGATCTTCCCTTTCCATTCATCCCTCCTCCCACTACTGTAGCTGAAATGACTCCACGCCTCCTCATGCAGTCGTCTTTCCATAGCTACATCCCCCTGTTTTGGCTTTTGACTACAGCACCTGTCCTCTCCTTTAAGTGCACTCCAAAGTCTTTCCTGCTACTCTCGCTAATTAAGAGGTTTCTAAATTGGCATGATGGAAGTGGGTGGAACTGTCATGGTTTAACTGCAGCTGGCAACTAAGTACCACCCAGCTATTCACTCACTCTCACCCAGTGGTATGGAGGAGAGTATTGGAAGAATAATAGTGAGAAAACTTATGGGTTGAAATAAAGGCAGTTTAATAGGTAAAGCAAAATTTGTGCACACAAGTCAAGCAAAATAAGGAAATCATTCACTGCTCTTCCATCAGCAGACAGGTGTTCAGCTGTCTCTAGGAAAGCAGGGTTCAATTACTTGTAATTGTGACTTGGGAAGGCAAAATGCTGCTAACTCTGAATGTCCCCTCTTCCTCTTTTCCCAGCTTTTATTTCTGAGCATGTCATCACATGATCTGGGATATCTCTTTGGTCAGTTGTGTCAGCTGTCCCAGCCGTGTCCCCTCCAGCTCCATGTACATCCCCAGCCTCCTCAGTGGCAGGGCAGTGTAAGAAGAAAAGGCCTTGACTCTGTGTAAAGACTGATCAGCCATACCTAAAACATCCCTGCATGATCAACACTGTTCCCAGCAAAAATCCAAAACATTACTCCATAATGTAATAAGCTATTATGTAAACAAAAATCTCTATCCCAGACAAAACCAGCATATTTTCCACCCCTTATTCCATACCATTCACATGATGTTCAGGTCCCACACATTCTCATCAACCACTACTTTACTTCCCATCTTTTGATATAACATGGAGACAATATTGCCTCAGTCTATGGGCCACCTGCAAAAGTCCACTAATATCCACAAAATGCCCATTGAGTTAATTTAGTCCATGACTTCAGGCTCCATAAGTTCTGGGGGGACTCAGAGCAGGAGAGGTGGTGTGTTACATGGAGTTACTGCCCACTAAAGCAACTCAGGTCAGGTCACTGCTGCACTTGCACCTCCTTGTAAGACTTGTGCTCCATTGGTTCAGGTGGTTCTTGCCACTGCAAATTCTGTAACAAGCAACTCAGGTGTTTTGAGGTGCTCCAGCCTGGCTTCCTGCACAGGCACTGATGCCTCAAGGTGTGGATAAACCCATGCTGCAGCAGGGTGCTTCAAGGTTCCTCAGCACACACTTATCCTTGGGCCACAATCCCTCTGGAGCTATGCCTGCTGTGGCACAAATGTAACCACAGCCACAGGTGCTTTGAGATGTACCTACTCGGGTGTGAACCTATCTGATGCCTTAGGAAGGCTGACCTGAAACAGAGACTAAACAGAGCTGGAGAATAAAGTAGATATTTATTGAAAGGCTTTTAGGGCACACATTGGGCAGTACAAGAACCTGACCAGGGCTACAGCCAAGGTGGACTAAGAATGGTCACAAAATGGATGACCGGTCATGATGTCTTACACTTTTATAAGTTTTGGTCCATTTCCATATTGGGGTTTAATTGTCCAATTACAGCTTTGGGTTGTGAGGTCTCATCCTTCTTTTTTTCTCTCTTCAGTCCACCATTTTTTGTGCTTTTGGGCCTGAAAGTTGTACTCGTTGTCCTTGGTCTTCAGTAAGAAAAGGATTTGTTTGTCTACCTAATCTGTGAAGAGAGCTTACTAACACTCAGTGTGAGGCTCAGAACTACACATCTAGGCAGTACAGAATCTGAAAAAGTGAAAGCTAAAACTTAAGGCATCATATCCATGACCCCAGATGTAGCCTCTATCCCAGTCATGACAGCACAAGGAATCAGAATGTTGTAAGCTGCATAGGGAAAGTAGCATGGAAACAAATCTAGACATTCATAAAAATGCTGTGGCTACAATATTTCATCCATACTATGTTCACTATATAACACTACAAAGAAAAATTTCATTCTGACTCATGACCAAGAAAACAAATAGGTGATTTCCCCCATCTCTCTGTTTATAAGTGCTAGCCCCATTACACTGGGACACTGTCCTCTTCCTCTTGTCTTCCTACACCACCAATTACCCTTAATCCCAACCAGTCATGGGCAGGACTCTCATCTCAGATCTATGAGAAATTTTGAGCAAAACTAGAACTTCTGAGAAAAAGAACTTCACTGATGTCCCTTAAAGAAAGCAAGGCAGAAATATAAAAGACATTTGCTCCTTTTATGAGACTTCGGACTGCTGTAGAATGTAGGCCAACTAGACGTGCTAATTTGTACTAATATCTTCTCCAAGTGCTCTACCTGGTGCTTCTACCTTGCAAGGATAGTGGGGCCAGAGAGTCTGAATGTGCACTACTGCAGTTTTTTGCAGTTACTTCACCTGACACAGTCTTGGCAGTGTTATTTCACCTTATTCGGCTTCAATAACAATCACAGATAATAAAGCAGTTGGCTTATGTATTTTATTCTTTGCGGGTTTGTGGGTTTGTTTGGTTGTGAGTTTTTTGGGTTTTTTTTTCTGGTTTTGTTTTTGTTTTGGGGGATTTTTTGTGTTCTTTGTGGGTTTTGTTTTTTGTTGTTGTTGCTGGTTGGTGGCTTTTTCTGTTGTAGTTTTGTGGGTTTCTTTTCATTTTGCAATTTTGCTGTTTTGTTTTAATCTGACTGGGTTACCTCCCCTATAAGCTCTCTAATTTGTTTAAACACTTAAGCACTATTCTCTCTTCCTTAAAAATTACTTTCGGAGGAGCAAAAGATAATAAGTGATTTTATATTTGTTATTACAAGTTTTGGGTTGGGTTTTTTTTTTCGTTATTGGTTGGTTTTTTGGTGGGATTTTTTGAGAAAGGATTATTTTGGCATGTCAAACTGAAAACATTTTAATGGAAAGAGAAATGAAAAATTGCCTGTAAAGGACAGCTGAAGAATTAAAGTTCGACCTGTAAAAAAAATATTCTGACAGATATTTTCTGGCTGTTAATACTGACTTGATTTAATAACAACACTCTGTGGGGACCTGACAAAACTGTTGATGGAAAGCAGGCAGGGAGGCTGGTGTGACCTGTCTTACCTTCCAGACTCCTTAGCTCTAAGGATGGACAGCTTTTTGGTTACCAGCCTCATTGGGAAGGGAGCAGTCAAAAGTGCTGATGAGCTGTCTGGCTTCCTGGGCTCCTTCTTTGGCCAAGAGTCAGTTCCCTGCTCACAGAAGTTTTCAAATATCTTGGTTGACGTTAGTTCTCCTAAGGCAAAATGCTAAAATCTTTCTATTCCATAGAATATTTATCATTTTCAAAGTGTTGTTCCAAATCAAAATGTAAATAAATTGAAAATAGAAAAGTTCTTTGTGTATCTAATCACACACAGTTCCTCAGACCAGTAGCACAAATAAAATTATCGTTCAACCACTGAAGCCTGAAAGACACATTATTCCCTGTTCACTGTCTGTGATGCCCTGGGTGGTTAAATTGGGCCACGCTGCAGCTAGTAAGAATGTAGGCATTGGTTTTTAATGGGGCTGAGACTTCACTTCCTTACGTAGCTAAAACGTTTTCTTCATAGCATAGTTCCAGCTACACACAGGCCACTGAAAAGCCCATCTGTGTAAGACTTGCCAGTGATTCCCATGCTCAGCCAGTGGCAATTTTTCTAATGACTTCAGTCAATGTTGAGGATTTCACAAGAAAGAGGAGAAAAATGGTTAAATGTCTGAAAAGACTTACGTGGGAAGGAAATGAAGGAAGCTCAAAATGCATACAGCTTAGCTAAGCAGTGACTCAGAGGGATCTGATTGCCATCCTCAAATATTTCAGAGAGGTTAAACACATGGGTGGGGAGGAACTACTCAGGATAACAAGGGAAAGGAAGCAATATGATTGCAGACAATTTGGATTGAGCTGGAGGCATATCTTTTCAATAGTATGACTGGTTAAACTGTGAAACAATTTGCAAGCGAGACGGTGGTGGTCTCAGCATTTTGGTCACTTACTGCCAGGTGGGGAACCCATGTGGTGATGAATAATCCTACTGCAGAAGTAGATAGACTTGACAGGACAAGGGGGAATGGTTTCAAACTGAAAGAGATGAGGTTTAGATTAGACATTAGGAAAAAATCTTTACTGTGAGGGTGTTGAGGCAACAGAATTGCTTTCCCAGAGAAGTTGTGAATATCCCATCCCTAGAAATAGAATCATAGGATCATTGAACCATAGAATACATTGAGTTGGAAGGCACCCATCAGGATCACTGTGTCCAACTCCCGGCCCTGTGCAGGATACCCCAAGAGCCATACCATGTGCCCAAGGGCATTGTCCAAACACTTTCTTAAACTCTGTCAGGTTTCGTGCTGTGACCACTTCTCTGGGGAGCCTGTTCAAGTGCCCAAACACTTTCTGGGTGATAAACCTTTTCCTGATATCCAACCTAGACCTCCCCGACTCAGTTTCATGCCATTCCCTTAAGTCCTATCTCTTATCACAGAAGTGAAGAGACCAGTGCTTACCCCTCCACTTCCCTGCATGAGGAGGGGTGTTTAAGACCAGATTGGATGGAGCTCTGAACAACTTGTTCCAGCAGAAGGTTTCTTGGCCTATGGCAGAGGGGTTGGAACTAGATGATCCTTTCCGACCTCAGCCATTCTATGATTCTATTATTTTAATTTTTTATTCTATGTCATTGTTCTTTTTAAAATTAACCTATTATTTCACTCCCTCCAATCTAAATTTTCCTTGAGTTTAACAGCATTCTCAAAATGGAACTAATAGAAGCATAAACCATGTGTATCTGTTCTTGCTTACAATTAACAACCATTATGCCAAACTGATAATATTGAAATATGATCAGAATAGTGTAGCTACATCAGCACTCAAAACTATATATGTGTATTTTCATCCTCTTCTGTCCTTGGGTAATGACAACATTAATGACTTACATTTATATAGTACTCTTCTGAAAGGAGACCAATTGCTGCACAAACTGGTTTCACAGACAACATACAAGAGACATTTTAGTCATAAGTGTCAGGTGGTAGCTAAAGACTGAAGAGAGCAATAGCATTAGAAGTCTGGATTTATATGGCTTGGAGAGGAAGGTGCCTCCAGATGAAACAGCAACATCATTTAGGCCAGGGCTGAGCACATTTCTTACATCAGTAATGGCTTTTGGGACCATGAGCAGCATCACTATCTCAGCTTTGCCGGAACAAATGGGAGATTTTGAACTGCAATGTGCGTTCTATTAAATGTGTACTCCTCAAAGAAAAAAGGAAAATGCTGCCCCAGCTTAGGATTTGAAAATGTGTACTTGAAAGTGAATTTCAAATATTGGAATCAATCTGCTTAAAGAGAGTTTTCTAGGGTATGTGGTAATGCACAGTAAAGGAAGCAATGCTTAGACAGAGATATGATTTATAACTCAGACAAGATACGTGTCCTGACAAATTTACATCACCTAAAACTTTTTCTGACTAATGCAAGCAGAATGAAAAATCACAATTGCACCAGAGTTTCAACTTTGTGAACCAGCATGTTCCATATGCTCTTCTTTAACTACCCACACTTTTTCTAGCTCCTCATCAACCGACATCTAAGCCATAGAAGAACATAGAAATGTCCATGAAGTCAGGGCTAGATTTTAAGAAACTGTAAATTTTACTCATGCACTGATATCCCTCTTCAAAAGGCTGATGTCTTTAGTCACGAAAGGCTTTCAGAAGCACCTGCTCTGAAGTCTGGAAAAAGACAAAGTGTGCTTACAGCTCAGCACTTATGAAAATGTGAGAAAATCAGGGCAAAACCTGTCATTTGTATAAATCATGTTAATTGCAATTCGCACTGTTGGATAAGTGTTTGATATTAAACAACACAACAAAGATAGGTGAGACTAATAGAACAGGTTTCCTGGAATAAAAATTTCCCCAGAAAGTGAGTGAAGGGGATATGCTGTCCCAGCCTTTCTGTCTCAGCCATCCTGTGGTACAGAGCAACACAAAAGAGGTCAAGAAACAGAATGAGGACAGAGGTACTGAAAAAAGCATTGAGCATCCCTGCAAACGTGCAAAAACTCAGGGACTGAGTAGTCAGGGGAGAGACAGAAGAATGAGGTAGAGGTGAAGTACAGCTCAGTCCAGTTTCAGCTGATTGTGCAGATTGCTAGTGGAAGTGCAAAGTAAGCAGCCATGGTAAAGAGAGGGTTACAATAATTGAATTGAGAGCATGAAAGGTGGGACAAAGATTTTAGAAGTAAACTCAGAAAGGTTGCAACTATATTGGCCCAAATTCCATGCTTCATAGAAAAAAAAAAGGACTTTAGAATCATAGAGAGTCCTGATTGGAAAAGACCTTAAAGATCATCTAGTTCGAACCCCTCTGCCATGGGCATGGACACTTTGCTCTAGATCAGGTTGCTCAGAGCCCCATCCAGCCTGGACACTTCCAGGGATAGGGCAGCCATGAATTCTTTGGGCAGCCTGTTCCACTCTCTGGCCACTCTCACAGTAAAGAATTTCTTTCTAACATCTAATCTAAACCTACTCCCTTTTAAATTTAAAATGATTCCCCCTTGCCCTTGTAAAAAGCCCCCACTGCAGATTTCTTGTAAGCTCCCTTTTGGAACTGGAAGGCTGCTCTAAGTTCTCCCTGGACTCTCCTTTTCTCAAGGCTGAACAAGCCCAGCTCCCTCAGTCTTCCTCAGAGGACAGGTGCTCCATCCCCAGAAGCACCTCTGTGGCATCCTCTGTACCTGCTCCAACACATCAATGTCCTTGTTATGCTGGGGGCCCGGAGCTGGATGCAGCACTCCAGGTGGGGTCTCACAAAGGCAGAGAGGAGAGGCAGAACCCCCTCCCTCTACCTGCTGGCAACACTGCTTTGGATGCAGCCCAGGATACAGTTGGTTTTTGGGATGTGAGTGAATATTTCTGGGTTGTGTTGACTTTATTTTTTGTACGATGGGTTAAAAAAGCAAAAGATCTTTCTATTTCGCTAGCCATACTGCTCTCACCCCTCAAAAATAGATTTCTGAGTGCTGGGTCCATCAGCCTTTGTATGAAGTTGACTCCTGATACAAGGAAACTCCTGTTAGGGAAACAATTTACAATCTCATGTTATTGGCAGAAGTGATTTGGAATAGCTTATTTATTTCTTTCATGCCTTGCCCGTGGCTCAGGCTCTTCCTGTGATGTCTTTTCAGCTGCAGCCACAGCACATTGCTGCCCACATCAGACAGCAGCACCCTCTGAGGATCTGACTGTCTGGGTGGAACCAGCCAAACCAGGTTGCCCAGTAGCCTTGGCTTTCTAAAGGGCCATGACACAACTGTGCCTGGAGCATCACTTAGATGTAAGGCTTTTGATATTTCAATATTTCAAAAGATCAGGTCTAGTGATGCTGTAGAAATGTGGAGGAAAAAGCTGAAGTTTGCCACAGAAAACCACAAGTAACAGAAAAGAGATCGGCATTGCATCAGATTTTATAGTGGCTAAAATCTGCAGTGTAACTCCAGTGTGCATTTGACCCACTGGATAGAAAGTAGTCTGTACTCTGACTCTTGTATTTCTGCCATGTACTTGGATAAAAGCATGCTGTATAGCTTTCTGTCTACTCTTCCTGAGGGAAAGGTGTTTTATTATAACAGGAGCAATATGCAATGGGATCTGCTCTGTACCTCTCACCAACAAAAGCCAAAGACAAATGTGACCCTCTGAGATTTCACACTTTGCAATCAACCCAATGTGAAAAGGGCTGGAAGCCCTCAGCCATGAAAAGAATAAGGAGAAACCTATCTGACAGATGCCTTTGTTGCATATAGCTTTTCATTTTAGGCTTCCTTTAATCCAATATAGCATCCTATAAAATATATCTCCATTCTACTGTCTCTTTTAAGGGAAGTCTCTTGATGATTTTTTGTTCTCTATTTCTGCTCAATTGGATTGTATCATATTTTTGTTCTTCAAATTTTCTCTCCTCCTCAGGCTTTTGAGCTCATATCTCCTTTACTCTATCTAGACCTATCAATCTCTTTTCTTTTACCTATCCAATGTCTCAAATTCTGTCTTCGAAACAAAGACAGCAATTCAATCTTTTCAAGTCCTCAGGTCTATGAAAATCTGTACAAATTCACTCCCTGACCCTGGGTGCCTTTTGTGTTATCATTCAATTTGCAAAAGATTTCAAGATACATAAAAATTAGTTTAAATGGTAAATATTTCTGTGGTTTTGGAAGATCTAAAGCAAAGCAAATATGAATGGTAAGAACCCTGAGAAAAATTAAAGACCTATCTTTGAGAGCAGCCCTGCCTGGGATACCAGTGGATTAAAAATTATACATAAATTAGCAATGTGTGATAGCAACCCAGAAAGCAAATCATACCCTGAGCTGCATCAAAATAAGCAATGATTTTTCCCCCCTACCTCTCTCTCATGAGAATTTATTCTATGATTCTATGATTCAAAGTAAAGATATTTGCCAATGGTAGAGTGAACATTATTAAATATCTTAAAGAATAGGGTTTCTGCTACTCCTTTTCTTAAACTGAGCATCTGTCTTGTCTTACAAGGTCTAGCTTAACTCCTTTTGGGGATTCTCATGATTTATGGAAGATATGTGTGAGACAAAGTGGAACATTAGTGTACATATAGTAACAACAGCATAGAATAAAAGCAATTCCATTGTTACCAAACTATGTCCCCATTTATCAGCTCTGATTTATACAGAACTGTCAGACATTTAGGGATTGCTGGCAGTTTCAAATGCCTGGACTAACAGTTACCTGATTTTCAGATAGTTTTCCAACTGGATTCTTATACTAATACAATTAAAGTCAGAAAGTGGCCACTCCAGGGCTTCTCCTTCAGTTAGCAGAAACAAAGAGCCAATCAGAAAGTGGAACAGAAGTAACACCCCCCCCCAAACGTATTAAAAACAAAGAAACAAAACCCAACACTTCCTCAATTTCTTACTGACTCTCATAAGAAAAATGTTGGTTTTTTCTTATCTGAAGTATAAAAGGCATAGCAGTCAAATAGATTCTTTGATTTTAATTAATTGAAAACCCTACAGTAAAGGAGAATAACTTCCAGTTGACCCAACATAGGAACAGCCTTCTTCATGAGCATTTGAGATAAAGCCTTGGTGTTCATGCAAATTACTATCTGAATAGCAAAAATGTTTTATGCATATATATGATGGTAATAGCAAACTTCAAAACAAAACCTCAAAACAACTTTACTGTGAAGCCATTACAGCTTGTTTTGAATACACAGAACTGAAGATTTCCATTAAAAAGCAAGACGCTTCATTCCGCTCTAGCTATTCTGTACACACTGGCTGGTTTTTTATTTTATTTGCTTTTCTTCTTTTGTTAGAGTTAGACTCAAAATCATAACATTTTAATCTCAAAATAAATCTTCAGAAAATGTGTGGGTTTGTTAAAAGTAGCGTCAACATGCCCATGTGGGAAAGGATAATCTGTCTCTGCGTAAATATTTGGTGTAATACTCTTACATGGTGAAGGCTAGTGCAACTGGGCAAAGGGAGATGGAGGGGAGGGTAAAACTAAGAATTTCACTCAGAATATTCCTTTTTTCCCCCCTCTCAAACTGAATGTGAATCAAAGCATTCTGAATGTACTGAGATATGTAGATATTTTCAGGTTTCTGAAAGAGCAGAATCAGCAGAGGCAGATGACGAGGGGCAGCTCTTAAATGCTTTCCAGTCATCTCAAGTGAAAACATTAGAAGTGTGTGCTTTGGAGAAATCTGAGATCACAAGATGTTTCCACATCATTAAGTGTCTGAATTTACCACAGTCACATATTTTTAAGCTTGCTCAAAAGTTTTTTCCCTTGAGTTGATTAATGTATCCTGTGACACTGAATCCTTCCTCAACAGCTTCAGCTTCTGCAGAGTGACATCTCAGTCCTGAACCATTCTCTACAAGAATAAATGCAGACTGACACCTGGGTTCCACTGAAGAACCTGACACTCGTTTTGGCCCAAAGAAAAATTATCTGGTGTTCTTTCTTCAGTCTGTGATAATAGAGTATCTGGATTATTTTTTCTGCCAAATAGGTGTGTGAATGCAACAAATCAATAATCAGAAAACCAAACATCATGATATAAAGACTTTCATCAAGTTCCTGGACTGTTTCAGGAACTCATTTTAGAAAGTAATTTGCCACTATCTGGATACTCAGAAACATCAAAGACTCTGCATAATTTCAACAATTTTGGATGCATAAAACAGTTTCAGTAGGAGCAACTGAAAAATACTTCTCACTACTATTCCCAACTCCTCTTCACTGATGAGGAACTCGGGCTCTCCGGTTTTATGTGAAGAAGCAAAGGTCTGCTGCAATATAATGAGGATAAATCTTCCAGGAAAGAAGAACCTGAAAAAAAAAACCCCAAGAAACAAAAAACAAACAAACAACACCCCCTCCCCCATCAAAACTCCCAAACTAAGAAACAAAAAACTAAACACAACAAAATATTCAGTGATTTCCTTTGAATGTTTTGAAGTGCTTGTGACAAGAACTCCATGTATTATGTTCTTAACTGCTTTTTCTCCATCAAATAGAATGTCAGGCCTGAAAGATGCAGCTGATTTCAAGACTAACTAAAAAAAGAAAAGGTAATATCACCTGCACCTCAAAATGCAAAATGAAAAATATTTGCCTCTGCAAAACATACTCAAAGACTAAATTTCAAACTAGTTTCTATGACTACCAACGATGTGCTTCAGGATATTTGCTTTAAAATGTAATCATCCTGCCATCGTGTGCCAATTTGAGGTACTGCTCACTAAGAGTGCATTTAATTTTGAAATCATGATTCAGTTTTACAACTTGAACATTCTATCACTAGAAAAATGCATGCTTCAATAAAAAATCAGTTTTCAAGCACTTGTAATTATAAAATTGCTATTATGCTGAATGAGAATGATCAATGCATACATAAAAAGTGATACAATTACTGGGTTTGCTTCTTTTACTTTGGAACAAATGCTCTATAATATAAAACACCTGGAAAACCAACAGTTAAACTGATGACATTGGTAACATTAATACTTTATGTGAAGAAAAAAAGAACAATTTCAGTGTTGGACTTTTCCTCCTCTGTCCTAGTCTCATTCAATTCCAAACTGTGCAGAAAGTGGCTCACCTAGCCTCCCACTGCTATATTAAGTCAGCTGTATGAGGTATGCCTTATCAGATTATATTAGCAGACTACAAGATGGGAAAAGGAGGGAAGTCTGCTCTTCTTTCTGCTTAGGCTGCAGAACCCAAAATCTCTTTCAGTGTCTGGGTGCATGACTGGGTCCATTTAGGTAAATAATCTGTGCTAAACAAAAACAATTCAAAGTGCTGTTACACAGCCAGCCAGTTTTGTTCACAGATGTTAATTATACCACTTCATTTGAATCGTGACTTGATTATATTGCTGACAATGTGGGTGGTGAGGAAAATGCTGTTATAGGCTTGAAAAATAGGGCTGGTAGAACTCTCACAGGTAATCTAAGGAGACAGAAATCTCCTCCTCTGCCCAGGGCAGGAACAATTACATGAATATTGTTTTCAGATATCATCCACTCTACCTGTGGATATCTATCTGTCTGTTAAGCTTGTTCTCAAAAACTTACTTGTGATGGTGACTATGCATTTTTCCAGAGAAATCTATTTAGTGCTTCCTGCCTCTTACTTTCTTACTTTCAGGATTTTTCTTGTTTTGATTCTGAAGAATCTCTGCAACCTTGTGTTGTTTATCTCTTCCCCGTGTTCTGCTTTGGTATATTACCATTTAATTCATAAAATGTATAGCGCTGCTCTTTATCTGGAAACATTTCATGGGTGCATTTCTACTCTCAGCAATTCAAATACATCACATGTGCCAGAATGGCCGTGCTGTTGGAACACGTGTTGTTTCCTTCTTTGATCTTAAGAACTAGTATTGCCCAAAAGCCTACCTTAAGCATCCATGTCTGCATTTTCTGATGTGCAACCACATTTAAAAAATCACAATACTGAAGATCATGCATCTGCAAATATTCATCTGCTTGTGCAAAGTGGGAGGTATGGAATTTCCCCTATAGGTCTGCAAATAAACTTTGCAAACTGCAGACTAAGTAGGCCTTTACACTTTTTAGCATGTGCTACCTCATTCATGCCTTGATGTGAAAAGCTTCTATGAGGCAAAGAACAGCTCACTTTACCAGTCCTGTGTGCCACAAGGTGTCTGGCACTTACATGGTGTGCTTGTGCACTGTTTGTGCAGAAGGTCCCTAGGTCCAAGCTGAAGCATCAGATCACAGTTTACCTGTCAGCCTAGTCCCTGGCTCTGTATTAGGATGACTTAACAAACTTCCTTCAAGATATCAGCAGGTATTGGTCTAATGACCCTAACTTGTTCAGCAGATTCCCTCATCCTCTCTGAAACTTCCAATCAAACAACTAAAGAGAAAATACTATTGACCCCTAGAGCTAGACCTCAAACAGATCCCAAACAGATCCAGTCAGCACAAGCCACTCACAAACACTCTGATCTAGAGACAGGGTTCGTGGGAATTCAAGGCACAGAAAATTCTCAAAACCTCATACATGCAGGCCCAAATAGAGCTGAGAATACAGGGATTGACTTGAGGCCTTGGAAAAGGCCTCCAGCTTTAGAGACCAAAAGCAAGAGTGTGGGTTTGTAGTTTAAGCAGAGTCATATTAAACTAGGTAGTGGAAAGTTTTAAAGCTTTACAGTTAAGATATAGAAGTAGTTATAAAGGTAACAAGAAGTTTTAAGGTGTAGCTCTGTAGGATTATGTGTCATGATTGGATAAAATTGTCCACATTGCGGCAGGATGTGTGATACAGTTTAACTAGCCATTGGTGTGAAAGTTCAAACAACGTGTGGCAGTAGATTATTGGCTAATACACCTTTAAAACCTCTTGTAACCTGTGGTCTTGTGACCACTGGCCACAAACTCCTGGTGTATGTGGTAAAGATGTTCTCACCCTTCATGAGACTGTAGAAGAAGTGCAATAAATCATGTTTTAAAACCTCTCCCAGTGGTCCCATCTCTCTTAAAATCCCAAGAGTTCTGGACTGAAGACAGTGTGACTTTAGGCCAAGGTAGAATATCCATCCTCAACCCTGGCCTTCTCTGAGAGCATTTAGAACTGCTGACTGTAGGTATTACTGATCAAGAGGGGGGGCAGGAGACTCAGGAAATTCTTTAAAATGCCTTCAGGGTAGGAATGGAAGGAGATGAAGCCCTCTCAGTGAGGTCCTGGAGAACTGTGCTGGGAAGCCACAGCTTCAGCAACTGACCCAGGGCATTCTCACGCAGTGTCTAAAGGAAGGCATCAGAAGGAATCAGGGACACAAACAGCAACATTTCCAGACTTCTCTTGTCCTCCACCACATACAAGAATGCCATTCATTGAGTTGATTGGATCAATGAATAGATGATTAACAGCTACCTAAATCTGAGGAAGAGTATTATCTGAGCTGGTAGAGGGAAGCAAGCATAATGGGAAATTGGTAGCTACTGAGTGAAAAAAATAGTTTTGCTGAAGGTGAAAGCTGACGTGAGTGTACAGGCCTTTTCCAAGAAAATACACACCTGAAAAGACAATGTAAGGTTTCTACCACAGCATCCAGGAGCAATGTTTTTGGTCAAATCTCCAAAGCAAGAACAACTAATCCTCTGCATCAGTAGATGCTGACCCAGCCTCAAGGCCTGCCTTCAACACTTACTGCCTGAACTGCTCTGGGACAGTAAAATACCCTGCTCAATTCCCAGCATGCTAACCTGCTGCACAGTCATATGTAACTGGCTGTGAATAATGAGCTGAATTATATTCAGGAAATACATTCTTATAACTAACATAACCCCCCTGCGTCCCACCCCCCCCCCCCCCAAAAAAAAAAAAAAATCCCAAATTAGTCTGGAATCTTTGGAGAGCAATAAAAATGTCTACAGCTTTGACGTTGCTCTTGACTTCTTCTAAAGAATGGGAAAACAATTTCCTGTAGGCATGATCCATGATTAAGAAAATAGTTTGAAGGGAATTTTTGTTTCCATTTTACTAGACATTTTCAAATATCTGTGAGGAAACCAGCCTCAGCTCGGTGGCATCAGTGAGCTGCATCAAAGCCCTACAGTCCAAACCCTCCTGGTGAGCTTAGCAAGCAACATGAGCTTCTTTTTTTTATCTACACCAACACATCCTTACTGCTGGAACTATGAAACATTTCCAACTTTCAGCCAAATTAAAAACACACAGATATTTTGATTTTTTATCTTGAGGGATACCACAGACAAAAAGTCACCTGAACATTCTGAATTCAAGCTGAAATTGAAGCTCCTATTTCACATGCAATTAGTGCTGTCTGAAATACACATTAGCTTTTTTTTTGCTTTTGGAGGTCACAGATTATCTTTGTTGCAATTTATCCTTTACTCCAGAGATATGCCATTCTGTGAGATAACACACATAAACTTCATTTAATCAGCTGCACAACTCCTGCTGTAGCTAAAATTCCACTGAGAAAAACAAAACCAAACCAAAACAAAAACCCCAAACCAAAACAAAAACACAAACCAAAACTGCCTTAGTTCTATAGCAAATCATCAACACTTCCCAGTAAAGTGATCAAGGAACAAAAACTATTTGACCTTTGTGGACGAAAACACCAAACTTTTTGAACAGAAAGTGGGTGGCATCACTCTGACCTGCTGTCTAAGTCTTATTTGATTTTCTGCTGGCTCTGAGTTATTTTTCCCTTTTACATTAATAGGGAGTTTAAGGTGTTTTTTCGGGAATCATATTTAAATGTGCTTTTGTTGGCACTCTTGCTTGGGGCTGATGCATGTCGACTGTTACTATTTGTTGTTTCAGTTCTCACAGTAGTTCATATTTCTTTAGTTTGTGGGGCGGTTTGACCCTTGCTGGATTGCTGGGTGCCCACCAAGCTACTCTACCACTTGCCTCCTCAGCTGGACAGAGAAGAGAATATATAACAAAAGGTTCATGAGTCAAGAAAAGGGCAGGGAAGATCACTCACCAGTTACTCTCATGGGCAGAACACACTCGACCTAGGGAAATTGGTCTAATTTATTACTAATCAAAATCAGAATACAATAATGAGAAGTAAAATACATCTTAGAAGTACTTTTGCCACATCCCTCCCTCTTTCCTGGGCTAAATTTTATTCCCAATTCTCTAGTTGCTCCCTGCCAAAAGTGCAGGGAGAGAGGGAATGGGTGTTACAGTTAGTTCATCACATTTTGGTTTTGCCACTGCTTCCTTCTTATGGAGAGGACTCCTTCCCCTGCTCCAGTATGAGGTCTCTCTAATGGGACACAATCCTCCACAAACTTCTCCACTGTGAGCCCCTCCTACAGGCTACAGTTCTTCACAAACTGCCCCCATGTGGGTCCCTTTGCATGGTGTGCAGTCCTTCAAGAACAGCCTGCTCCAAGAACAAGTCCTGTGGGATCACAAGTCCTTCCAGCAAACCTGCTCCACATGGGCTCCTCTCTCAAGGGGTCCACAGATCCTGCCAGAAGCCTGTTCCAGCACAGGCTTCCCCCAGGGTCACAGCCATCTTCAGGAATCCACCTGCTGTGGCATGGGCTCCTCCACAATCTGCAGGTGCATCTGTGCTCCACTGTGGACCTCCTTGTTTTGAGTACAACCTACATTTGAGACTTAACACATTGGAAGGCAGAGAGGGAAGGGCAATACTTACACAGTCTGAAATCTGGAGAATCAAAGAGAGTTGTACCAGATGCCCACAAGCTGTAAAGCCAGCAGACTTCTTGGTGACAAAGTGGTTACTCCCTGCAGCTATGGACTGTGTTCACTTGAAGCTCAAAAAGAAGAGAAAATATAAATTTGAAGGAATGCTCTGATATACGTTTTTTTATTCATATTCACTGAGAGAAGATTAATTTTAATTTAAAAACTTAAAGGGAACTCAGATCTTCCTTTGGAGGCCACAAACCATGGGCAAACAATAAAATCTGCTGAAGTTCTAGGCCTATGTAGGTAAAACTGGTCTATCATTGCACACATGTATCTGGAAGAAATTAGAGAAACAAACTCTTCTGATTTACTCAGATAATTTTTGGTTTTGCCTGAAAAACTGAATAACATACCTACATACAAATTATGCAAAACCAAACCCCTTTGAGACTACCACATTGCACACTTGAATACACTGTGGAAGACATGCACAGCAGTACACAGGAAGATGGTCTGGGGCACCATCAGCATCCTACTAACTTTTACTAGCATAGCATCTCTGTTACTTGGAGTATAACACAGAGAAAGTGCAAAAATTCCCATGTACATTAAGAAAATAAGGATGGAAATTATTGATTTTGTGAAAACACCATTTCCCAGACACCACAAGAATTACTGCAAGTGTAGCTTTTCTTCTTGCTGGGATCATTTCTGTTATAGTAGTTGACATAAAGAATAATTTATGAGAGTTATAATATGCATACATGAGTGCAGTTGTATAACAGCATTTGCTGAGCATTTTCCTTTGTTGTGCTAATGGAGTTTTTGGCTTTCTTCTATTTTCATTGTCAAGTCACTCAGCTAAGACAGTCACAGCAGTCATTTAGAGAGACTGAGTAAGTTTACACAGCAGTATGTGTCATGATGCAAAGAATCCTATCTAGTGACAGCTGCAAGGGGAATTTCTGTAAGCAGAATGCAATCAGTGAATAGAAACATGCCCAGCAATTTGAGCAATAATGGTTACGGTTACAGTTTCTCTGTGGTTTATAGTGACCTATTTTATTTCTGATTATAGCTGCTCAGAGCAGCAGTTTCAATGATACTGATGCTGTCACCTGGTGTTTCCCAGCCTCAGGGTGCTCCTAGAGCACTCCTCACACCAGCAGAGAACAGGTCTGCAGATCTCTGCGTGGGTTTGGGGCGCATCTCTTGCCTTGTCCCTTGTGGCAAAAACCCAATTTCAGTACTAATGCTTCCAGGATAAGCTATGCAAAGATTTGGTGACCATCATAACAGCAGTCTATCTGTGCCTGTCTGAGAGGTGATGACCAGGACATGCTGTCCTGGATGACCGGTGATGCTCAGTACCCCCTGGCTTCTCTCTCTTATTTTGTGCTAGACCTTCACACTCTGCTGCCAGTGGTTGAGTTTTGTCCTGCCAGCAGGAAAATTACTGCGCAGTACTTAGACTGCTGCACAGTCCCAGCGGTGCCAAGGGCCCTACAGTCCTTTTGGCAGGTTGATGGATGACAAGGCAAGTGAGAGGGAGCCTTGCCACCACCCAGCTTTAGGTAACTCAGAACCTACTACCTGCCCTAAGAGGCTCATCTCTTAGTAAGGACAGGGGCAAATCTTTCCAAAACGCAGTCCAGAGGAGGAGGCAAAATTAAATACATAGATGTGCTTATGTCTCTTCCAGCTGTTCACTTTGTAGAGAAGTATACAGTATCTTACCTTCACCAACACCTTTGTGTCTGAGGTAACACTGAGTCGTTCTGAGGGAGTACTGGCCTTTTTTGGGAATGAAATGAGGCCCTTGTTCTAGCAAGCCTTGTTATAACAGCATCATGCACTTGCATATTCCCTCCAAAACCAGCCTAATCTGCCTTGCATCCGAATATCCAAGTCTCCAGATGTAATACTTCCACTCATACTCTCCAGTACTCATAACTATATATATATATGTGGGATGAATATTCAACACTGTTATCTTGGCATTCCCAGACTAGTTTAGGGATGACAAATATAACTTTTGATCACACTCTGTTCATGTGGAAAAGTTAGAACAGCTGCTGCTATTTCAGTTCTCACAGGCATGGAGTTAAATTACCTACAAATAGACACAGCAAGTACAACCCAGAAGGCAGAGAGCCCTGGGAGGTGTGCTGTGCCACCTGCCTCCCCACAGACACAAGGGCTTCCAAGGGGATACCTGGAAGACAACCTACAAAGCTGCCCTCTGTAGTGCTTACATTAGGGGAAACATTTCCTTCTCACCCCTTTGGAGCTGGAGCAAAATTTCTGGAGCACCTTCATGCTTTTTGTTTGTTGTTTTGTTTTATGCATCTTTAAGATCTAAAGAAGTACAGATGAAAATCTTATCCAAGAAGATTATTTGACTGTATAAAGAACTCGAGGTCAAAATGGGGTGAAATAGATAAACCTTGCTGTAACAATTTTGAAATATGATTCATACGGGCTAAAGAATAGGAAAGCAAAGCACATTCATCTTGGCATTTAGAGTTTTATTCTGTTCCCTCAATTTCCTTGACAAATCTCCTGGTCCTACCTCATAAACTGTAAGTATGCATCTGCATAACAATAGTAGCTAAACTCTAGCAGCTGGGCAAAGAAGTAAACATTCTTCCACAGAGTCAGTGAGCTTATTTTTAATGGTATGTGGGATATTTTATTTCTGAAAAAGCAATTTATTTTGTTAGCAAAAATATGAAGATAAGCTCTTAGAAATACCTGCATAAACCTAACTTCTCACTTCTGCCCTTTTCCATTTTCCTACTAGCTTCCCTCCTGGCAGTCAGCAGAAACATTACATGATTTATACAGCCAGCAGCACTATAGGCAATGCAAAACAAAATGCAGTAGAGGAACAGAGAAAAACCTGAAAAAGTAAGTAGATAGAACCCTTGGAAAAAATTAAAGCAGACAACACTTTTTAAAAAGAGCAAATTATAAACAAAATAATACTATTCTGGAAGATAAAAAAAAAAGGAGACTTTTTTGGAGGACTGAAAGAAAAATTATTTGCTCAAAAATAATTTGTGTCTTGAAGAAATAATTAATCATTAATAAAGAGTTGGATAGTAAAGATGGAAGAAACGTAGGAGGTAATCTAGCTTATTTCCTTGATTCCTTGGTATTTTGAACTGTCTGAGTTCTTTCAGCACAAGAACTGTCTTTGAGATGTATTTCTAAGATTTTTTTCTGCGAGAGACGTTCATGCAACACATCTGAACAAAACTAAAGAGATATCCTAAACTAAGCTGAAGGTTTCATCCCAGGTGAGATTTAATTTTTCATATGTTCCACCAGGCACGTCAGAATAAATATAACAATTAAGCAAAACAATGTTTAGTCCATTTTTACACCCCAATTGTAATATTATTGTTCTAATTACTGTCAATTTGTATCATCTTACATAGATTGCTAAAGAGTGACCTTCAGCTTGTCATTTTTGCAGATCACTGACAGGGCTTGATTGCAAAGGTAAGAATATGTGTTTCTCACTATACAGCTCCCATTTTCCCATATTTCTTTGAGATGACAGCAGGTACCTCAACCTGGAAAAATGAACAGGAATACAATTCATACTAATGTCAACCAGGTATTGCTTCAGCACATTTCTGCAGCATGAGTATTAAGAGCCATGGATTGTAAATGTTCTGCAACTCACTGGACTGTGAAACTACTTGGAAAGCAAACCTTGAAATTTTGCTTATGAAGCATTTACACTGATAAATTTAATTTTGTATGTCTTTCAGGTAACAAGAAACGTACATTAAATTTTGAAACAATGGCAAGTGCAGAGGAAATGACAAAGTCAACAGCATAATTCTTATGGACAGTTTCCTATCTGTCCTAATTCTCTGCTCCTTTTAGGTCTATTTTTCCATTTTGTGGAGATTGATATTTAGAAAATAACTTCAAGCTTTAATTCCACAGACTATACAGACAGTAGAAACTGTTCTTGGGAATGCAGTTATTCTGTCAGGGAAGATATCAATGGTTGGTTTAAAATGTTTAAACATTGCCCATATTTATTTATCCAGCAGAGAAGAGAATGCAGCAACATAAATACTTGCATAAACATAAATCAGTGGAGACATGAATTTATTATTCTTTTTAAAGCAATCTTAAGAAGCAGGTACTCTTTTGTTTTATCTGTTGTTTTCCACTCTTTAATCAAAGAATGCATTCCAGAAATTTATATTAGATTCTGATGCTGCAAATACTTGCAATATGTTTAAGGTTAAGCACCTTGTTCCACTGATTAGTCAATTTACTTCTGTGTAGAATGAAATTGCACGATGGGAATCCTTCCCAGTGCTCATCTTGCTGTTCTCTCAGGCTTTGATATTGAGATGGGACAAAACCAATTGCAATACAGCTCTAAGTCAGGATGTTCCCACTGGAGGTCGAGAAAGAAAAGAATTTTTGTTCTTATGAGTAAAAGCAAAATTACCTTAAAAGTACTCTTAACTCATACTATTATTTTAGACCCCCCAAAGACTTATTACAGAAGATGAGAAGAGAAGCTTTTGGGTTTCCTGTTTATCTTGGTGTCCTAAATGGATCACTATCCCAAAAACCATGGGGAAATTTTATAAGAACTTTAAAAGTTCTCATATAGAATGGAACTGTTTTTAAAAATTGCAGAGTCTGTAGTTTAAAGAAACGGGACCAGAGTGATCAGATAAAAAAAGACATCTGTACTAATACCCTGATTCCAGGGGCACCAGGAGGCAATGAGCTGGAACAATGTTTTTGACTCTGTGACATCCAAGTACCATTCTAAAAAATGCATGCCCTTTAATTAAGAGAAGGCAAATGTATTTAGATTTACTACGTAATGATCCAAAAGTTCGCAGCCTGAAAATAAAAAAAATAAAAATCACTACTCTGAAAATGTCCAAGCAAAAATATATCAATCATAGATTCCAAGTTTGACGAGAAACAGTGGCTCTCTGAATCACTACATGAAAAAAAACTTGTGTTTTGACTTACACCCCACTCCAAAAGTCAAACCAGTGTCCATATATGAAAACTTCTTTCTCCTAACTTGCCTGACTTGCACAGATACAAATACATTTGTCACTGAGCTGCCTAATCCTCTGCCTGCTTAAATCTACCATGGTTTTTCTCTTGAGCCTCCCTGGTTCAGAGTTCCAAAGGATTATTCTAAGAGGTAATAAAAGAAGATGTCATAAAGAAGATGTCATAGTCCCTGTCCTTATTTGTTCCCTAGATGATGACCATTACATTATGGCATTGAGAAAACTGTGTAACACCAGAATGCCTTGATAAATAGGCAGAGCTAAAAACTCAGTCAAACAAGCTTTGGTCTGCATTACTGCTAATATATAAAATACATCATGAGCATTCATGCTATTACCTAGGCAGAATATTAAGAAATATTTGACTGGGTTTTCCTGAGATGGAAAAGCAGCTAGTCTGGGGCTGTGCTTTGGATTTATGGCAAAAGCAGTGTTGACAACACACCAGTGCTTTGGCTGTGGCTGAGTGGTGCTTGCACAGTGCTAAGGTTTTTCTGCTTCTCATGCTGCCTCGTCAACCAGGCAGGCTGGTGGTGGGCACAAGTCTGAGAGAGGACCCAGACAGGACAAATGACCCTGACTGGCCCAGGGATATCCCATACCATATATATGGCTTCCCAAGGCACTGTTACACATAATGGAGCCCTGCTTTCCTGGAGATGGCTGAACATCCATGGGAAGTGGGAAATGAATTCCTTGTTTTGCTTTTGGGCATAACTTTAGCTTTACCTCTCAGTCTGTTCTTATCTCAATTCACACTTTTAACCTCACCTTGAATGCTGTGCATAGTTTTGGTCAACACAATATAAGAAAGATATTAAGCTACTATAGAATGTCCAAAGGAGGGCAATAAAGATGGTGAAGGGCTTTGAGGGGAGGCTGAATGAGGAGCAACTGAGGCCACTTGGTCTGTTCAGCCCGGAGGAGACTGAGAGGAGACTTCATTGCAGTCTGCAACTTCCTTGTGAGGGAAAGAAGAGGGACAGACACTGATCTCTTCTCTGGGGTGACCAGTGACAGGACCCAAGGAAATGGCCTGAAATTGTCTCAGGGGAGGTTTAGGTTGGGTATTAGAGGGTGGTTGGCCACTGGAACAGGCTCCCCAGGGAAGTGCTCACAGCACCAAGCCTGGCAGAGTAAAAGATGCATTTGGACAATGCTCTCAGGTACATGGTGTGACTCTTGGGGTGGTCCTGTGCAGAGCCAGGAGCTGGACTCAATGATCCTTGTGGTTCCCTCCAACTCAGCTTATTCTCTGATTCTGTGATTCTCACCCCTATTATGGGGGAGCATATGAGCTTCTGGATGGGACTTGGCTGCCTGCTGGCATCAAACCATGACAAATACTCATGTTGCAGTGATGCTTGAGCTTTTTCTTTCTCATCCTGGTAAAGGTCCATATACTCATAGGTATTCTAGCTCCTGACTCACAGTAGACTTGAGTCATCTATTGGAAACTAGACACCATTTAAAATCTGAGCCTTGGGCTCTTACTATTTCGTATATAAACCAAGAAAATCTGCTGAGGACAGCAGATATTTTGTTAATTGAAATTTTGAGTTCCAAACTTTTAAAATTTATGTGAGCAAGATGGAAATGCTTGTTTTGATCTCCAGGTGAAATAATTAAAAAAAACTCTATTCCTTCTCTCAAGCATTTGGCATATCCATACTGAAAAATATTCACAGATATTCTGACTTTAAAAGCCACCCAAAGACATAAACAGTACTTTGTTTTGCTGCTCACTGCAAGAAAATCTTTGATGTTTATCATAACAGGGCTGTAATAGCCTTGCTGAAATCATGCTGACTGGAGAATGCAAACATTGAAGCTGTACTTGTTGGAGACTCACAAAAGCTGAACAGAAAAGATTCAAAACAGGAAAAAGGCAATTTTAAAGTTGTATCTTGAAGTAAAAGACCAAAGTTACATACTTAAAGGCAAAACTTGAGAAAAAAGTTAAATTACTGACATGGAGAACATGTGAAATGGACAAATCAGGGCACTGGACTTCTACAGTGTGTAAAAATAATAATGGGTAAGATTTTTGAGAAAGTCTCATGAGCTTGAAATTAAGTTCTGATATATTGTTTTAATCCACTGTGAAAGTTATCTTATGCTTTTCAAAGCAATAAGCATAAGTTGTAGGTAAACAGAAGATAGTGAAGAGGCATGATATTGGTTTGACCTACACTGCTTTATATCAGAAATGCTAAAAGTGACCTTAAAAAGAAACAAAGAAACAACAACAAATCAGACAAGTAAAACAAAAAACAACCAACAAAACAAAACAATCCACCTGAACAAACAAAAAAAAATGCAAAACAAAACAAACAAAAAGCCAAAGCAAACAAGCAAACACAACAAACAAAAAACCCCCACAAAAAAAAAACCCAAAAGCAAACAAAAATAACCCAGAGACAGAAATATTCCCAGAGGAGAATATTTCCCAGATGAGAGCTGGGAAAGGCTCTCCAAATACCATCCAAAACAGTACCCAACATACAGCTGAGTTTAAAAAACAAACAAACAAACAAACACTCCCAAACAAACAAACAACAAAATTCAGGCCAAACCTAGATACCACGTTGCTAGTGGCAAAAAAAAAGTGCTGTAGTTTGAAAAAAAAAAAAAAAAAAAAAAGAAAACAAAACCAAAAAACCTGACAGTAACAAAAGTTATATGTCTACTGAAAATTATTAAAGAGCATCAAGAAAAATTTCCAGGCAATAGAATTCAATTTTCCGAATGTTTTACCATTAGGAAAGTTGCAAGCATTATTTTGACTTGGACAAAATAGCACCTTCACAAACAATTTACAGGCACATCTCAGAAGTTAGCTCCTACCATGATTATTCCCTGTAGGCAGATTGGATACAATAATCCTTTTTTTGGAGGTTAAACTAGTTTAACAGTTGGGCATGGGCTATTCTGTGCTAGTTCATCTCAGTGTTGGAGAACATTCCCAGACATGTTTATTTTATGAATACCAACATAGCCAAATATTACAGGTTATGGGTAGCTGAAGCTGAAATTATTACAAGAATGTGACCTGCAGAAATTTAAAAGCAGTTGATAAACAACAGGAGCATATGAACTGATAAGCTGTCCAAGCAATGGAAGAGACCCGAGGGACTCTAAAAAATGTTTTCTCCTGCAAGAACAATTTCTTGGCAAACCATACATTTAGCTACAATATTTATTTTGTCACTGCAGCTAAAAGGCAACAGAATAAGGCTGTATTTATGGAAATAGAAGGGGGAAATTAAAAGTCTCCCAATGACCAAAAAAGAAATTTTGTACTTATCACATGGAAGAAAGGCATTACAATCCTCTTGACTATGCTTAGAAAAATACTTTTGTTTTGTTTTGTTAAATTATTGTTGTATTATTCCTGCTCTCCTTCTTACGTATATTTTTTTCCATATGTGCTTAATTCCTGGGTAGTTTCTATCCTGAGTGACTAGGAAATCTATGTGTATGAGATTGCACAAATTGCCAAGCAATATATCTGCTTAGTAAAGTTTCAGGACAGCTCGCTCTGTTAGAGACATTGGTTCTACTTGGAGTAGACTAGTGAAACATAAACAGCACAACATCTTTACTTAGAACATCAAAGAGTTCCTGCTTGTGATGATGGCAGTCTAGCCTTGTCTTTCAGATTGCTGAAGGCTGTTGGCAGAAAAGATAGGGTTCTGGAATGTAGGTAGGAATTAGGTTGAATCAGTCAGATTAAAGAGGAAACAGGACTGGTTCCATTTCCAGTGGCACATTTACTCTGTGTTGTCAGCAGGTGAGCCCAGAAACAAGACCTCACGTCTTTGATGTTGATTAAAAAGTTTACTCTACAGATCTCAAAACTCCAGACAGCAAATGATGGATTCACTGCTTCAGGTGTGAGTTATGTCTAGCACACATCTGGGCCAAGTCACCATAGGATCCTTCCACAGTCTTGCAGAGAGCAGGGAGCTAGGCAGGAACAGCAAGAACAGGTCAGGGACTGCCTCATTACCTCCTGAAGGAGACACCTTTTATACCATCACATGAACTGCACTTGAATTTCCACTGCTGGGACTCTGCTGGGAACTAAAACAAGCAGACAACAAAAGTTAGGTGTGCTCAGCCAGAGTAATGGTGTGGAGGGTCACTGCAGTGCACCCTCACAAAAGGCACACACACACACCAGCCCAGCTGAGCCCAGGGCAACAAGTCAGACCCTAGAACATGCTACACAGTGCCCAGAAACAACATAAGGGTTAGGCACAGCCCTTCTTAGTACAGGCTTAGTTTAACTAGTACTAACTAAAGCTCCTAACCTGCAGCCAGAAAAGTAGGTTAGATTGATAATCCTGATCAGTGAGAGCACTGGAAGTTGCAGGAACCTTAAGCAGTTTCAGACATTTAGAAAACAAAAATATTCATGGCTTTATGAAGGGTAAGTGTTTTACTTAAGAAATTTCTCACATATGAGCACAAAGACACCCCGTTTCTTCAGGCACCGGAGTTTGCAGTGTATGCACCCAACATGCCCAGGTAATACTGTAACTGTGGATCTCACCTCCCAAAGTGGTTGCTTCACCTACATTAAGTCTAGAGATATTTGAAATCAACCAATGTCTTACAGGAACAATTAGTACCATGGCATAAAGGTCAGAAAAGGGCTGGAGAGATAATACAGAACTAGGCCTGCAGATAGTACCACATGCACCTTATGCCATAGAGTACACACCACGAGTTTTGACAGCAGGAAATCAGGCAGGCTGGGGCAGCTGTTTGCATTTCCCCTTCATATTCCTGTGACTATTTTAAAAAATAGCACAATATGAGAGGTGTTAGTACCATCGATATGCATTCTGCTGTACAAATGGCTGACACTGTTCATTATGTATTTTTAGTGTAACAGCCAAAACTCAAAATACTTTTGTTTGTAAGAAGTCAACAAAACGTGGAACTGTGAAGCTTCATCATCTGAAACACACAGCACTTATTAAATCTGTTTGTGGGTTGTCAGACAGGAAGACTGCACGATACTGAAAGGAAAAACAAGCTAGAGAAAGCAGATGCCTTAACAGCTACTAATTAGAATCTAATTACTCTTTCAATTACCTTTACTCAGCACTCTAGGTCCCCAAGCCACTACTGACAGACATCAGCTGTCCATGTGGCATCCTCATCTGGCACAAACCGTATTGAGTGTGAAATCAAACCAGACACTGTTACCCCAGCGTTAGCAGCAAGCCTTTCAAACTCCCTGCGGTAGCAAGGCATGCTGAATATTTCATGGCATGCATTTAGAGCTGGTATCTCCTTCTTGAGGCAGTACAACTACCATATTTCTGCAGGATGGCATTGCTGCAGAGCTGTAGGCCAGTGATTACAGTCTATGTACAAACACAGACAAATCACAGTCATGCTGGACTAAACATGGATTCCCTCATCCTTTACATGAGTTTAGACCCCTGCTGTTACAAGAAATTTTGTCATAGGTTAACATTTAGCACCAATCCCTTTCTTATTTAAAAACAGAGAGGGTTCCTTGCGCACTGAAGAAATGAAACATAAATACAATCCTTATTCCTCCAGAGAGAGTTTTCCTCTATATATTCTAAGGAAATGAAAATCACCAAATCCCTGTCATCTAGAGATCTCTGTGTACCTCTTATTATTTTTCATATTTCTTACAGTGCCTGTAGCCCTCCCACAGCTACAGAATCCCTTCAGAGTGGGTCTGTAGATGTTTATATTGTGAGCAAGACCTCACTGCCACAAGCACACAGCATAAGTACATAAGAAAACACAAATAATCTCTATTTACAGATGAGGAACAAAAGCTGAGAGACACTTTCCCCAAAATACAAGAGACTCAGCCTCAGATTTCCTTCTTTCAACAAAGCATTTACTCTGTGTCCACCCCTCTTTCCCCAGAAGGATGGGCTCCTTGCTTGTAAATAAACCCCTCTTAGTTTTGTGGGAATGTGAATTTTTGAAGCACCCTGAGCAGTAAGACCTTCTGAGACATAAAGAGTTAGTCAGCATTAAAAGGAATATCTGAGTGTGGCTTTATTATGAGAGTTATCACGGGAGTGTGTCAGGGACTGAATGTCACAATTTATGGCTTAAACATCTTCATGAAGGACATTTGCTTATTCTAGCAAAGCTGTATAAAAGCTGCAGAGAAGACCACCACGCCCTGAATAGGCCATCTGACAGAGGCCCTGAACTATGAAGATAACATAATGACTCAGGTCTGGGATGGGGGAAGAGGAGTACATTCACAGAGGTATCAAGCTTAGCACCTTCGGGATGGAGACCACAGCCCTGGGGCTATCAGCTGCCAGGCTCACACCAAAGGGTTGGCGGGGAGGAAGAGAAGTTTTGGGTGTGTGGTGAAAAGGCCTCTGGTCAGAGGCAGTAAACACCCACCCTCTGCTGTGCAGAGAGGCTCAGCTGGGCGTCCCTTCACCCCAGGAAAAGCTGCATCCACATCAAGGACAGAGGGACTGTCAAAGCCCATCAAAGGCCCCCCCAAAGGGGTCCGCAGACCCTGCACCAGAGCACTGCAACATGATACACCAGATCCACAGTGCTGCAAGGGACACCTCAAACCTGCCCTCCCCAGGGAGGCACGTGGGTATTCCCACCTGGCCAAAACACATATTAACCCATGGGATTCTATACTTTATGGTGAGGAACTCTCAGCACCAAGAAGACCAGATGGAGGGAAACCCTGAGCTGTCATTAGGACCCCGGAAAGGTGATATGTTTCCACCTAACCCCTGTCACTCTCTCCCTGTCCCCTAGTTCCCTAGAACTTACTCACTTTCTTTCTTTCTTTCTTTCTTTCTTTCTTTCTTTCTTTCTTTCTTTCTTTCTTTCTTTCTTTCTTTCTTTCTTTCTTTCTTTCTTTCTTTCTTTCTTTCTTTCTTTCTTTCTTTCTTTCTTTCTTTCTTTCTTTCTTTCTTTCTTTCTTTCTTTCTTTCTTTCTTTCTTTCTTTCTTTCTTTCTTTCCCTTCCTTCCTTCCTTCCTTCCTTCCTTCCTTCCTTCCTTCCTTCCTTCCTTCCTTCCTTCCTTCCTTCCTTCCTTCCTTCCCCTCTTTCCCTCTTTCTTTTCCTCTTTCCCTCTTTCATAAAATACATCAATATTTTGGCACCAACATCTAATCTCATTAGGTTTTAATCACAATTTTGGGGTATATTTCAAATCTTTCTGGGTTTGATCTGTTTTAATCACAGAAACCTAGTTTCCCTTGCACTTCTGTGTTTAAACCAGTCCATAATAGTGGTGAGTGAGTGGTGAGTGAATACCTGTGAGTGCAGTGCTATTGTTGCAGCCCACGACTGCCATGAAATTGTACTTGTTTCTCATGTATCCTGCTCTACCAGGCAGCACACACATGCTGCAAGCTCTTTTGGAGGCAATTTGACCAGGTTTCACTTTGGATCTACCTTTTTCTGATCAGTTTGTCAGAGCATTCCTCTATGTCCCCAGAGGAGGACAGGATTCCAGCAGGACACCTGTGGGCACTCGAGAGGGCTGACAACATGGCATTGAGATGTTTAGACTGAAGGGAGAAGGAACTTAAATACCTGGTGATGAAAACTGAATAATGCTCGAGAGAGTAGCAAAGTTTTCCCTCAAACACTCCACAGCTGGAGAAGGTCTGCAGGTTCATGTGCCACAGAGCAATGGAAACTGTCCATTTAGGAATACCCCATCACTTCTGTAAAGCAAGCAACACAGGTGTTTCCAAAATCAAAAGGTTAAGAAGCGACAGGGAGTTAATCAACATTCACTCTCTCAACTACACTGCTGAATTACTAAAACGGTTGCAAGCTAACTGGCAGCCTCCCAAAAAGCTTACAAGTTGTGTTTGCAAGTTGGTATGGCTGGGAAACTCATCCAGTTTGGGTATCCCCACACTGTCAGAGGAAAAGAGGGTTTAAGCTTTATGGACGTGGACTGTTCACAACACCCTGTCTCAGTGCCAATGAACAGACCCAGACATAATTTATTAGTACAGCTGCAGCTTAATTCTCTGCTAACTATGACCTATCAGCCTACTTGCCAAACTGTACAGCTTCTCTTCAGCTCTGGTGGAAATAAATAATTACCGAAAAAGATCGAAGAGCAGAAAAATAAAGTTTTGCTGTGATTCCCCTTGCTTCTTGCATCTGCTACAGACCACAAGGTCAACAGTCATTTGTTTTTTTGCACAAATGCCTCTTTGGAAGAGGTGGTCAGGGAGACTACAAACTGTGTACTGTAACTCCCCATCCTGAGCACACTAATCCATCTCTCCTGTTAATTAGGCAAACTCAATTATCAATGTGAGGAAGATCCCAACAAGACAGAGTTTTATTTTTAATTCTAAAGAGAGATGATTACTGATGTGCACACAAATAGGTCAAGCTAATATAAAGAATACAGATAGAATATAAAGCAGTTTTCTATCCCAAAGCAACCCCTTTATTAAACCTCCAATGAATCAGGCTGTTTTCTTGTTGCAGACAAATGTGCATGTGGCAGCAGACCAGATCTTTGCCTTTTCTCTTACTTCAAGTGCAAAGCCAGGCAAACAGCATTACAAAAGGAAAACAAACTGCCAGAGGAGAAGCAGCTCCACTGGAGAGAAGGGAACAACTCTTGCTGTCATGGGAGTTTTAAAAGATTCCTAATCCTCAGAAATGAAAGAGAAAAAAAACACCAAACCCCAGATATTGACCTTGCCAATATGAAGAATCCATTTTGAGAATAGGAAATTGTGAAAGATGTTCAAAATAAGTGCTGTACAAAAAGCTGCCTGTCTGTTCCCATGCCACTGAAAAACTTCCTTATATTTTCAGTGAACATTTTTCTTTAATTTATTCTGATCTAGATGGTAACATTCTGTTCTTCAAGAGATGGACAGAGGAATTCATTTTCTGCAACCTACAATGTAACAGAATATATTTTTATAATTTCATAAGCAGTTTTCTCCAGTGAATATTATTAGTAAAACGATAGTAAATGATAGTAAAATGAGAAAAAATGTTTAATTTAATGTTCACCATTTAAGAAAAGACTTTTCTTAGGAGGATACTGCACTACTTCATTAAGCCATTGTTCTGTGAAGACGCAGGAAATTACCTTGCTATACAGACCTCTCTGCTGAGTTCAGACTTTAATTATTTTTAATCAAAACTTTGAAATTTTCCAGAAATACTAGCTGGAATTTCCTCCATGTATTCAAAGGAGAGGATAGATGAAGGAAGAGACAGAGGATTATTTTCTATTACTCTTTTTTATTAATTATTAATATTGACTAAATATATGTTGATTTTATTTGCCACCTATGAAGATGATTGTAAAGGGAAACTTTAAAGCAATTTTCCTGCATTCTATTAGATTTTTGAGATCTAAAACCCTGGAGCACATGAATACACTTGGAAAATGAGGGTTTTTTTTTTTTTTGGTTAACCAGAGCAATGGGAGGATGTCAGATACAGTGGGGGAGTTCTCTCTCATCCCTCCAGTTTGAAATATTTAGCATACTGATTTCTTCATCTAAGCATATTCTTAAGCCTTTAAGAAAGTTGGAGATTACTTAAATAAGAGCTAGAGATTTAATGCATCTATATATGAACATATGATATAGAACCTTAAATTTATATAAGCTTAAATTATACTGTAATTATAAAATAGAACTGGTTTTGCTTTTATCTTCCCCAGTTCCAGTATCTTACAATGAGATAATCCATCTAGTAGTTCCAGAGTGGGTGCCATCTGTATTTTAATTTATTATTAAATCCCAAAACTGTTAAGCACATGTCAGATGATACAAATCTAAATACAACACAGAGTTCTTGGAATCCATGTGAAATTAATATTGCAATAATATTGACACAAGATAATAAACCTTTCTTATTGCTACTGATTTTTACTGCAAAATTTCAGCCTTTCCAAATGGCAGCTGAAGAATATTCATGCAAGCTGCAGACTTCTGAATTAGAAGCATGGCTTCTTGCTGCTCCTCCCTGCAAAAAACTAGTGCAGCATCTCAGAATTTGTTTCACAAAATCACTCTCAGAGACCAGACTTTCAGGCTGGCTTTGCAAGGACAAGATTTTGAGAAGTGGTTTTTGACCTGCAAGCACACAGACACAGTGTCCCACAAAACCCTGTGTGTGAAATTGTTCTATAGATTGAAACTGCACTATTGCTGAGGTTCTTTATTCAGGTTAAGACACGGACTCTTGTCTTAAAATGCCTGTGTTCCTGAGATCACAAAGCTGTGAGCCTATTTAATCTGCAGTCTGATGTATATATATACACATATATATGTATATATGGATGAGCAACCAGTTTCCTGACCTCTTTTTTCCACGCCCCTTCTCTCTTCCTGTAGATAGTACAAAGAGTACAAGTAAAATGTGTCAGCACTACTTTCTTCAGGATCATCTCAGACATATGCTGAGTGATCTCTAGAGCAAAGTGAAACCATATATAGCAAGCAGCATTTTTGCTTTGAATTACACTACACCTCCAGCTAACAACCTCCACATGATTTAGGTTGAGTAATTTAAGATGATAGTAGGGAGCAGGTCTGGTTCACTGTCCAATATTTCAATACAGTCACAGCCTTCACTTGTGATTTATTTTAGTGTACTTCTGAGCTTGTTCTGCAGCCTGCATTTAAATGACAACATCTAGGTAGATTACGGTTCAGCAAGATTTCAAGAAAAGTATATAAAATTCTAATTCTTTTGTTCCAGACTAGAGGGAAGCATGCCTGAGGCAACTTAACAAGAGACTGTACCTCTCCAAGAGGCATGACACATTTATCACAGTATCTTGATTCATCACGAGTGAAGATCCCCAAAAGCAGACAAGTCCAGAAATCAGTGGGAATCAGGATCAGGGAATTGCTGCTTTGCAGAAGATACCATGGCACTCCCATTCTGATCCTCTTGTGCCTCTCCAGACGCTGAACTGGGTAATACAGGCCCTTAAAAGCACTGGAAAACATCAGAAGTGTTCAGTGGAATTGGGTGCTGAAATGCTTTGGAGACCCTTAGCCCATGGCTTCAGACATCTTTTAGGCACAAAGCTACTTTAGAGAAAGTGCTTTCTGGGTATCTAATACTTATTATACATAACAGGACTTGAGAAGTTCAGATAAATTATTTCCTTCTGTTGTGTTGGCAGCATTTACTGTTGCCCTGATACTGTTAAATACCCACTACCATTACAAAATAGGAAAAATAAAACAGTTGCCAAGGCAGCATAAATCTGAAAATGACTCACAGTGATTTCACTGTACTTAAAACATTTATTTGCAGTGTTTGGACATTTGTCTTAATTGTGATTATTGTAGATAACCTCTAGGAAGAAAAACACTCTGCCCAAATAGCTGATATTCTGGTATCATTTTTACCAATATTACTTTAAGCTGACACTTTGAAAATAATAATAAACTTTAATAATTACCATGGCATTTAAAAGAAAAATCTTGTAATCAAGCAATATATGATATACTTAATTTAAGCATTTACATACAACAACTCAAAAATTCAAGTTTTGGGGACACGTCTAAGAAGCTACTGCATGAAATGGCAAAAATGCATATTCAGCAGCAGAATCAAAACAAAATTAGTTTGAGATGTCACTTGGGATTTCATATTCTTCTTCGTTCTCTAGCTGTAACTTAGCCAGGTCACGGTTTGGAGATGCCTTTCTCCTCATCCATGATCTTCATGCACAAATAACTCTTCTGCAACATAAATATGCACAGTGAATGTATTTCATTACTATCACAGAGAAACAACAAATCCAAGGAATTGTGCATTTCTTTGACCTGCAGGGCTGAATGTAAGAACATGACCTTTTGCACCTCTGCTCTCTGCCCAAATTTCCTCTTTTCTGTACCACCCCCCCAGCACCAGCCTCCCACCAGCAGCTCCTGCTCGTTCCTGCTGGGCTCTTGCATAGAGGGAGTTGTAGCCCCCAGCTTCCATTCAACTGCTGTCTTTGACTATCTAATGGGCAAGAAGAGAAGACAGAGCTGGAATCTTCCCAGAGGTGTTCAGTAACAGAAGCAATGGACACAAACTGCAACACAAGAAATTCCAACAAAGTACGAGCAAAAGTTCTTTCACCATAAGGTTGGTCAAAGATGGATCAGGTCACCCAGGCCTCTGGATACTCCACCCTTGGAGATATTTAAGCCTCAACCAGATACGGCCCTCAGGAGAGCAGATTTAACTCAGTATGACTTCAGCAAGGGCTACACTAGATATCCTTTCCAATCTTCATTACTCTATAATGCCAAAACCTGGAGACAAATTGCTCTTCTGGAGCTTCATGATCTCATTTGTTCAAGGCAGAAGTTCCCAACTTGGATATGTTAATTCTTAAACATAGAGGAGAGTAAGAGGTAGGAGTGTTTTTTAGGAGAAAACTCATCTCTCATTTAGGCAAATGTAATCACACACTACACCTGTAAAGGGCTTCCATAAGAGGTACTTCAAACATTGTAAATATCATTAAGGACAATGAGATCCATTACCAGAAAGTGCAGGTGCATCTCCCAGCTTTCCTTTATTGAGTTCTAAGCTGGTTAGAGCTTCTGCTAAGGGGGAAGGATTATTTTCTCAGGCTTATGCTATGTTATCACAGCTACATATTTGGCCAATTCTAAGACACTGAAGTAGCTCATACACAGCATAGAGCACAGGAAGAGAACACCAGATACTTCTGCTCTACGCATAATTCCAAAAACTGAATATTCAAGGACTTTTCCCCAAGCGAATATAATTCATGTGACACAAATTTACCCATGCTTCACTACATGGCTACCTTTCCTTTACTGTTTATCAGAGCAGATATAATGAAGAAAAATAGATTTGTACCAACATACCTGCCACTTAGAAAAGCAAATTTCTGCCTTGTCTCAAGGTTAATATTCATTAATCTTTACAAGTCTGCATTTTCTGCATTGTTAATACATCCTTCTGTGACTCCCCTTCCTTTTTCTATTCGGGTTTTAACAAGTGAAAAGGATTTTAAAAATACATTTAATCCATTCTTTATGGAATGACTCATTGAAAAGGAGAGAATAAAGTCCTCTAATTATAGCTGCAAGGGTTTTTACCTCCTGCTAAGTATACTAATATTCTTTTCACTAATTGCAACTTTCCCCTTCCTCCTCTAAATTTTAAATTCTCAAACTGCTTCTTTATGGAAACATTTTTTAAACTCATTACTACAAGACTTTTCTCCATTGCAAATGCCAGGGCTCTGAGGAGTCCAGAGTTATTTCTCCAGACCCTGTCATTCTCCCACCTCCAAGCTTGTTTGAAAGAACACTACCAGACCCAACTTAATTTAGGGAAGCATCCATTGCAAGAAGAGAAAATGTCTGTCATTAGACTGAGTGATGTAGGTGGAAAAAAGACAGATTCCTCAGCTGAAAGGAGACAGTCACTGAAAAAAATCTGCTCAGTGATGGACCAGCATGTGTACATAGCAGAGTCCTCTATTTGCCTGCAAACCAAATGATAACTGTACAACAGCTGATAAACTGCTGTGGCTGCCATGGGGGCAGGGGGAAAGAGGCATGCTTGTCAGAGAAATACATTTCAACTCACTGCACAAAAATCAACTGTGCTCTGGCTAAAACCTGGAAAGACAACACATCATGTTACAACCACTGCAGCCTTCCCACAAAACAACACAAATGCAACACAAAATGCTTGTAAAGCACCAATCTATACGACCTTGGAGCTGCACATGTGCATATGGCTATGGTTTCCACAGCTGTGAAACCCTAAAATTCAGCACTACATGAGAATGGTTGGAAATCAGTGATTCTGTCCAATGTCAGCTGCAAGGAAATCCCTGCACAGCTACCACAGCACTGGTCCCTCACAAGCTCACCAACTGGAGAACCTCACACAGGAGCTGCTGAGAGTGGAAGAGATTACTACAGCTGTCTGAACAGAAAAACCAGAACTTTGTACCTCAATTTACATCCATGGAGAACATATAGAATATATTATTGGTACGAATTTTACCAGTTCTGAAGCTTTCTTGTGTGGCAGTGTTTGGGGGCTTTTTTATTGTAATTTATTTTGGTTTAGTTTTGTCATTTCTTTCTTTTTTTTTAGATCACAGGGAAAGGAAGCTACTCATAGTGGTTTGGGGATGAAAGACACAGAGCAGAGCAACCTCTGGCTTTAGCTCAGCAATCTCTGCCTGCCCAGCTGGTGGAAAAGCAAATGGCAAGTGCACAGCTCTTCCTCCCCCTGCCACCACCTGTGCCAGGCAAAGCAGAGCAAGGCAAAAAGGAAGCCTTTCAGGCAGGCAAACCATCTGCCATGTGCTGCTGCTGCATAAGACATCAAAAGGACAGCAATAAATGTTCCACTTTTGATGAGATCTAGCCATTGCTTCTGGTTTGGACCTCTCTAGCTCAGGTTAAAAAAGGCCCTGGAGGCAGAAGTGTGCATCCAGCAGCTCTCCAGAATCTGAGAAACACACTTTCTTTGAGTGTTTACTCCAGCTCCTTCTGAGGCACCATCCCCCATAGCTGTAAAACACATCTGGAACAGCCATAAAAAGTCAAAGTTTAAAGCTTCATACTGTTGCCATTTCAGTGTTATTTACTTCCAGTAGTACCACCCCCACCCCTCTCCACGCCCCAAAATCCAACAAAAAAACAACCCTCTATCATCTGGGTACTTCATCATGTATTCAAGCAAATTGTTACTCCCTCACAAAAATCAGAGAATTCTATTCCCCTCACCACCTACCATTTCTCACATTAAATGGAGAATATTTGCGATCTTAAGCAATCAAGTTTCTAAAGCACAGTGAAAATTTGTTATTAGAATAGTTCATCACCACAGGCCTTTCCGTCCTTCCTCCCACCCACCCACCCACCCACCGACTTTAAGGGAAACAGTTGCAGCTCACAGGGAACAGAGGGAAACACCTCACATTCAGCACAGGGAGCTCACGCACAGGCACAAACACCACTTGGTACACAGATTGGTATCCCAGGTGATCTTACCCTGTTATTGGGACAAAGGAAACCATTCTAATTTACAGAAAAGTCAGCAGATTATTTCAGAAGTTAAGAGGTCTGAAAGTCAAAGCATGCTAGAATTCTCTAGAAGAGAAAATGCTGACCTGCCCCTAGGTGAGGCTACCCAGCTGCCCTGCCCTGGAAAGAAGCAGAAGTTGCCAAAGGATTTGGCAACTACAAAACCAAGGCACTTAGGTGTATTTAAAGGCTTGGTTAATTTAACTCTTCAAACTGTCCACTGTGCTCAGATGATTACTTCTTCCCCTTCAGCTTGAACAACTTGCAGCTCTCCAAATTCCTCCTCCTGCAGAGTAGGGATAAGAAGCAATGCACGGCAGTCACCAATGCCAAACTGTGCTGGGCTGGAGATGGCATGACGAAAAAAGACTTGTCACACTGACTGGATGATCCAAGTTCTACATCATCCTCACCAAAGCCAGTACTTAATTACCTTGACTGACATAGGCTTATGTGGGCTACATCTTGGAAACAGTCTCCCAAAAAGGATGACACCTGATATTCACGTCTGAGGACCAGGCAGAACAAACCCTTCTGCTATCTTGCTAATGATTTTTGTTCTAAAACAAAGCCAAACCCCCAGTACATTAAGCCTGTTCTGCTAATTTCTTTAGCAATGCATCTGAAGTTATAAATAATTAGAAGGAAAGTTAAAGGACTTTTCACTCTCACAACAGGAAATCTGGCCCAGCTAATTTCCCAAATGAATTGAGAATCCAGAGCCAACCAACTACACATTAGTCACTTGGCTAGCAAGGAGGACTTAACTTACACTAATGAACTTAGGACTTCATTAAAATGTAATTTTAAGTTTAGCAATACACCAGGATGATATATTGTAGTAGGAAAGGGACAGGATTGA
Source organism: Phylloscopus whistleri (assembly GCA_017589585.1). Taxonomy (NCBI): domain Eukaryota; kingdom Metazoa; phylum Chordata; class Aves; order Passeriformes; family Phylloscopidae; genus Phylloscopus; species Phylloscopus whistleri. The sequence goes on from JADMLD010000757.1 coordinate 9,275,144, forward strand.
CAACACAGACTCAGCTTCTTGCTACTTACCACTAATAAATTAATATAAATTAAAAATCAATACAGCAGAGTAGTGCAAGACAAATGCTAATGTCCATGAAGAGAAAATTTGTTAGACTCATCACCCCTGTGCTGCCAGGCACATCAGTAATTCTCCAGGGCTGGAGAGGACAGAGACAAGCTGCTTTGCACAGCAGAGCCAGAATTTGCGTCAGCTCCCCTTCTGCAATTGATTTCTATCCCCTCATGCCCAAACCATCATCTTATGTGGACAGGACTAGTACCAACTTGGAATTAGTGTGAGAAAGTCTGTCACAGAGCTACCCAAGTCCTTTACTTGTGCCATTAAAAATGACCACGCTGCGAATGGGGATGCTTCTATATTTCATCTTACGCATCGTATCCTAGATTATTAGCAAGACAACTGATGACTCCAGTTAGTCAGTCAAAATCTAAACTGTATTAGCCTCAGATGCAAAGCTGAAAAAGAATGCAAAGGACCTGGTATGGGTCAAAAGCCACACATCATCTATTTTTCCATTCTTCAAACTTGACCTCAGTAATGCTTGCTCAAGTTATTATGCAGAAAACAGTATGAAAATGGTGTTTAAAGCTCTGGGACAAAAGCCTTTTTTTCTCACAGAGGCTTAGTCTAAAGTTAAATTCTGACAAATTTACTGCACAGTTGCACTTACAACAAGGTGGAAGGAAAACTGGTGCCATGCAGCTGAGATTCTTTCTTTACAACCTGCCCTTTAGGTATCTTCCATATACAAAATGCAGAAATGTCACCATCATGACAACTCAGAAAACATTCTTGAGGGTGACTTGCCACATATTATTTAAACTAGATTCATACCTTTGTGGATTTTAACTAGACTAGGTAGGGAGCCGATCTAAAAGAAATAATAATTGCATCACTTTTACTACTGTTATGTTTAGAAATATCAATCCTCTTGCAGTTTTGTAGCGTGTTTCTCATAAGCACATGTATGCTTACTCTTCTATCAAAAAGGCAGCTGCAAATACCAAACCTTTAAAGTATCTAATAGGCATGTATTTAATTAAGTGAAAGTAAAAATCAAGTCTATTTCCCTTGTCAGTAACTCCTCACCCATGGAATTCATCCTTAAAGTTGTTTCTCCTCTGATGCAGACAATTATCTTTGTATGGCTGCATAAAGACAAGACTCCACTGCACCTTCTTTCCAACTACATCATAGCAACTTAAACATTTAATACATATTCCTTTAAAGAAATTTGAGTGAATTTATTGTATAAAATTATGATTGGCATGGTACAGAAAAGTTCCTTTTAATGCACATTTCCCATTAACTTGTACACAAATATTACAAGTATCAAGCAAAATGCAAAAGTCTTAAGAACTAATTCCATACTACAAAAGTGTTCACATAGTGAAGTTACTCTGGTTACAAAATGTCATGGAAATAAAAGCACTTCAAAATACGTATTTGGGAAATGTTTTGAATAATCAGCGCAACCTTAAGTTAGTTAAAAAATGCAAAGAAAGAGATACCCTCTTCAGAACACTATTGTTCATTTGGCAAGATGGAGCAAAGTTCAGATCAGTTCACTGAAGGACTGTTCTTTACAAGAAACAAACAAAAAAGAAAACCCTTTAGTTAAGAAAGGACTCAATTATACTATGATGACAAATAACGCCATCAAAAAGTTATCTGGCTCTCTTGTTTTCACACAGGAGCTGTCAGAGGCAGAGATGTGTAAATGAATACTTCCAGGTAGATACAGATTGCCTTTTCAAAAACCAACCAACCAATCAAAACTAAACCCAAAACCAAATGAAACCAAAACAAAAAAACCCAACCAAACAAACAGAAAAAAACCCCAACCCAAAAAAACAACCCAAGCCCCAAAACAACAGAAAGGAGACAATCTGAACTTTGTTGCTTTCATTGAACTAGTTCAGTTCTTTAGGTCGCAGGACCCAAGGACACCAATCTGCAAAGGATACAGATTTAAGGAACAAAATGGAACTCGCACTACGAAGGAGCGCGCAGATGTTCGGTTACGCGAGTGCCGCACATCCTCTCAGTAAGGCTGTTTGAGGCTCTCACATCTCTGCTTCCCAATGGCCTTGAAAACCCACTACTCTCAAGAAGACAAAAATGCTTGGACCCTACAACCAACCTTACAAAAAGGAGGCACAGTTGTACTGTTAGAAAATAACACAAAATTTTGAGGACCGAAAGCATCCTTAAAAACTCACATAAAATAACTACAAAAGAAGCCATACTTTACATTATTTTTGTATCAGATGACTTGCGTGTGTTTGAGCCATTGAACATTGGTATGTATATCTACATGAAACTCACACATACAGAACATTGTGTTCAGGCATTGTTTTTTTCTTTTAGACACACACACAAGTTACCGCCAGGTTATCCAGTCTGTTTAAATGCAGTGAAAAACAGTCCACAGCAGGCGTAAAAGGAACAGTATCCAATACAGTGTAGTCTTGCAAAAATGGAGTCAGAATTCCTGAGTCTCAGAGACATTGCTGTCCTCTCCACTACTGGATTATTTCTTTTTCCAAGGAGAACCTCTAGTTTTCGTTTCTTCACTCTGATGAAATTTGTAATAGATCGCGTCTTTTAAAAAATGTAAAACTAGTACAAAAGATGTGCCAACCAAAGTGAATTTTTAAAGCTTTTTAAAGGGAGAGGGGATTCACTTACAAAATAAAGGCCACCTTCTTGTAAAATTAGTACTGCTAATATCCCACCATTCTGTTTAGAGCAGAGATTTAGCTCCCTGTTCTAGAAGCCTTACCACATGCAGTCATGTGAGCTGAAAAACTTCATCCTTTTAACAATTAAAAATACCATATATAGGACTAACGTGGAACAGCCCTTTGTTACAATCACCAAGGTGGCAAAACCAATTAAGTGTCATTCAAATAGTCATTGCAATCTAACTTCTGCATTTTCCCTTGTACTTTGCATATTACACAGTGTAACTTAAAATGTAATTTAAGAGCACTTCAGTCCCACAATGTAGGATTTAAGCTTGTGTGAATACATTTGCATGGCTCTGCAACATTTGTAATGACTTAGAAAAATACATTCAACCAAAACTTTTTATAGGGTTCTATCTTTTTTTGAAATCAAAAATGAAGAAAAAGCCAAATGGTCCCATCGTTAGCTAAATAATACACTCCAAGTTCTGGAAGCAATTCCAAAGCAAAAGCACATTCAAGAATAACATACATTGAATTGCATACTTTCTCATTCACCTTTATCAGTAATAAAATTCTACTGTATATAATTATTTTGCCTTATAAATAATGCTAAGCAGAAAAATATTTACCTCTGTGCTACTTTTTTGTTTATAGAAGCATTTCTTAGTTTATAGGAGCAAAGGAAAAAAAAACTAAAGTGCAGACTACAGGCCATGACAGGCATAATAAATGACCAAAGGTGCAGCCAAATTTGCATTTACATCTTAAGTTACTTTGCCATCTTCCTTGTCTTGCTAGAAGTCACCCCATGTGCAATTAAAGAGCTGGTCGTTTGGTTTGTGCCACAGTACAACCTGTAATCACTTGTAATTTTTTTTTTAAACTATTTCAATTGTCCATAGATATTTCTAGGCAAGGTTCAAGATATTTCTAGCTCAGGTTCACAAAACCTTACTTAGTCATTAATACTTGAAATCACACAATATTGACACCCCCTCCAGAGAATGTCCTCTTGTTGCAGTATGTGGTTGAGCCATTGATGCTTGGCTGAGTGTCTTTAACAAGTGATGTCTTCATTTCCATTTCACACGCTACAATAGCTGCATTGAGTTCCACTTGAGCCCGGTGAACGACATAAAACGAGAGTCCTATGCTTATGACAATCTGCAAATAAAACAAGAGCGTTGTAGGCTGCATAGGCTGTGGGAATGATTACAAAGCAACTGATCTGAATGAAACAAAAAGTTGTCAATGCAAAGATTCATAAGGCATCTCTTGGCTCAAAGCTTCACAGGCAAGACACCGGGAGATGAACTTAGCTCACAAGTAGCTCTAAACTACATATGCTAACAATGTAACCAGCATATCAGACCATAGACCTTACATAAAACTTAAAATATTTATATAAATTGAAAAGATAGGCTTCTTTCTTTCTGTTGAAATCCATATACTTGCTATAAAGCAATCCTTTCACTTTCTCTCTTCAATAAAACATCAGTCAAGTGTTTAGCTGAGATCCTCCTTAGAAAAAAAACACCCAAAAGATAAAATCTTCAAATAAAAATCAAGGTCTCTCATAGTGAGAGTCTCCTTGAAAGAATCAAGTTCCTCTGCCTTTTTTAAAGAACATTAACTAGCTGGAATCTGCAGCTTCCTTTCAAAAAGGCAAAGAAGTTATATAATTTACAACAGAACCTAGAGTTCTGAGTCTATAACCTAGACTTCGTTACTAACTGTAGGGCTGTGTGTTCTTTAGCATTGAGGACTATTACTTAAAACACCTGTCAGCATGGCAGACAGTGCTGGAATATCACTGAGTAAGACAACTGACAAGCATGAACACAGGACAACTGCAGCTGGGAGGCACCCTGCCAGTCTCTAGCCCAACCAGCTGCTCAGAGTAGGGCTGACTGTAAGATCAGAACAGGTTGCTCACAACTTTTGCCCAGTCAGGTCTTGAAAACTGTAAAAGGATAGAGATTTCATCACTTCTCTGGGCACTCTGCTCCAGTGCTTTACCACCGTTGTGGTGAAAATTATATTTCTCACCAATTTATGTTACACATTGCAAAAGCTGGCCAATATAAGATTCACAATACTATTTTATACTATAGACACTAATTTTTAAATAAATAGGAAAATTTCTATTCTAGAAGCTTACCTAAATATTTAAATTTGATTTGGTTTAGAAATATTACTAGCAGTAACCTAGCTCCCTAGATAAATAATTAAAAAATATATACATAGACAACCATGAAATGTGAAGGATTTTCAGAGCTATTTACTAAATCAAAATCCCATCAAAGTTCATCCTGGCAAAGCAATTGGCAAATGTCTGAGAGACAGTGGGAGAATGCAAATTTCTACACTAAAGACTCCCCTTCCATTATTCAGTCACGTCCCTAGGACTGGTCTCAAGAAGGTTAGTAGTCCTTTTAAAAAATTCAGGCTATCCAGCTACCACTTACCTGAGCAACACTTATGTTACATATATATAATATGTAAGGGAGAGTCAATGTCAATGAAAAAAAAATAAATACATAAATGGGGGAAGAAAAGGAGAAGACCACTAAAACTACTCTCCTGGAAATAACATTTCACAATTAAAATAATAGCTGATCAAGAAACCACTTATGTTCTCTTTGACCTATCAAGACTATCTACACAAATACCACACTTACAAATGCCTTTTAAATACTCATAACCATGTTTCATGGAAGTTATATGTTCTATTTAAGAGCACACAGATTTCAGGGCAAGGGGGAAGATATGTTTAAAAAGGTCCTAAACTTAGTTTTCTGTGTTAGCATTATTAAATATCAGCATTATGACTGTAAAAACTGAGAAACAGAAACTAGGGCAGTACCTACTGAAAATCTGCAAATGGTATTAGCTAGTCAAACACAGCTTGAAATACTGTCACTGTCAGAAAAGGTTTGAATATATAATGTAATTCTGAAATACCCATAACCTCTATGCTCATAATGGTCTCATATTTAAGGCTTACACCTGAAATTTACTGATAAATTATTTCAAGAGCTAAGGTCATGTACAGGTACTTGATATATTTCTCATTAATTTAGTCACTTGTAAAATTAGGATATTCTGATTTAGGATTAGGAAAATAGTACTCTACAGCACTTTTTAATCCTGAGTATCTATGCAAAATGGGTATGCTGAGTGCACAGTGAATGCATAGGTGCTGGGTCTACACACATATAAGCTTTTGTGTAGGGGTAGTTTGACAAGTGTAAAACTCAGCAGGAGATTACCCTAGAAGGCAAGAGAAGAAAACTTACCAAAAACTGTGTCAGAAAAAGAGAACGCTGAGTAAGTTCTGCTTTGTTTTATGGTGAGGTGTGAGAGAATTATACTTTTCTCAGAGCAAAAGACAAAATCTGAAAGAAATCATTACACTGGGAATCCACTTTTCTGGGTATTCTAGCAGTCAACAGAAATCACAGAGAGACAGACAGCACCGTTACCAAGGTCTATGAAAGCAGTTGTTTTTACTGACCTGTAAACCGAACACGAAATAGCCACTAACACTTTGTTCTGCAATCACATCCTCCATGGTGCGCAAGGTAGTGCCCAAGTACGAGTTCAGGAGCTGAGTAGGAAGCAGCCCAAGGGAAGAAGCCATCAGGTAGTTGGGTAGTGATAAATCTGTAATCTGAGTAAAAAGAAAGAGTAAGAAATCAAAAGCAGCTCCAACACAATCTATGTGTACAAATACCAGACTACCACTTCCCACAACCATCCCTGCAAAATCATGAGATATCCTACATTCCCTCACTGAAACTCTGATTCATGCACAGGGGGAAGATAATAGAATGAAACAGTATGTATCTAGTTTTCATCTGGCCTTTTCAAAGCTTCTAGGTTTGATTTAATTTCACCTTACATTACAAAACATCTCTGTGCAACATTCATTAACTAGGGGTGCAATTACACTGTTCACTGAAGATATTTATTTTTACCTGGTGAACAGAGCCCTTGGATTTATGAGAACTTACTCGTGAGAAGATATTACTTTATTGAATGTGAAGGTCTAATGCAAAAATCTATCTATCTGTTTTGAATTTTACATGTATAGCAGATAATCTAAGAGGTAATTGTTCAAAATTTCACTATGTTAAATATGATCCAGATAAATAGAGCAACAGATGCAATTTGTCTGTGCTGGGCAAGTTATGATCTTATTAAGATACACATGTCTTTCCTTGATCCCTATGAGCAATATCCATATATATCCAGATATATATGAGTATCATTAAGATTGCCTACCAAAGGTATTTTGCATCTCACTTCAATTAGTGACCGAAATAGTACACACAGCTACAGGTTTTATTCATTTCTCTGAAGAAAACACTAGTAATACATCAGTATTTTCTTCCCTTTGCTGTGAAGTTTCTGTTCTGTGTCAATAGGTGGACGTAGGAGCTTACATGGGAACAAAATATACAGTACCAGCTAAATTAGTATCAGCAGCCATCAGGAAATAGTAAAGGCAAGTGTCATGAGATCAGAAGATATTTACACAAGAAAAAAAGAAAACAAGAGGAAACTGGGTTAAAAATGAGTATGAAAACTATGATTTTGGAAACAGGCAGTTCAACAAATTTTCCAGACAATTCAGTTGATAATAAGAGCGATCTAATTAAGAACAGCCCCAACACTGAGAGCCTACATGGAAATTATTGACCTTGCCAGTTTTGTACAATGTTGAAGACCAAAGAATAGCAGCAATGTTACTCATTTCATCATGCTATTCTTAAAATAAACTTTAGTTACTGTGAAAGTCACAGTGCTGAATTCTCAGAGCCCTAAGCAACATCAGTGGAAAGTTTTTGGGAGGAAGGGCAACGGAGGAGCAGAACGCAACGAAGCATAAAGATTGAGAATAATTCACTGGAACAAGATCCAATAAGCCATTTCCAAACTTCACACTGCATATTATACTTCCTGAAATATATACCAGCACCACAAATATTATATTTCCTTCTCTAGACAAGATTAATTTAGATTTATAATGAAAAAGGATTACATAATTATGTCAGAACTTCACATTTGACCAATACTTTCAAAAGACCTTTTTAAGTATTGTTGTAATCTGGGCCATGTAATAAGAATGCACAGTCCAAACTTCCCGTATTGCCAAGGGAATGAAGGAGCTGCTATTAAAAGTTTCTGAAATACTAACGCAGAGGCAAGATTTGCTAAGTAGGACACTATCATTACATCTAATGGAGCTGGGAAACTTCCCAAAGATTGCTTTAACACTCCTGGCACCTCTCTCATTTCTGTAGATGTATTAAGGACACTTCAGTTGCAGAGCAACATGTCTGCACACCTGGATGTGTCCTGAAACAACTGGACCTCCTGAGCCATGAGAGAGATTGTTTCCAAATGAAGGGGAGACCACCCCAGTGGATACACTGAATTGCAGCTTGTGCTTCCCACTGCAATGAAAGCTAAGGAGAGGCTGAAAAAAATTTGAGATATCCTTTTAACTAAACTGTAGGTTTAGAGCAACTTTTGCTTTCCCCAGAATGCACAGGAAGTGGACAGCATCCCTGCCTAAGAAACTTGAGAAATCATCAATAAAGCTTACAGCTTTCCATACTTTTCTTTCTAGGAACTTTACCTGTTCTATGAACCTGCCAGACTGGTATCTGCATAGCCAGTCTACCTAACAGAGCCTACCAGGCCTCTGTTTCTGGTGAAAGCTCAATCCAGCTAAAATTAACCCTGAAATCCCAAAACAAGCATGGATGAAATTGTGTTATGGGCCATAACAGAAATGCATTTAAATTGTATTCAGATACAGTTAAGGGCTACCTAATTGCACTGATAATGATAGCCAGAGACTCCTCCATTAAGCCTTGGACAGGCTTTGTCCTGTGGAACTTGTGTGCATTCTTTGCAGTGACACCTTTGGAACTTTGACAGTTCACCTTGGACTGTAAAAGAATAAATGCTTCTGTCAGGACTTTGCTGGGGGCTCCCATGCCCTTAAGGATTGCAACACAGTTTCTTTTCCCTCAGTGCTCAAACCTCTGTGTTTCAGATCAGGTAGACTTAGCGACCAAGGGCAAAGGATAACTCTGGTTTGGGCTTTTTCCTCCAAAAAAAGCCCAAAAGCAACCCCCCAGAAACACCCCTTTCCCACCCCTTCCCCCAAAAAAGTCAACACCACTCCCTCAAAAAAGTCCCAGTACATACAAAAAACCAAACCAGCTGCCAACTTTTGAACAAGCAGAGGCAGCACTGTGCATGTTCTTGCAAATCAGGTACCATCTCTTCAACTCTAACTTCATTGTATGCATTTCTGAACCCAGAGGTGCACACTCGAATACTCAGATTTTTTAATCGGATTATTTCTTTCACGTAATATTCCCCTTAAAGAGGGGGGAAAAGTATGAAATCCCATCTAACCTACATCTGGCACTACAAATAACCAGTTTGCACAAATCTCACTCCGAGAACAAACTCGTGGGAAGAAGATGATAACCTGCATACCAGGCCTTCTTACAGACCTGCCTTCAAAACACTCCAGAGCTGCCAAGGTGAGAGAGCTGTGCGTGGGCAAACACTTCAGTAAGTGCTATCAACCCACCCCAGCAGCCCAGGCCACTTTGGCATCAGGAGTCATAATTAAGCAAAACTCACTCTGAAGAGAAATGCAAACATGCTTTCAGTTAGCAAGTGCTATATTCCAGAAAGGCAAGCAAATGCATTACCTCACCCCTCTCCTATCAGCAAAATGACCTTTTAAGAAGCAAGATCTTCATGTCTGGCTGGTGAGACGCTAAGGAATTTGTGTTAATTTTCTTCTTGTGCTGTTTCAATTGATACGACTCCCTCACTAATCAAATCCTAAGAAGCTCTTCCATCTTTCTCTATGCCCCCTACAAGTCAGGCTCCCAAAAAGCCCTCAGCAGATGGTACATGCCACCGAACAAGTGCTTGTAGAAATCATTTAATCCCAGCCCTGCAGATGACCCTGCTCACATCAAGGTTTATGCCTTTCCCTGAACCTCATGTGTCACTCCCTTCCTTCTCTCTCATTTAAGTACTCTCAGTATCTCCAGTTTACTTAAAAATATCCACATAGAAAACATGCATAGATCAGACCACTGGAAAAATAAAGATATGTACTTTTTCTTAAGCTCTCTGTTGTTTAAAAATTAATCCTTTTCAAATTCATTGCTGAAGTTGCTAGGATGGGGAAATGCATTTTAAACTTAAAACAAGTGTTAGGTTTTCAAATAAGTGAGAAATAACAGCTTGGTTTGTGTAGGCAGAAAACTGTATTTTTTACATAACTTAAACTTGACTCAAAATGAGAAACTGTCTTGAATTCCTAGATTTGTATGCATCACTTTTCAGTGATCTAGTAGCTCATATTAAATGTTCCCAGTGAAAAACTGAGTATACACTGTGCTTTATTTGACTATGCTGTAAAGTAGTAAATCAGGAGTAATAAACATACCCAAACTAAAATTAGCAAAAAAATCAAAGTTACTTGGCATAACTCAAGCATCTGGTTTCACCTCATTTCCCATCTATTATTTTAACACTGAAACCATCCACTTGGAAAGAAAATTATTTAGCCTGCAGAATATGGAGAACACAAACCACAGTGATTTACAGCATCATTTTAATATTGAACTGGCCTGAATACTCTGCTGAATCGTGTTTCTAACAGAAGGGTTATACCAGGAAGGAAATAATTTTAACTTGGTAATCCTCTGGTCTGCTCTTCAGATCCAATACTACTCTATATCATCTGCTGACTACTGCAAGTGACACCCCGAAGCTGTGAACAACCGGAGCACAACAGTTCTCCCCACTTTAGGAGGGTCACAGCACAGCAGAAGCATCATCTGCTACCCTGGGCTCCAGGAGGGACTCTGCTCCCAGCTGGACAGGTCTAAGCCTCTTCAGTCCTGCAGTAATATAGGTTAGCAAATAAAACAGCAGAGGTTCAGCTGTTCAGTTTCTCGTTCTTAACAAGGAAATGGTTAAAGCATCTGCTTAAAAAGAAATTAGAAGTTGCTACAGCTCTTAGGGATTGAGATTACAGCTCTGGAGATGAATGCTCCAGTACACACAGTTTTATATGCAGCAATTTAAAATATTTGGTGTGGATGTCACACTCCAAAATTGCATGGATTAAATTTTATTTAAAAAATAAATTTGGTCTTCGGTGACCTACTAATTGCAGCCAGATGATTCTGTCAAAATTAAGCAAGTGCTTCAGAAGGGTACAGAATCAGGACTGCAGACAGGGAAAGGAAGGTGGGCTATAAGAAAGTGGCAGGCCACAACACGCATTTAAGTCACTTATGTTAAAGAACATACAAGTTACTGATAACATTTAAAGTATTTCACAATCTAGTTTGCTTTGTTTTGATTTCGCCATGTTAGTAGCTAAAACTGAGGCATAACACAGCCAAAAGCAGATCCTTCAGACAAAGTACTCGGGAAGCAATAAGGGTCTGTAATTGTCATCAGCAGCATGACAATACGCAAAAAAACCACCCTCCGTGTTCTTCTTTACTTTTTCCTTTCAGATGATCAAAGAGACCAAATGAGCGTACCAATCTGCACCTGAAAGTAGAAAGAAAAGCAAGACTAACCCTTTTCCAGACTCAACTTTAAACTAACTTTCAGTGCCACTCTAGAGTACAGTCCCTTTACAGGTCTGAGGCTACATCCTGCTCTGCCCAAAACCTGCAACCTGTCTTGTGTGCATGGACTTAACATCCTGTATGGATTTGCCAGATGCATGGTACAAACACCAACCACACCGAGAAAGAATTTTAATCTGTCCACTTCTTTCTTTCCAATATGATTACTTATATTAAGTAGTTTACAAAGATCTGGCAAGAGTTTTCCTCAACTCTTGCCAGATTTTAAAGTGGATCACTTTAAAAGCACACTTCATAACTTGAATTCTCCACAGATTTTGCTATACAACACCTTGGTGATTCTAACACCAGAATACAATCTTGAAAGAGGAGAGAGCAACTCTAACACAATGCCAGGGAGCAAGGCATCTCAAAAATCTGCCTGCTGTCCCTCTGCATGCATAGAAGAGCAGGCAGAGACGGTTGTTTTTACCGTTGTCAAGAGAGAGAAACCATGGCTCGTTCTCAGGAAAGGAGGCAACCTCTACCAATAACAGCAGCCACCATGCCGAAAGACATCCTTCCAGCACTTGTCTTCCTCAGCCGCACAGGCCAGGCAGGGACTCACCGCGAAGACGGCGTTCTGCAGCCCGAAGGGGATCAGCGTCAGCCGCGACAGACACACCACCTTGAGGCCGCTGCCGCCCTCCACGACACGGACGATGGCACTGAGCGTCCCGCTGCCCTGGATCCTGGCCCGTGCCCAGCGGGACAGCAGCCGCTTGCAGGCCACGTGGGCGACAAAGGTGCCGACGAGGACGCCGAACACCATCAGCCCCATGCCCAGCATGAAGCCGTAGAGGTAGCCGGCGGCCACGTTGAGCAGGATGTAGCCCCAGCCGCACGGGAAAGACACGACGATGAAGCCCACGGTGAAGAGCAGCACACCGGCCAGGCTGTCCAGGCTCTCGGCCCAGAGAAGCAGGTCCCGCAGGTACTGGCGCACCAGGGCTAGTGAGGCGAAGCAGACGGCGGCCAGGATGCACAGGCTGAGGCAGCTCTTGTACCAGCAGGTGCCCAGCAGGCAGCAAGAGCAGCGCCAGCCTCGGGCCTCGGCCAGCCCATGCCCGCCGCCGCCCGGCTCGGGCAGCTGGCAGAGCAGCAGCTCCGCGGGCGGCAGCCCGTCCTGCTCCGCGCAGGGCCCCAGCAGCAGCCCGCCGGCCCCCGCCGCCTCCGCCGGGACGAAGCCGATGGTGTCCCCGCTGCCACTGCCTCCCGCCGCCGTCCCGGCGGCTCGGGACAGCCAACGGCCCAGGTCCTGCCGCGCGCCCTGCGCCGCCGCCTGCTTCACGGCCCGGGAGAGGAGCTGCAGCGCCGCGGCCCCCGCGCCCCGCATCCCCCCGCCCCGCCGTCCGGCTCCAGCGCCGCCGAGCCGCGCAGCCCCTTCGCTCCCCGCCTCCCCACGCAGCCTGCGGGCAGGGGCGGCCGTTCCCTCATCGCCCCGCCATGGCCCGGCTGCCGAGCCCGGCCGAGGGCCGGGCGGGGGCGGGGAAGCGGCGGCGGGGAGGGCGGGGAGGAGGGGGCCGCGCTTCGCCGCCGCCCGGCGGGCGGAGGGGCCGCCGCGGCCTCCGCGCCGCCTCCCGCCTCGGCCGCGCCGCCGGGGCTGCGGCGTTAGACGGCGGCGGGGCCGCTCTCTCCGTCCCGGCAGTGGCAGCAGCGGCCCTGGCGGAGCGCGAGTCCCGGGGGGCGGCGGCAGCGGCGGCGGCGGCAGCACCGGGGCTCCATCTCCCCGCGCTGGGCTCCCGCTCCGCTCCGGGAAGCGCCTTCTCGGAACGGCGGTGCCGATGTGGCAACGTCGGGAGGGAGGAGGCCAGGCGAGGCTCCGGGGGCAGCAGCGCCCGGCCCCGCTGCGGGGCTCGGCGGCGGCGCCAAGGCTCCGCCTCCCGCCCCGCCCCGGGAGCGCCGCGCCGGCCGGGTGTGCCCCAGCGGGGCCCCGCCGCCCGCCTCAGCGGGCCGCCCGTGCCGCACGCCCCCATCGGCCCCGGTGCCCGCAGCCCGCACTGCCCTCCCGGCAGAGCCGCAACCCGCAGGGTGTGGAGGAGCCGTGCTGGAAAACGGGTTGTTTTCCGGCAGGGGAGCGCGGGGTTCAAGCACCGCTGACTGTGCTGTTACTCTTGCGCTCCCTTGGCATGTCGGCGACTCTCCCTCTCTTACATGAGGGCTTTGTCCCGCAAACACCCCGGTTTTCCCCTCTCCACCAGAGAGATGAGATTCTCCCGGCCAGCGGCCGGAGTTTGAGGCGAGGGGCGACAGGCGGTGCGCCCGGGCTCCGCGGCAATTCCACGTCAGGTCAGCTTGGCTCACATGCCTGAAGGCTCGGACCTTCTTTGGGATGGTTTGAGGCTGAATTTTGAGCCATTGTTAGAAAGAAAAAAACAGCTTGGATATGCAATGAGGGCTCCATTTAGAAGGGTGTTTTCTCGGGAGCCTCGCCGATGCTCGATAGCTTCGTAGGTCGCTTTTGCTCTGGCGTTACTAATGGCAAGGTGCAGACAGGGTTTGTTTTCTTTACAACGCTTACACATACAACGTGCTCCAGTGGAGTTATATTCTCCTGCTGGGAAATTTGCAAGCATATTAAACGAGAATACGTGTAGGTGGTAAAGGTTAGAGGATGATTGGAAACAAACAAACAAGCGAACAGATCTCAAAATGAAGAACATATTTGAAGCACTGCAATTGTGCACTTGCAAAATACAGTGGTAGAAACAATATAATCTGGGCAATCCAACAAATCAACCTAAGAAAATGACAGATCTCTTTGACAGCCAACAGCACAATAAAAAAATTCTGGGGGACTCTATACAGCAGGGAAATTGCAGATAAATATCTGCAGCATAACCTGTTTTTTTGCTGTTACCTGTGTCTGAATGTGAGCCTTTGATTTTGTATGCACTCTTTGCTTATGATGTAAACACAGGCAGGGCATACATCCAGAATTATAATAATAACAATGTCAAGAAAACCCTGCACTAGAGCTTGTAAAGGATGATGGACATGCTTGTACATTCAGTAAGGCGTTTCAGCAAACTGGGGGCGGCTGGAAGTTCAGTAGAAGAACAAGAAAGATTAATTTCTGGTTTTATACCAAGAGCACATATGTCTTTGATGTGGATTCAGCTTGTGTATATTTTTGTTCAATGCAGTTACTTTCATAAAACAGGAAACAGTCTGGGTGGAAATGTCTAACAGAGTTACAAGCTTTACACTGCCCCTCCGTTGCTGTATTTGAAGTGCAGGACCTTGTACTCTGAGCTGGAATGAACTTCCGGCTGTCATTTTAAAAGCTACAGGGTTCTGTATTTATAATCACAGAAAATGCACTTGAAAAGTGATTGCAAGAGAGTATAAAGAACATAATGGTCTATCTAAGTGACAGTTTTGATATTACACTCTAACCTATAAAAAAATTTTACTAGTTAGCGGACATGCTTTTCCAGTCCCTAGGAATCTACAGGCTGAAACTCCTTGGCCTTATCCTTCACCTTGGCTCCCTAAAATAGCTAATAATAATCCTGACATTCTTCTGTCCCCTGGAGCAGTAGCTCAGGAAGGAAAGGCACCAAATAATCAGATTTTGAATTACACAGACCATGGTCATGGAGCATCTTTGGATAAACATCCAAGTGAGGCCACAGGAATTCAGCAAGACTTGGGTGGAGCTGGTAGCTGCTCCCTCATGCACAGCGGATACAGAGATGAGAGGCAGTGTCAGCTGGCTCCTGCAAGCTTTCCCAGCACGCTCTTACCATCTGAAGGGAAAAAAAACAACCTCACACACCCTTGAAAATGTGCCAAATTGGCACATTGCTAGACAAAATGCCGGACAAAATGGTCTGCCTTTCAGACTTACTAGTCAGTGAATCATAGGATATTCCTGTACCATGGATGATGCAGTTGCAATGATATAAGCAAGGCAAGATCTGTAGGGAAAAGCAGTTTTCTTTCCAATTGGTACACTTAAAAACTAGGCAAGCTCTTGAGTACACAACTCCTGGACAAACACTTTGTTCTCCAAAAAAGATAGTGCTTTTTGTTTGTTTTTCCTTTATCCCTTGGTAGATTAGTTGATTTAGTGAATAATTTGCAGCAAATGCTGCCTAACCTGTTCTTTTAAAAAGCACAGCTGTTACGTTTGTTAGTTTTGGAAATTATTTGAAGTAATAGGAATAAAAATTACAGGTTTAGTTCATACGGGTTTAAATTATTGCATTACATCAACTAATACTGCTCCTATTCTTTCTTAGACAGATATAATTACTTAGATTTTCATTATCTCATCTATCATTCGAGCTGATTTCTTACCTATCTTTATATTTCATTTTGTCCTTTCTCAATGAATACTTGTAAAACCTGAGAGGCAGAGGGTAGCAGCTGGAGTATTGTTCTGCTTCAAGAAAAGATGTTTCTGTAGAAAGATGCTCTCACAGTTATATAGATGGTAGTGGATATTGAAGAATTTTTGCCAGACAGGTGTTTTTCCAGGCCTGCAATGTAGGCTGAGGATATTTCCTTGTCCTGGCACAAGCAACCGAGAGATGCTATTTTGTGTTTTGAAACTATGATTCTTCTGTCTCATTTTTTATTTGAAGGACTGTTATCATGCAAACACACCCAAGGAAGCATGTGAGTCATCTTACTGAAATGAAAGGCATGACTCATTTAAGTCCATGCAACTGGTCCACACTGAATAGAGACCCTGAAGATGGGGAGTAGGATACATTAAGCCACAAATCAGGACCTAAAATAATTCTGAAGCTCCTGTAAACTTGCCATAGTTATTTCTGAATTGCTCTTTGGAAGGGAGAAGCAGGACTTTTTTGAGAAAATTATATTAAGAACCATAACACCAATGTACTTCTAAATGTCTGTTAGTTCTGCCAGCATTGCTGTGAAGATCCTTTGGTGGGAAGTGCAGAATTGACTGATCTATGTCAGAAGTAACGATTCTTAGGCCACAGCAGGCTCATCCATCTGGCCTGCAGTCTTCCTTGCTATAGATTCCTTTACATCCACTTGAAGGAAGAGACTCATGCAGGGAATACGCTTTTTGCTTTGAAGCAGAGTGTGAGTTGCAAAGATGTGGGAGACAGTATTAGCAAGGAGCAAGGGCCAGAGAAATTATTCGGGTAGACCAAGTTAGGTCTGCAAGCCATAGCTTGGGCCCCACTGATTTGGAATATATTTCAAATATGTGTGCACTCACAGTTTTGTCAAAGTGAGTGACAAGTGTGCTGAAGGAAAACAAGGTATCATGTAGCATTTTATGACATTGGATGAATTCCCCTTGAAAGGTGATGACTCTGAAGTTACTGCATCAGGAGCAGGAGGTGTAAGAGGAGAAAGGGCACTATTAGCAACTTGGGATCATCCAGTATTTTAAATTTTTGGACCAATATTTTCACCAGGAGCTACTTAGTTCAGAAAAGATCTTTATATGAAGGATACAAACATAAAAAAATAAATATCCATAAAGCTAATTTAATGTATCCCTGAAAGAGTGTTTAAGTCTTGGGGTGAGAATCCAGGTTGTGTTATTTTGCAGCTGGATTTATTAGGTGCCTACAGAAACTTTATTACTTGATATACAATCCAAATTTCCCAGATTAGTGTCATATAGTATGTTAAAACACTGAAAGATTTGTTCTACTATCATAAACTCATATAATTCAGAAACTGAATCTGTTTATTTTCATACATGCTTCTACTTAAAAGATGTGGTTTATACAACAAATTTGCAAGAACTATTTCAAACCTATTTGATTACAACTCTGTGTAAGGCATGAATAAAAATTAAAAAAAGTAATCAATGTGCTGAAATATTTACATTGAAGATAAAATTCTGAGACTTCACTCTGGTATGGCTTGTTATGTAAATAGTGCCACATCTAAAACAAGTCCATTTCAGTAGAAGTGAGGATTTTTTATATTCATTAGAGTGTCCTAGACCAGAAAGAGGAAATTGAGAATCCATAGATGTGAGGCAAAAATACAGCTAGCTGCATACTTGGTATATCTATAGCTGCCTTCACCTGTTGCAGTAATGGAAAACTTAAGGTAATTAATCTGAAAGACCCACATGGAATTCTTCCTTGGAAAAGGATATCCTTTGGTTGGCAGAAAAGATTTCTGCCAATTTTTCATTCTCTGAAATGACTGCTTTGTTGCCAAAAAATTGCATGAGTCAGGGGCTATTGGTGTAATGCAGAATAACCTGAAGTTTGAAAGTTACAAAATTCCTCTTGAGGACTAGACTAACATCGGTAGCCCTAGGAAATGGCAAGCTGTGGGAAAAGTCCAAGTATTAAATTAATTGTGTCCTCCTGAATTGCACAGTGCAATAATTAGATGCACCTCAAAATGTTAGCCAAGTAATTACTTACTTCTAGCAGGACCACAAAATAGGAATCTACATTTTCATGCAACAGAATGCTTGAGGCAATTCTTGGGAGCACTAAGATCTAGAAAGCGTGTTTTCAAAAGGAATTTTGGGTATCATGGAATAAAATAAAGTGAGAAAAGCATATCTGAGGAATATGGAAACTCTCTTGGTGAAGTCATTTATTGAGGCTGTTTGCACCCAGATTCTCCTCCACTTTGAAGTGACTAAAAGAAGAACTGTAGCTAAATATACACCATGCTCAGGGCACTTTTAATGGGAGAGTGTAAGTAAATGGAAATGCTAGCACATCCTTAATGTCATGTTTTCGTCAGTTCCCACACATCTGTGTCTTTTTAGCAGTATAGTTTGATATTCTTCAACAAGTTATCACATTCCCTTTGATACATCTGCAGTCCCATATGTAAAAGCTATATCTATCTCTTTCATATATTAATTTTTAAAGTATATTACAGTAAGTTGCAAAGCAGAGAAAAGTAGCCTGCATTTTCGCTTTTTCCACAGCAAGGATACAGTCCTAGCAGGTTATGGATTGGAGGTCAGTTTCTCCTAATTTTTTTGGTTCAGTGGTTTTGTAAAAGTATTTAGCGTGAAAGGTTAACCCAAAATCCAGAGTTTGTTTTAATAGCACAGTAACATTTGACTGAGTTTTACTATTAAACTTTATTAAGCAGCTTTAAGGTTAGCTTCAAGTCAGCTCTGAAGCAGACAATCGAGTTTGTGGGTTGGATAAACAAACCTGTATTTAAGTTTGAGGTTATAAAGCAGGCCATCTGCTACAGCAGTCAGTTCAGGGAAAAAAAAAAAAAAAAAAAAAAAAAAAGCTTACAGATTAATTTCTTCATATTTTCTTGGTTTATAATTTGTTTTTACTCAGCAAAGTTTCAGCAGTCCTTCTTCATCTTTGTTGTTATTTCTTAATTTGAGAAACCACGATATGGTACTGCTGGCAGGCAGGCATTGAACGTAGTAGGGGTTTTTGCCTCTGTAGAAGCATGAGGATTGAAAAAAAATCTCAGCTTCCAAAATCAAAGGCAGAGCTCATTTGAGTGTTTCCCTATATCAGGCGCTGTTTATATTGGTTTGCATGTTTATAGTCCTTGTTGTAGCATATCTGCTAAATTATTTATTCTTCATAGTTTCCAGCTAGACTAACTGATGAGTTGCAAGCATCCTCTGAGAGAACATTCACATTTTATATTAAACACTGGTGAAAACATGATTTTAAGCCTAATTTGCCTCCCATTCTGACTCTTATGACCCTATCCCCAGGCAAAAGAGCATTTTAACTAGAAGCCCCAAAATTCAGAGTTCAATAGACAGCCTGGCTCTTCTCTACTGTGTAGTTTAAAGGAGAAGTAGATTATGACTGGGCTTGTTAAAGTCTCTTCTTAATGGTCTCACCTCCTACGTGCCAAGACTGTGAAGTGGAAACTCTACTTCTTGCCTGCTTTTTCTAGGCTCTGGTGTCTGCACCCCTACTCCAGCAGCTTAGATTGGGGACACAATGTAGTTGCAATAACAGCAATCCATTAAACTTGCTGCAAAGATTTTGCCAAAGGCTTGGAGTGTCCTGTCTTTCTTTTGAAACATTCAGTAGTCCTCAGCAGGCTTGGCGGGCACTCAGGGACTTGTAAGAAGTGCTCAGTATCAAGCATCTTGGGAGAGAGACATAGAATACATCTAAATGAATGATCAGATGAGATAGAGAGGGCTGACAGGACTTCAAGAATGTTACTGTTGATAAGGAAAGGGCTGAGTGTTCTTTTTGGACCTGTTCCTCCTCTCCTCCAGCCACAAGAGAGGCTGTAAACATAGAAATGCCTTCTAGTCCTACTTGAGTGGAGTTATACAGGAGAAGCAATGAGACACAGGGTAGAGGGACTAGGTCTGTGCATGAAGCAGCCTGCCCCCTCTGACCCCAAACCTGTTGCATCCACAGCAACCTTCATGCACCCTTTCCTGCACTTGAGGGCAGCTTTTCCATAACAGGAAGAGGGAACCTGTGATGCTGGAAGAGACAACCTTGCACACAGTAATTAAGATTAGTGTGTTTGCTGAATACAAAGCCTGTGTAGAGAGCAGATCTCCATTATAGGGCACACAGCTTAGGCAAGTAGGAGTCCAGGTGCATGGCATTTTGGACTTTTGAAAACAAATATTTCCAAATGGTACTTCTCACCAGATTCAACAGAGACAAAATAGCTGTGTTTAAAAATATTTAGACATGTTGAAACTATTTATTGACTTTGAGACTGATTTTAAATGCTCATATATTGATACCCAAAAGCATGTGTTTAAACTGAAGTTATTTAGTAAACCTGGTTCAAATGATACCATTAAATAAAATCAGAAAGAGGTTTCTAAACTTGACCTTTCAAAGACTTAGCAGCACAGGTTTTATTCATGTAAGTTGATACATTGATCTGCCCTCTTTAATTGTACTGTGGTCAAAACTGTTATCTCTACAGCCAATAAACCCCAAAGGAATATCGTAAATAGTTGCACACAGCATTATTAAACACACAGAAAAAGGTAGACATGTCGCTGGTAGACATTTTCAGGCAAAGATATCCACAAAACCTCAAGGCATACAGAGATTTCCATGGATATGCTCTACAGCTCATCCCTTCTTCTGTTCTTTACCTGGATTTAGAGTTTGTTTCTGAGGGTGTTTGTTTGGAGGTTTGAGCCATCTATACCACTGCTTCTTAATCTTTATTACAACAGTTTAAATTTTATCAGTTTTCACTGGGGCACAATTTTTTTTTTTTCAACTGTCTGGCTCTTGTGTACTTTCCATTCTCAAAACACTATATAAGCATTTTTGTGTTGGATATATTGCCTCCATCTGTCCCTTGAAGCACTTAATATTGCCTTTATAAAATATGTATACCATAAATCAAGCAAATAGTCCTGCAAATGAATCTGCTCTAGAGCGCTTTCCAAGTCATCAGGCAGTTTTCAAACCCAGGTGTTGCCTTGGAAAATAAACACATCGGCATCATATCAAAGATAGCGCAGGAAGAAGTTCTCAGCCTCAAAATGGAGACTTTCCCCATTATTGCTCTCACAGTAACAGAAATAATGATGTGGACCATTGTGTTGTGCTGCTCATTCCCTGATGTGTAGCACCAATTCACACACCAAGGTGAGGAATTTCAATTTTTTATTCTAGTTTGCACAAAGTAGGGAGATAAGCCATGAAAGGCTGACTCCCCAGATCATCAAGGCTATGCATTTTAACAAACCAAGGCATCACCACTCACTGGTTATAGATTACATATTTTTTTTACTAATTAGTACTCAAATTCCTGTTTGAGTTCTAGTTGTAGAACAACTAGTTCCTAGTGGTATCTCCTGCTCCTCATGCTAATTAGTCTGCATGTGCAGTTCTTCCCTCCAGTTGAGTCTGGGGTCTGCTTTAAGTATATGGCCAATGAGTCGATGGTCACAATCTGCCACTGCCAGAGTTGCCTTTCCCCCAGTTACTGCTGAGTTCTGCTGACTTCACTCCTGGGAGCTCTCATCCAGGCAGCCCATTCATCTTGGGATGGTCTTCCTTTTTTTCTTAAAACAAAAGATTAGCCAAGCATGCAACGCTCACAATGCAATTGCTTAATCATAAGTGTACAGCTAGAGCTACTGACTAACAACTAAAAAACAAATTGCAAAGTTTGATTCAAATCTTGAGCCACTCAAATCTCGGGGGGCTTGATATAATTTGTAGCAGTCCTGACTTAACCAGAGAATTTCTTCTTCATTGAAATAGCACCTTTCTACAACATTGAACTAGCTATCTTTATAAAACCTCTGAACAGTGTGTGCTTCCTTCACACTTCTTGTGATCAGAAATAAAACAAAAGGGTTAAATACAGGGAACTAATATCTAAACTGGGATTAAAAAACAGGGGTTTTTTTCCTATTATACATATTTCTGGTTTTGTGAGGGGTTTTTTTTTATCTTAAAAAATTAAAGAGGATTTTTTAAAGTAAGTTTGTGCAATGGGAATGGTTCCCAAAATTTCCTTCATATTTTTCACAATTTTATTAACATATTCTGAAATCACTCTTTCAGTGTTGCCTGTATTCCTTCATGAAACGTTTTTGAATATATAGACACCTTATACTCCTCCATTTAGAAAACTGTTAGGTCTGTCATTCTCTATGGTCCAAGTGATAACACTTAACGTCATCCTTTATTCTGTTTCCAGACAGTAACAGTGGGAGGTTCACCCCCATTTCCCCTCCTCCTCTGTCTCCTTCCTGGCATTCTGCCTATGGCCATGGAGTAGCAGGCGTGTATTATCAAGCAGTTACACCAGTTGCTTCAGGCATGCAGATCTCTTCAAGTTACCTTCTTCATGCCCCTGATCAGCTGTTGCTGCTTTTATCACTTTACTGTCAGATGGGCAGCAGGCACCAGTCCTAATCTCGGACCAGCTGAGATGCCATTCTGTCCTTACAGCAGCACCACCATAATATTCCTCACTGGAAACTGGATAACCTAATAATCCAATTTTTTTCAAAAAAATTAGTTTAATTATTTTTATGTGTGTTATTGATATTGGTCAGACAGGAATCATTTAATAGCAAAGGAAATATTGAAGAGCTATTATGCACAATTTTTAATGAGTTTTAAATGAAACTCCCCACCACTCCAGCAAAAATTTGCCTTAATATGAAGTATTTCTAATTTTCTTCTTTATGCATCAAGAACTTCCAGATTAGTCTCACACCTAGCAAGACATACAAAATATTGAAAAGTTTTGCTATGAAATACGTGCATTTTAAACTGTAAATTCTGCCTCACACCCTCAACAGTGCATAAAGTTTCCAAAAAATAGTTATTTGACAAGGAAAAAAAAAAGAGACAAAAATCATTTGGAGTTGACTGTATGTGATGCTTAATAACTTGAGCAAATAGTTACAGTGTGTGGTGCTAATATTATCCTTCAGTAAAAAGAGCAACCAAGTACACCCAATATATTTACCTTGATGTTAGTCTCTAACACTCTATGTGCTCTGTAGGAATTAATATGGCTGGAGTAAAACTCTGGCATGACCAAGGCTTCTCTGTACGAGCCTTTCCATTCCTCAATGACATATTGCAATCATAAGAAAAAGGCTATGGTGCCTTTTTCCTTGACCTGTGCAGTTAGAGACTTTCTGTATCACATACCTTGACCTAAGGTGCCAAAAGAGAGCTGCTGGATTCCTGGAGAAGCCTTTATGCCCCCACAAAATTAGATGTTAGGAATTTCCTTCTAGATCTCCTTCAGGGATAGACATGCACACAAGTAATGACAGACATAAATTACCTCTAGTCTGAATCCATGGAAAACAGCACCTGCTGTCCCTAGGGACCTGTACTGCCCTGAGGAGCACTGACATCAAGTGTGCAGAGATCCCAAACTGTGAAGATGCAGTTCAATATAGGTAACTGTCCTGGTTTTAGCTGGGATAGAGTTAATTTTTTCTCAGAAGCTATTACAGTGCTGTGTTTTGGATTTGGAATGAGAAAGGTGTTAATAACACACTGACATTTTGGTTCTTGCTAAATTGTGTTTACCTAAGTCAAGGACTTTGATTTTGTTAATGGGGTTTTGGTTTGGGGTTTGGCTTGTTTTTGTTGGCGTTTTTTTGGTTGTTGGGGTTTGTTCTGTTTTGTTTGGGTTTTTTATTTGTTGGGGTTTTTTTTGGTTTTTGTTTTTTGCTTTTGTTGTTTTTTTTAAGTGGTGGAGGTGGTTGAGGTTGGTTTGTTAGTTTTTTTTTTGTTTGGTTGTGTTGGGTTTTTTTTGGTTTTTGGGTTTTTTTGTCTCATGCTCTGCCAGAGAGGAGGTACCCAAAAGAAAATGGGAAGGAGCATAGCCAGGTGACCCAAAGTGGCCAAAGCGATATTTCACACCACAGAGCACCATTCCCAGTATATAAACTGGGAGAGTTACACAGAAGGGGGGACCAGTCAGGGTTCAGGAAGGGGAATCTGGCATCAGTCAGCAGATGGTGAGCAGTTGTATTGTGCAACATTTGTTCTTCTCTTTCAATTGTCATTATTATTATCATCATTTACCATTATTACTGTGTCTTACTTTGGTTTTGATTATTAAACTGTTCTTATCAAAACCTGCAAGTTTTACTTTGATTCTCCTCATCGTTCCACTGGGCTGGGGGAGAGAAGGGGCTTTGAGTGAGTGGTTGCATGGTGCCTAATTTCCAGATGGACTTAAACCATGACAGTAATGTCATTTAATTTGCTAATTCCAGGGAAAATTGTGTTATAAATACAAACCACTTGTCTCATCTATGCATGGTTAATATGCTAACAGAGACTGACAAGTGTAAAGAAGGATCACATCTTTCTAATTTGAATTCATAGCATTAAAGAGTTATTTGGGGTTTTCATGTTTTTGTGGTTGGTTTGTTTTGCAGTAACTTTCTTTCTTTCTTTCTTTCTTTCTTTCTTTCTTTCTTTCTTTCTTTCTTTCTTTCTTTCTTTCTTTCTTTCTTTCTTTCTTTCCTTCCTTCCTTCCTTCCTTCCTTCCTTCCTTCCTTCCTTCCTTCCTTCCTTCCTTCCTTCCTTCCTTCCTTCCTTCCTTCCTTCCTTCTTTCCTTCCTTCTTTCCTTCTTTCTTTCCTTCTTTCTTTCCTTCTTTCTTTCCTTCCTTCTTTCCTTCTTTCTTCCTTCCTTCCTTCCTTCCTTCCTTCCTTCCTTCCTTCCTTCCTTCCTTCCTTCCTTCCTTCCTTCCTTCCTTCCTTCCTTTCCTGTAGAAATGTCTCCTGAAGAGTCTCATAAAGCAGTTTTCCTTAAAGAAATCAGAAAACTGGAAAAAATCTGGATGTGAGGTGTTGAGTTTCTGTTGAGAGCAAAGATCTTGTATCTTGGGTCTCTGTAACACCTTTAGTCTTTATGATTTCACCCTATTGTTTCCTAGTTGCCCCTTTCTTTAAAATTTTTCATGCACTTTAAATTTTCAACCCTTCAGATGCTTCATGTTACTTCATTGGTCACTACTCCTCCGCTTATCCATTTGACCAAACCTTG